>JAOXYM010000016.1:7187306-7203454 GCA_028567055.1 Leptatherina wallacei | reverse complement strand
ATGATCCTTAAAAATGTATTTAAAAGGATGCGCACACACACACAACGGCACAGACAGACACATATACATGATGCCAGTCAAATCCTCAGTTACTTTTATATTTGGTTTTGGAACGATGCATCATTTCTATGTATAATAAAACAGCACAGAACTGCTGGGATAATAATTTTGTCTTACGAGCCCTGCTTTTGTTTGGAAACATCCCGCCAGATTTCACCCGGAAATGGTCACCGGAAGAACGCGTCAAACCACAGGGTGTTGATTCTGATTGGTTTACAAGACTGCTGAACTATTCTCTGATAGGCTGGAGAGCCGACAGCCGGCTTGTGGTTTGTTGGCGCTCTTTGTTTGAGTTTCAATAATTTGTAGTGGATTGTTTCAGCTGTATATTAACCTGCGACAACTGACTTATACCACAGTAGTAACATTTTTTTAGAGTGTTCAGTTGAGAAGATACCTCCAAAGAGTGCCGTCTGAGAAAACCAGCTGCTCCATTGCCAACATGCATGTGATTAAACGAGGTATAGTAGCTAAATGAGACGTTTTAGTGTCACATAGATAACTGTTAAACAAAGTTACTGTTGGTGAGATGTTCAGCCATGGAAATCTCCAAAATGTGTTTAAGTCGTTTTAAGTGTATGTACTCTTAAGAAATGTTAAAGATTTTAATTTTGGTCACGTTGAAATCCACGTTAAAGAGTTTTTTTGTTTTTTTTGTGGGGTATGTGTTTCCGTTGAGGCATCGAACAAAGACATTGAGTAATGAAAAGACACTTTGATTTGTTTGCTCTCAATTTGACTGATTAGTTGCCGGTTTTGTCTTTATTTTAGATTTAATTAGACGTTGATGGTAGCAGTATTTGTTTTAAAGAGAAGCGACTAAACCGAGACAAAAGATAATCGCGCTTTTGTTCCCTAGTATTACTGGTTGTATTTGTCTGTTTTTTTTATGTTTTACTAGGTAAATATATTGAATAAGTCATTTCTATATGAAATATTTAAAAGGAGAAGTTTAGGTTTATAGCTGTTGTATTGGCGCGCGGCAGCGCCCATCTGTTGGCACAATATAACTCACAGGTGTTTCACTGCGGGCTCGCAGTGACTGAGAAGTCCAATTAACCCGTTAACTGGCTAGGGCCCTCTTCCTAAAAGAAAGTTTATATAAGTTTAAATATAAAAGAGTGAGAGAGATTTAGAAGGTTACTCTATAAAGAGACATTGATTTTGCTTGTACTACAAAAAGTTTGAAAACAGCATCTAATTCAATCAGGGCATGATGCCTTTGTTAGAAGTTAGTGGATTTTTTTTTGGTGACAGTTAAGGGCTGCAAGTGGTTTTGATATTCATCAGGCGATGAAGACTGCTGGAAAAGCGATCAGCTGCGCATAGATTTAAATCAGATATTATCCAAATAAGTGTGAAACCAACACTTTGTTTTTGTTTTGCAGATGGGCGCCATGAGGCAGTTAGTTTTGATAAAATCACCTCTCGTATCCAGAAACTGTGTTATGGACTCAACGGTGACTTTGTGGACCCTGTAAGTTCAAACCAGCATAAAAAGAAGCATAAAGTAGCTGCGATACAGTGTTGGCAGATGATAGTTCTGTGCAATCTCAATCTGATGTTTGGTTTTGTAGGCCCAGATTACGAAGAAGGTGACAGAGGGTCTGTACAATGGAGTCACCACGGTGGAGCTGGACACTCTGGCTGCAGAGACTACTGCAACCCTCACCACTAAATATCCTGACTATGCAGTCCTGGCTGCAAGGATTGCTGTTTCCAACCTGCATAAGGAAACCAAGAAAGTATTCAGCGGTAAGAACTGTTATCATGAAGAAAATGTTGCTGAATTTTAAGCTCTGTAATTAATCTATAAAAATGGACTTTGAATAAAAATAACACCACCAATGCACCTGAACCACCATAATGTCCTCCTTTACTTCCCTGTGGATTTTGCTTACACCCTAACAAGACTGTTTAATAAAGCTGTAACATTGTCTGTACTAATGATAATCTTTTCTTTGCACTCACATAGACGTGATGGAAGACTTGTACAACTATGTCAACCCTTTAAACAAACGTCACTCGCCAATGATCTCCAAGGAGACGCTCGACATCGTTCTCGAACACAAGGCTGTAAGCAACATGTGATGATCTTTGCTCATTATTTTGAATTTCAAGTAACTGATTATGTTCAACATGTCTTAATATCTTGATCCCTATTTCTTGCAGCGCTTCAACTCAGCCATCATTTACGACAGAGACTTCTCTTACAACTTCTTTGGCTTTAAGGTAACTTTTCTTTTCATTTGAATACAATGTTTATTGCAGATATGGGAGGAGTATCAACCAAATTTGTTTTTTTGCTCTTATAGACTTTAGAGCGGTCATATTTGCTGAAGATCAATGGAAAAGGTGAATGTTCTTATTTCCTGAGAAGTAGGTGCAAATGGTCAATTTCATGCTTAATTCTTAATTAACATCTTTATGTATTTATTCTTAATTTTGTAGTTGCTGAGAGGCCCCAGCACATGCTAATGAGGGTGGCTGTTGGGATTCATAAAAGAGACATTGAAGCAGCTATTGAAACTTACAACTTGCTGTCAGAGAAGTGGTTCACCCACGCCTCCCCTACACTGTTCAATGCAGGCACCAACAGGCCACAGCTGTCCAGGTAATGATTGTTAAGATCGGTGTCCAAGTTTAATGGAGGAAAAAAAAACATAACAAAAGTCAACGCAACTTTAATCTAGATTCTTGTTTCATAATTTGATTTAATTTGGATTTTTGCAGTTGCTTCTTGCTTGCCATGAAGGATGACAGCATTGATGGTATTTACGACACACTGAAGCAGTGCGCCCTAATCTCTAAATCAGCTGGAGGCATCGGATTGGCAGTGAGCTGCATTAGAGCAACAGGCAGCTATATTGCAGGGGTGAGTAAAACTTCTCTACAGGAGCTAATGATTTACACTTTGCGTGTGACTTAATTATTTCTTATTTATCTAAATACATATTCCTAAAAGTCATTTATGCTTCTCAGACAAATGGCACTTCTAATGGGCTGGTTCCCATGCTGCGAGTTTACAACAACACTGCACGTTATGTGGACCAGGGTGGCAACAAGGTTAGGATGAGCATCACCCCACAAAAAGAAATATATATTTATGTTCCATCAAATATTGTTTGACATTATTGTTGCTAGTTTAATCTCAAGTGTTTCTGCATTTGTTCAGAGACCCGGGGCCTTTGCCATCTACCTGGAGCCGTGGCACTCTGATGTGTTTGAGTTTTTGGAGTTGAAGAAGAACACAGGTAAAGAGGAGCAGAGGGCCAGAGACTTGTTCTTTGCCATGTGGATCCCAGACCTTTTTATGAAACGCGTGGAAAGCAATCAGGTGAATACTGCAGGAAATCCAACATTGAATTTCATACTTTGGTACCCTTATATCTGGATTGGGGACACGCCTTCTCATTATTGTGCTGTTCATGTAGGACTGGTCTCTGATGTGTCCCAGTGAATGTCCAGGGTTAGACGAATGCTGGGGAGAGGAGTTTGAGAATCTCTACACTCGGTAAATTCAGCACACCAGTCTCTGTTTTTAATAAACATCTCAGTTGTCACCATTAACCTGTCCCCATTGGTCCTGTTGGACTTTAGGTATGAAAAAGAAGGCAGGGCTAAGCGTGTGGTGAAGGCTCAGCAGCTGTGGTACGCCATCATTGAATCACAGACAGAAACTGGCACGCCGTACATGCTCTACAAGGATGCCTGCAACAGGAAGAGTAACCAGCAAAATCTTGGCACCATCAAGTCCAGCAATCTATGCACAGAGATTGTGGAGTACACATGCAAAGATGAGGTAAGGGGCAGGGATAGAAGATATATTGCTACCGATAGATTTAACGTGTTAATTCTATTGTGAAGTGTGCTATTTTTTAAGACATGTTCATTTTTGTTCTTTAACTCAGGTCGCAGTGTGTAACCTGGCGTCCATTGCCCTCAACATGTACGTCACCTCGGAGAAGACTTTTGACTTCAAAAAGCTTGCATCTGTTACCAAAGTTATTGTCAAGAACCTGAACAAGATCATTGACATCAACTACTACCCAGTACCTCAAGTATGGCTTCTTGTGTAGCTGCTTTTGCATCAACCATGCTGCTGAGTCTTCCTGTTGACAAATCGCTCTTCCATCCTATCTTACAGGCTGAAAGGTCCAACATGCGTCACAGGCCAATAGGGATCGGTGTTCAAGGCCTGGCTGATGCATTCATCCTCATGCGCTATCCGTTTGAAAGCCCAGAGGCTCAGCTACTCAACATTCAGATCTTCGAGACAATCTACTATGCTGCACTGGAGGCCAGCTGTGAACTGGCTGCAGAATTTGGCACTTATGAAACTTACGCTGGCTCTCCTGTCAACAAGGGAGTGAGTAGTTTTCCAAGACCTCCTCAAATTCATCCGAGATACAGATTAGATACATTTTAGGATTATGTACCAACCATGGCCTGTATTTTCCAGATCCTTCAGTATGACATGTGGGGTAAAACTCCAACTGATTTGTGGGACTGGAAAGCACTGAAGGAGAAAATTGGCAAGTAAGTCATCCATGTTCTTATCATGACACACCTCATTTTTACCGTATGTTGAGATTAGCATATATATCTTAATTAATGCTCCTCTGTGTGTCCTCAGGCACGGTGTGAGGAACAGCCTCCTTTTGGCCCCAATGCCCACAGCTTCCACTGCCCAGATCTTGGGCAACAATGAATCCATTGAGCCATACACCAGCAACATCTACACTCGCAGGGTGCTCTCGGGAGAGTTTCAGGTCAGAATTGTTTGCATTTGGTGGTTTTTATGTGTCTGAACTCAGGTGAGCGTAAAAGAAAAGGTTGCAATGTGTTTTTTCTTTCTGCCTTTATAGATTGTGAATCCTCACCTGCTGAAGGATCTCACAGAAAGAGGACTATGGAATGATGACATGAAGAACCAGCTGATTGCTCAGAATGGCTCCATACAGGTAAGAGTCACACTTTAAATGCTTTTATTATATGAATAGTGTTGTTGTTGGTGAACGAATAATTTATAACCTGACTGACTTCCCAGGATATCAAAGAGATCCCTGATGATCTGAAGCAGCTGTATAAAACTGTCTGGGAAATCTCCCAGAAGACTGTGCTCAAGATGGCAGCGGATCGTGGTGCCTACATCGACCAAAGCCAGTCTCTTAACATTCACATTGCTGAGCCAAACTATGGAAAACTCACAAGCATGCACTTCTATGGTTGGAAGCTGGTAAGTCAGGACTGAAGAAGGGCATGCTGGAGGTACCTAGGGGCAAATGTGCTACGTTGTAGTAAAACAAACAATGCTGTAAAGCCTGTTTATGTTTCCTCTGCAGGGTCTGAAAACGGGCATGTATTACCTGCGCACAAAGCCGGCTGCCAACCCTATTCAGTTCACTCTCAACAAGGAGAAGTTAAAAGAGACCCAGTCAGCCAAAAGTGTGGAGCAGGAGACTAAAGAGCGCAACACTGCAGCCATGGTCTGCTCTTTAGCAAATAAAGACGAATGTCTCATGTGTGGTTCCTAAGTATAGTGTCTGACCTGCAAACAAGCTCACTCCTTGACCATCATCCTCCTAATGAAGATGTATTTTTCATGCTTATTTTGTACATGGTTTTAAAGCTACTATTTTGAATATCTATAAATCACAAATTTTGCAGTTTATATTTAACATTTACTGGGTTTTCATCATGAAGTGTTTTATATTCATGTTTTCTGTGGCATTTTTAGGGTTAAATGAAGTAATATTTGCTGTTTTGTAACGTGGGTTTTAAGAAACATTAAAATTGTCAATGATCTCAAATTGATTGGATTCATTGTAAGAAGAACCTTATTGGTTTTAATGAATTTACAAAAGGTAAATATTTTTTACAACTAAGAAAAAAAAGATGAATAGAATAAAGGGACAGCTTGCTGGTTTTAATGTCTTGTCTATTTGGGAATTGGCATAAGAGGAGATACATTTTTCTCTCACACAGCTGTTCAAACAGGATATTGACTGTTATTAGCTGCTAGAAATGAATTTTGTTTGTTGACAATGTTGGAGCGTGCCTTGATTTATTTTGTTGAAGCTGCCAAAAATGAAATAGAAAACAGTCACTTGTGCAATGCTGCTAGAAAAGGTAGTACGATAGTGTTTTTCCAGGGGAAGAGCATGCGCCGTGTCCTGGGACAGGTGATGCAGCAGGTGATGAATTAACGACTGTGTTCATAAGTGAGACCTCATGGGAACAGAATGTGTTAAACAAGCTGAGACCTGCACTCATCACATCACTGCAGCAACAGTTGGAGATCAACATGAAAGAAACAATTGTTTGGAACACCTTTACATCATGATTCAGACACATGGAGACAGAAAATAATTAGATTTTTTAACTTTATTTGGTTTACAAGGTATTAAACCTTTTTCCCTTGTGATATTTAAATGTCACACTAGAGATCCTAAACAACCAACAAAGAAAATTGAAGATCCATATTTCACATTGATCTGTGCAGAAGCTTCCCAGAGTGATCTACGTCATACATTGTCTGGTTACGCTATATTTTTCTCACAATTTCATTGATTTCAAGTCCAAGAAAAGTTCATTTTTGAGAAATGTGTTTTTGTGTGAGGCAAAAAATTTTAGCCAATTTGATTTTCACTGAGTAAATATGAAGCAGCGGTAAGCAGACCTATATGTCTGAGATGGAAAAACAGCTATTCTGGTTCTGCTTAAAATAAACTAGATCTGCCTTAAAAACACGAAGCTCATTAGTTAACACCTTGCAGCATGCGCAAATGTGATTACAGAGCAGCATTTAGCCATTTAAAGCTGAATTATGTGCTGAACTTAAATCTTTTTAGGTTATTTTGTAATCAAATACTTTAGTACAGCACGTTTAGTCCCTAAATGTTCTGTACTTTGATTAAATCTCATGTGTAAAATGACATTTATTTGCTGGTCTTTAGTTTTTAGTTCCTTTAGTTCCAATCTCTGGAAATGCCACTATGGTTAAGATTTCACTAGTACGCCATCAATTGATCCTTCCCCCTCTCGAGAACCGAAGCCTGTGTCTTGCGAGCTGCTGCTTCCTGTTGGAGAGGGAATCACTTTCTCGTTTAGTTTTTCATCTCTCTCCTTAACATGGGATTTTTCTGAGATATTTTTCTCTAACTTTCTATTCTTCATCCATCCCACTTCTACTTTTTTCTCCCTCAGCTCCGTGTCTTTGAAACTGTTCATTATTTTCTTTTTTTCTGTCCTTTCGCTGCCGACTTTGGTGCTCTCAGCATCCTCATGTATCGTCTCTATGTGTTTTTCTGTCACCTTTGCCCCTTTATTAATCTCTCCTTCACTCTTTGTATTTGTTTCATGCTGTATGATCTCGGCCTTCACCTTTTCTCCTACATGAATAAAACTAGTCCCCTCTGTGACCTCCTCTCTTTCTTTATTTTTACAGTTTTCACTTCTGTCTGACTCTGACTGCTCTTTTTTCTCAGATTCCTTCTTCTCCTGCTCAGCTTTAGCTCGCCCTTCCTCCATTTTCACCACCTCACACTCTGTTACCTGCTTTGCTCTTTCTGCTCCACATTCATCCACCTGATGCAATTGTGTGTCTGACTCTTGCTCTACTTCTGAATCAGCCTTGTCTTTGTCCACGCCTTCCTCTCCATGATGTACAGTCACTTTAAGGGATGTGCTTTTATCGTCATGCCTGCTGTTGAAATCTCTGAAATTATTCTTAGCACCAATGATGTATTTTCCCAGGATCGAGGAGCCATCCTTGGTTAGTGCATTGTCTGCAACATGTCCATCAGGCATTCCAAGCTGCTGGACTACTTTCATATCACTGTGCATCCTGGACACCACTTTGCTCAGTTCAGTGATCCGATTGCCAATATCTAGGAGAAGAAAATACTTATTTCACACAACAGTAACCACATACTCGAATATAAAATTATATTTACTTCATACTTTATAAAATGTGAAATGTTTAGTTAAAAAATAAAAAATCACAGAGACAGTGTGGCTATTCTCTGCTGTAAACAATCTGATTGACTTATTATTTTCTGAGATCAAAATTATTTTCCTTGTTTACTTGTTATATAAAGTATTGAAATATGTCAAAAGCAAAGTTGCCCTTTTTTCCTATCTCTCAAGCTGTAAATTCCCAGCATGTGGGTTTACTATGGAGCCCTGTAAAGTGATCACTATTAGACCCCCACTGTCAATATCAGACGCTGTTTAAAATGTAAATGATACTAGAATGCAATTATCTTGAAATACTCTAAAAGCCAATATTTTATCTAGAATAGTGCAAAACAAATGTTCATTTTGGATTTGATATCAGCAGTGGTTTAAAAATATGGAGCAGGGTTAAGAAAAAATCTCCCAAAAAAAGAAAAACGCTGGAGTGTTGTAATATGAATGAATGAGGGGGAAAAAAGTGAAAACATCTCTCTGCTATGAAAGATGGCTTAGGCAAAATTTAAGACTTTTTTTTCCCCATCTAAGAGCACATTGATAATAGATTTCATGGTACATAATAGTGTCAAAAGAATCCCTCCAGCAAGTTATAGGGCTGCTATTATAATAAATCAGTGTTCTCAGTAAGAGTCATCTGCTCAATAAAACATGGCCTTTTTTTTTTTGTCTGATCCTTTGGGCCATTAAACAGCTTCCAGTGTTTAGATTTCTAAAACGTTCTTCTGAACATAAATCAATAGCAAACAAAGCAAACCCGGCAAAACCTTTTTTTTAACAGCAACGAGCTCAAATAGCAGCTTGGTGGATAAATCAATGTCGCTGTTTGATGCTGAAAAACACAACTTTGGCTGCTAAAGGTTCATTGGCTTACTTTGGTAGTATATAAAAAACTAAAAAGTAGACATAAAACGTAATGTAATGAAATATAATAATTGGGAGTACTGCTCCAATGATATGTAAGTCATGAATATAATTACCTATAGGACTACAACTTTCACAGAAGAAAATATCATTTCATTTTGCTAATTTTGATCATTTCTTTTGCAAATTTCTGTTTCCACTCAATTTATGTACACAATTTTGTCATATGACTTCAACAGTCGAGGGTTTCACAATTTGTTAACACCGAAATAATACTCCAAAATAAATAAGCATAACATCTTTGGTAAAGTGAATTAGACAAGACTAAATAAATAATCACAAAAAATATATAGCACCAGTTACAGGTTTGGACACACTTTCCCATTAAACCCAGTACGCAACTGTGTGCAAACTTTTGACCGGTAGTGTATATCTTTAAATTGCATCATTCTGTGAGAGTGCCAGAGTGATAGTTACCTTTCCTCTTGGTCTCCTTAAACTCCCTGCGAGCTGACTCAATGTAGCGCTGCACCAGGGCCCGGATCACCTGCTGCCGGTAAGGTATCTGACTGTCCTCAGGTCCCTTACCACTGGACTTTTTACATAATATATTTTACATGATTAATTTTTAATCTTGTATAATGCATCACTGAAAGTAACAATCAAAGAATTTACAGATAAAAATGATCATTTTATCAATAAGCTCACATGAGCTCACATATCAAACACGTTCTTACCATAGAGGCTAGAGGGGGATATTCTTGCTCAGATGAACAAGTGCAGCAGCAGCAGATTCGTCTGAAGATACCCCTTAAATAGAATTTGATCATGATTTTTTTTTAAAAACACAAGAATAATGGTTTGTTACAGTTCAAAGTGTTTTGGAGTTTCAGAACTCACCTTATACTGTAAAAAACAGCTTTGGGTGAAGGAATTATGTTGAAAGGCACAGGCATGGTGAGGCCCTCTCTGAAGTAACTTAGGTACAGTTTCGACCGGGCAAATTTCCACTCAACATCTGCATCATCCTGAAATAAAATAAGGGCTTCAGCACATATTACATTGATTCATCCTTTATAACAGATGTGACACCGAAGTGCTGAAGTACTTCACCTCAATTTTCTGAAAGGAGTTGGTAATCATAGCTATGAGCATGTTGAGGAGGACAATGACGATGACGAGAGTGAAAATACCGTACAGAATTCGTCCCACAAACTCTGCCAACACAAACCGCGGCATGTCCACGTAGTCTTGGTTGGCCACGCCAAACATGGTCCAGAATAAGAAGTGGAAGGTCTCATTAAACCTGCAGCAGAGGGATGGAGACGTTTTCCAAAATTAGCCTGGTTTCACACAGCTTTTAAGCTTGAAAAAAAAAAAAAAAAAACTTGAAAAGCCTGATGAACTTGAACATCCCATATTCTTACCTGCCAAGATGTGGAGAGATGATATAAGGAACATACACATTGTTGATGCCGCAGAGGAAAGCTGTCCCAATGATCATCAATATAAACATGAATCTACGAATGAAAACCAAAACATTCTCATTCTGCTTGTTCTGTTATGTGCCCCGAATTCTCCTCCAGGCAATGATAATATGTTAAAAGAATGTAGATGTGCTGTTACCTCATCATGTCATCAATCATCTTCCCTATCGAGATCTGCAGTGTTCCCAGAGACTCGTGGGCTGGCAGGATGTACGCAAGACGAGTGAAGCTCAGCATGCTGGTCACAGCAAACAGTACCTCTGAAACCAGCTGAGGGTCCTCCTGATGCCAGTCATCACGCACTTTCACATACCAACAGAACAGTTAAGCATTCAGAACTTTAAATACATTAAGTAATAATTTTTGATAAATGTCCTGAGATGATTTTCTTACCAGTCTGAGTGAAGTAGACACATTCCTCACTGCTGCTCTGATCATGGCAGAGGACATAACCTTTGAGCATTATAAGCACTCGCAGCGCAAAGGATGCCAGATACATGCTGAGCACCATCATGTCCAAGCAGTTCCACCAGTCTAGGAAGTAACTCCGCAGCCCCTCGATCCACACTTCTTTACACTCGTACCAGAAGAATCCTACATGAGACGGCACAGTTCGGACCATCTTCGTGACCTTTTCAGGCCAGAGTTGCGAATGTACAGCATTTTAGAAAGTTGAACGAGAGAGTTATCTTACCGACCACCCACACCATGTGGAAGGAGCTGTGCAGGATGTTCTGCTGCCGGGATGCAAATTTGTCTCGATACAACTCCATGGTGATCGACTCTCCAAGTAAGGTGATGAGGAACCACAGATAAGATGCTGAGTGAAGGAGAAACTTGATCACAGGAATCCTAATGATTTTTCCTGCCTGGAGAAAAGCAAAAGACTTTTTTAAGGCCAAACCACGTCACTTTTGTTACCTTCCTTTTGTCAAAACTGGATGTTATCTGAGATAGTCTTCAACACCTTTAAGTATTGCTAAGTTATCACAATTATTCTTATGTGACCTTTGACTTTGGTGCTATCCAGTAAACGAGGCAAAGAAGGGGCATGGTGAAAAACATCCCAATAGAGACTAACAACTTCCAGGCTGTCCTGCTGCCTCTCCAGCCTTCTAGGTTTCCACACCAGATAGATGACAGAACCTGCTGACAGATTGGGTGCGCCACAAACTACCCAAAAGGAGACACAATGAGAGGAAGAGAGAAAAATCATTGATCTAGTTTATGTCTTATTTTGCTTGACAGCATTGTCTAAATCTAACTACCTGCTTCTGGTTGTAGTTGACAGCAAGTCGCAGACGTGAAAGGTTGGGTATTCCCTCTTCAAAGGCCTGCTCATTCAAGGCATCCTGGCTCTCGTCTCCACAGCTGTTCAAGATGGTGGTCACCTCACTCTGGTTGCGACACATGCCTAGCAACTCCACTGCAAACTCCTGACAGAGCTGCTCCAGGCTCAGGTACTGAGGCTGCAGGAGGAAGGAACAACATCAGAGTCATGAGACAACAGACGCTCAACGTGTACAGCACGTACATGAACATCCTCACACCTTAAACTCGGGCTCTTTTTGGGACAGCTTGCGGAGCTCTCTGCTGAGACTGAAAGCTCTGAGCATGGCATCATCAGAGGTGACAGAGAGGTAGGCACGGCTGGCTATGCCACGGTAGGTATTGATGCGTGACAAGGAGAACTTCAGCAGGTCATACTGCCGGCCGTTGCGACACTCTAGACAGGCACAGGATATTTTATGTGGCCATGGGATGATGTGGCCTTTTTGGGTGAGCATGGTGACAATGTCATACAGGTCCTTCTGACAGGCTAAGGTCAAAGGGGTCACACCAGGGGCAAATTGTGAATTGTCAATAGAACGGTCAAATATGGCCTGAGAGAAGGATCGTACGTCCATCTTGTTGCCTTTCTCCTGGTCCAGGCGGTCCAGCAGACGCTTCACCACTATGGGTTGGTTGGTGTCCACAGCAACAAGCAGGGCTTCATGAATCTGCCGGAAGTCAAACTTGACCCCCTGCAGCAGGGCATCCATGGCATCCTCGTTGCCTAGGCGGATGGAGAGGTTGAGAGCCTCCCTCCACTGGCGATCCTCAGATTCATCCAGCTGACGGATGATGCCGTCACCCGTCTTCAGCAGTCCAGACAGCAGCTCTATTTTCCCCTCCTGAATGGCATTGATGAGCTCCGGAGGAAAGTGCATCTTTTTGTTCATAATCTCGCGCCATTGTTCTGGCTGAGGAACAAGACAAAAATGTTAGCAGCAGTATTAAATGGCCATGCACGATTCACTTCGGAAAATTAATGTCAGATATTTGATGAATAGTAAATTACAGTTTGATTTCATTTCTTAGGAAATTTAAAATCTTGAAAAAATGTTGGTTTTGTTCCAAAGAATTCCCCCAAAATATTTCTTACAGATAAGATTATGACTGGAGAAGTGCATCATATGAAAGTAAACACAAAATGATAAATACAATTTTGACCAAATAAAGTTGTTTAAAATATAATTTCAATCTCATTTCAATTTCCTAATTACTGCACATTCTATGAAATATGCACAAAGCTCTGCTTACCGTGAGGTTTTCCATTCTGATGACAAAATAACACACTTCCGAGAGGTGATCCTAAAGCGACAGCACGATCACGGTCTCTGGAGACATCCAGTAAATTTTTGCCAGCTAATTTAAGCTTTTGAGATGAAGGTAAAAGATACCAATAGATCATACACTCCGTTTCAACAAGAGCACTGAGCACTTTGAAGATCATGTGCTACCGCCTGACTAGATGGATTTAGCATCCACAAATTCAATAACACACTTCAATACCCCAAGGGGCAAGGCCAATTAAAATGTAACCTGTTCAAAGGGTTTCATGCTTGGCTGGGCTGGTAGCAAACTGTTTCTGTACTCAAACAGGAATTATTTCTGGTCTCCCAATTGGTAACATTGCCAAGGCACAATTAAAGTAGCTTTTAGCGGCATGAAGCAGCTGTCATCATTCCTCCCAGAGGAACTAGAGGGATTTCACTACAGTTGGGGGGGGGGGGGGACAAGGAAGTAAAAGATTCACTGATTAATTCTCACTACATGTAGTTCTCTTTAGAGAAGTCCATTTTTGTCCGGTCTTAAAACATCTGCATAATTATATTTCATCCTAATTAGAGCATATTACTGTTTTTAAGAGGGTTTCTGTACATTATTCATGGCTTTTTTCAACAAATCCATGTTTAAATCATAAAATCTTTATCAATCTTTTTTCAACAGCAGTTTTCCAAATTAACAATAACACTAGAGAGTAAAATAAGAACAAAGGTAACTACACTTTATTTTTTCTTGGTTCTTGATGACATTTCATCTCTCAATCAAAAGACTTCTTCTCACCAGCTGGTGGGGACTTCAAGGCTTGTAAACTGTAACTGGTACATTAGCAGAGTTATCATCAACTCGGACATTTTCTAACATAGCTGCTTTTATTCAAGCTCTTAGGACTACCGTGTCTAGGATGACTGGGAATGTAAACAAACAAAATGATTTTTTTTTTTTTTGAGTGATCATTTTGGTTGTTATGCTTGTGAATTTTTACAAGAACTCTTTTTATGTTACCAAACATTCGATCATTTTCAGTATATTAACCCTTTAAATGCACATTGAATTATTTGAATTCTTAATTATTCATTTAAAAACACACCCAAGAAAGAATTATTTTCTGTATAAATAGTAGGGGGGGATGGGGGCATCGGTGGCTATTAGTCTTAGATATGTCAAATATGAGCAACAACATTGATTTGATCACATTAGCATTTGTGTATGTGGTTTCAGGTTCTCCCTCCAGACATTTTTATGGCCAAAAATGTTTAATTGACTTATCAAAATGTCTTCAAAACCACGCATTCTGTAATGTTACCATTTAATTTAGAACAAAATTTGTATTCAGCAGTTTTCCCATTGCAGGCTGATGCTTGAAATCCTTGTATTTTTACTAGTTATATTATGGAGGTGTGCAACTATCAGGAGGTCCCAAGAGGGATTTGTGTGTTTGTGAAATTAACATTTAAATAAGATGGAGAAAATACCACCAATGCTTTTATTGGTTCATCCCAGATGAAATATGGAATAACAAAGGAACTTTGTTTTTCTCTTAAACTAAATGAGGAAATTAACTAAACTGGTAGCATTAAATGTGTGATCTCAAATGTGAAATCTGTTTTAATTTGAGGCAACTGAGAGATTCTATCTGATATGGTGGAAACAATATTGTGAGAATAAGTACTGACAAATGTTGCAAACACAAATTATGCACATTTGATCGTCAATTTAGTCATCCATTTGTCGTGTTTTGCTTTTTAACCAAAACTTCAATTTTCTTTTGATAAACTACTTTCAAAATGGAAAAAAATAACAAGATATGTTTGTAAGAAGTCAGAAAAGAAGTACTGAAACTGCATAGGTATTTAACAATGGTGTATTTAGGAAAACAAACCAAAATTAATGCTCATCAGACAATGGAAAACAACACTGGAGTCACTAGGAACAAGCACAAAATTGGCATAACCAGTGTACAAAACAAGTCATATTTTTCAAAGAAATATTCTCCATTTTTCCCGGAAACTATTTGAATAGATTACATTAGAAACATGTATCATAAAAACTTCGGTAACTGGAATTTCTAACAAGATTCTATACAGAGGGAACTCCATGTATGAATTTCCTATAAGTGGAGTATACCAATTTATTTCTCCCTTTCATATAATCCTCTGCCTCCTATTAACAAACATTACAAATGCCAAGAAAAAAAAAGTATAAAAAAAAAATATTAGTTAAAGCACATTAGTTGTTCTGTTTTTTTTACCACCCAAAAGTAAAAACAAAAACCACTATAAAACTATGAATGTTACACCAAAGAGAAATCTTACCTATAATCAAATGTTTTGTCAATGTGTGCATTTTGGGTTGAGTGCCAGTTATGCAGGTTTTTTCACTTTGAGACATGAGCTAAACTTCCAGAGTAAATCATGTTGCTTTAAAGGTAAAAAATACATATTGTTGTGTCTCTGAGGTAGACACTTGTTCCATTTTGAAGACAGTAATCATGATTTAACACTTGAAGCGCTGCATCATGATCCAGACATTTGAAATGTCAAAAATAAAACTGGCATAATGTGTCAGCAACACTTTAGATAATTGAGAACATGCATCAAGATGAAAACAATGATTTCTTCTAAGACCCAAAGGTTAATAACACTTTTAAAACCAAATACACTTCATCTTGAAATTATCAAATTCAAAAGAAATATAATAAAACTCCTTATTTAGAAAAAACACTCACAGCATGAACACAAAAACGAGGAGAAAGTCCTCTATATTCTCACATCACTCCTCAAAGTTAAATAAAAACGAATATTTATCACTAAATGGACAGAAAAAAAACTTGTGTTTCACTTTGTGTGTGAACATTAGTGACATTGTTGTCACATTGTGACAAACAATGCAGATCGGTCCAGTAGGTTTTAGAGTATCTCCTTCTTCAGTTCAGCGTCCTCCTTCATCTTCTGTTCCTGCATGCGACTCCGAGTAGAGCCTACACACAATGAAAAACACTTCAACATAAATCACAACCAACACAACTGGTGATAAGAATATAATAATAAGCTGAATTGAAGTGGGGAAAAAAAAGGTGAAATATATATATGAAGCAGTCCTGACTCACTCATCTCTGCAAGCTTCTGTATGAGCGTAGAATCTCCTCCAGATTTG
>JAOXYM010000016.1:7176854-7187206 GCA_028567055.1 Leptatherina wallacei | reverse complement strand
GAGAGAGATGCTGGATGAGAGCCAGAGGAGCGCGTTTTAAAATAAACTTATATTATCGGCTATCTGCGAAAAAAATGGCCGATACCGATTATCATGAAATTGCCTAATATCGGCCGATATTATCGGCCAGGCCGATAATTAGTCGATCCCTAAAATATATATATGAAGCAGTCCTGACTCACTCATCTCTGCAAGCTTCTGTATGAGCGTAGAATCTCCTCCAGATTTGCTGTAAATCGAAGCAAATTAATTAAGCATTAAAATAATTGTAAATACTGTATGAAAACATTGACTTCTGAAAAGATGTCCATTTAAAATACCAAATCACATTTCCTAACACTGAAGTTAAAAGACATATAAACTATTCAATATCTCACAGGTTGAAAGAACTTGTTTTTTCTTCATTTGTAAAACAAATCAAATTGGTTTTGCCACTACAAACTGAAATCCTCTCTTCTTAGTTTCCGAAACACACAACATTTTTAGGTTTCTTTGATTTCATGAAATAGACAAGGGTGCTTAAAAAGCTAGAGCAGCTGTAGCGCCATTTGTGACTAACCTGCCATCAGCTTCATCCTGACCGTCCATATCAAAGCGTAACCTCTTTAGAGGCTTTGGAGCGGAGCCGAAATCCAGAGTCCTTTTGTGGGATCGATCGCTACTGCTGACCATCTGGTTGATCTTCTGGAACCGATTGGCGAGCTGTAGATGAAGACCAAACAGAAGAAAAAAAAAGAGTGAGAGAGGAAAACATATCTGCCACCGCAGTTGTTGAGATGACAATTCATGACAAAATATGGCAAACTAAAGAGGCGCATACCCCGAATGATTCACCGATAGATACCAGCATCCTGCAAAGTCAATAAAGAATAACGTAATTAATCATATAGAATTGAAATTTATTTGACGTCACTACAAATCTATCAGGAATCGGCAGGCCTGACCTGGAGCGAGGGGTCATGATGCCCGGGGACATGCGTGGACTCTTTAGAGGAGAGATGTACACATTGTTGCTGCCAGGCACACGCAGAGGTGAATTGGGGAATTTGTAGGGGCTGCGTGGAATTTGGGGGATTGGAGAGAGGGTGGGTGGCTAGGATGAAAAAAAGAAAAAAGAAGCAGCAAAATTGAGAAGCAGCAGAAGCAGTGCAGATTTTTCTGATTACAATGTATTAGAAGAACACTGCCACCCATAACTTGACTCACCCTGGTAGATGCATACTGCAGAATGTTGGTTTTCAACTTCTGCATGAACACTTGATTATAGAAGACAATGATGGAGTCATACTGGCCCTCTGAGATCAACACATGTTTGAAAGTCTGCAACATACAGTGGAAATTGAAATAGTTTTCAGAAAATTATGATTCAGTATTCAAGTTAGCTTAGAATAGCAAAAGGTTTGGCTGAAAGGATTCATTTCAATGGAATTTTCAAAACTTTGCTCTACCTCTTGGTTGGTATTGGGCATGTTCTTGTAGGCCGAGACAATGGACTTGAAGCGCAGATCAACACTCTTCACTTTGCAAATGGCATACATGGCTGACATCATTAACTGCAAGAACAGTTGGAAGTTAATTGGAAGATGAAGGAAAGAAAACATGACAAGAGGAGATAAGAGAACAAGGAAAGCACAAGAAAAAGACAACACCCACTACCCAAGAACAACAACTCGAACATAAAGATGTGATAACTTTAATAATGATCAAGTGAGGTTTGCTGAGAAGTAGTATTCTTCCATTAAGGCTGGAGCTATGCCTGGGCAAAAAGAGGGTCATTTAAAAAATGTCTTTTGAGGACAACTTTTATTCATAGTATCATATGAGCCAACACAGTTTTGTGGTTTATGGCAATTGTCAAATAAGAAGAAACAATTTCAGAAATCCCATCAGCACCTTGGCTTAATCAAAAAGGATTTTTAGTTTGTTTTTTAAAAGTCTTAATTTCCATTAATATATTATGGAATTGTCACTGAACGTTTAATAACACTGGCAGATTTAAGAGGGAAAGTGTCCCTACATCAATCTGCTTATAAAAGAGACAATTAAAAAAGGCAAACGGCATTGCTAAAGTTCATGATTAAGCTTTTTATCCATTTTATTGTAAAGAAAATCACTCATAATTAAAAGAAAATGTGAAACAGCCATGGGGGTGTCCATATTTCAGCATCACTTTGAACAATAGTAAAAAAATTTAATGCTCATCAAATCACTTTACAGTAATTAAAAAATTGAAGTTCTAAGATTTTTTTGCTGTCATTGTTATAGTTGTGGTCTGTAGTTATTGTTTAGTGTACACGACTCATTTCACAATAGGAGAATATGAGCAAGTGAGGAACAGAAGAACAAATAGTATAAGCAAATTGCTCGGGTACCTGGTCAAGATGACGGTCTCTCATCAGCTCATACTCATACTGCAGAGTATGCTGGAAAAGGGTCCATATTATTGGCTCCAGCTCAGGGTGGGCGGACAACAGGTAGGAACAGAGTGTCTTAAGCCTGGTGTATGCCAGGCGGTACACTAAAATACAAAGAGAGAGAGAAAAAAAAACATTGTAACAGCAATTCATTTGATCACCAGTTTCCTCAAAAGGTAAAACAAAACGTAAAAGAAACATAACTTGTTTTTATTGTGATCAGTATGTATGCTCATCTGCTGCCAACATCGCCCAAGTCATAAATAAAATTACTACAAAGTTGAGGTAGCAGTATCAAGCTCTTCTTTCTCCACACATCAGTGATAATGCTGCTGGTATTTAGGGACCACACTGATAAAAATAAGTATTTTGAACAATGGCTTACATTTTTTATAGAAAAGGCTGAGAGAGTTGGACTTTGGGTGTCTTGGAGCTTGATTGGTTGTCTGGGATGTAGGCTGAGAGGAAGCTTGAGAAGTCGGTGCTGCTGGGGACTCAGGAGGCAAGACACGCATGCCTGGGCGCATCGGGGACAGATATCTGTACACACAACAGAAGAACCAGTGGTTATGCATCAACTAAGCTACCACCATCAAACAGTAAAATTTCCATTTTCCATTAAAATCACACGTGTTTAGATATTTCATAATCATAGATTCAAAACTACCTAAAGAGTGCCTCCCAGTGAGTCATGGAATTTAACTCTGACTCTTACTAATCACAATGATTTCACAACTCTTCAAAATATGTCTCCTGCTTTTAGACAGTTTGTAGTTGCTGCATACCAGCAACTGGTGATTGATTGACTTACAGGTCGGCGGCAGTGTGGTTATGCTGCAGCGGCTGGTTGAGGCTAGCTGGAGTCTCCAACTGGTCTGCTGCTCCATCCTCGTGTTCATGTCTCAGGAGCTCAAACAGCGGGGAGCCCTGCAAAGACAAAAACATCCTTATTTTCATCTAATCCAACACACATGCATCTTAAGAATAATTGCATAAGCGAAGGGGTAAAATTTGACATCAGTACATTCTTCATGTCATGCTTGCCACACCCTGCTGACGCCACCAACATCTGGAAAAAATACTTGGTGCTTAATTACTCAAAATGCTTTCAGTGATGTATGATTATACCAACACAGGAGAATATGATTAGATTTTGTCTCTTTTTTTAAGAGTTCTGTGAATTACAGATGTATGTATCGAAGGTTTTATGGTTCTGTTTGCCTGAAAACAAACCCTCCAGTCCTAATAAAATGAAAAACATGCTTTGATGTTTTAGAATGCCAACCTAGAGACACATCACACTGTTACTCCTAATTCTTTCTAATTCTAATTTTGTGTTGGTTGCAAAACAAAGCAGCAGTGGGAGGACTTCGCCCTGTTGCAGGCTCCTCCCTTTGTTTAAACAGCCCAGTGAGATCTTTGTGTCTGTGTCTTTCACTTGCAGGCAGCTGCGAGGTGTCTGATTTACAGTCAAACAGAAGCAGAGCCGCCATGTGGAGACAGGGAAGCTGCAGGAACACGCAGGAGAACAAGACAGCGGAAGAACCACTCATCTGTACACAGAACTGAGGTGAAACACATGACCGCTCTGAGGAGATAAACATTTCTACCGTAGGAAGAGACCTGAAAAGACTGAAAGCGTCACTTAAATGAGGATAACAGGGCGGTTGGACAGCTGTCAAGGAAGGACATTGCATGTAAAGAACTTTGGAAGCCAATAAAACAGGTATTTTGTGACGGTCCTGTAAACTCAAGGTTTCATGATAAGACAAAAACAAACTGAGCATTCTTTAAGATTTTCTTGTGTCTTGTGGACAAGACTGAAGTAACACGCTGAGGAGAGGATTTACCCGTTTCACTGTAAATGCTCCAAAACTTCCATCCTGATCTAAAGATGAATAACAGTATGTGTGACAAAAGTGATGACTTCAAGTACCCTCTCTACAGTTGGGTTTTTAGTCTTGTGTTTGTGGTCGGACTTTTCTTCAACATGACCGCTGCGTTTATTTTTGGCTGTACTGTGAAGCTGAGGAACGAGACCACGACCTACATGATAAACCTTATTGTCTCGGACTCGCTCTTTGTCTTCAGCCTCCCTTTTCGGATAGTGTACTTTGTTAAACGGGACTGGATATTTCCAAGTGTGCTCTGCAAGATTTCTGTGGCCCTATTCTACACCAATATGTACGGCAGCATCCTCTTCCTCACCTGCATCAGTGTTGACCGTTTTCTGGCCATTGTGCACCCTTTCCGGTCTCAGACTATTCGTACCAGGAGGAATGCCAAACTGGCCTGCCTTACAGTGTGGATGATGGTTCTCTCTGGAAGCCTACCGACAGGATTCCTTCTGGACACCACTTCACCCAACAATACAAATTCCTCCAAAAATTTCTGCTTTGAGAACTATTCAAAAAAACAGTGGAAGTCTGAGCTGTCCAAGGTGGTGGTGTTTATTGAGACTGTGGGTTTCATCCTCCCATTGATAATCAATGTTTTCTGCTCAGTCATGGTGTTACGGACCCTGAGGAGACCTCAAACCCTCAGTCGTGGAGGGAGCCTCAACAAGACAAAGGTCTTAAGAATGATCATTGTGCATCTGCTCATCTTCTGCTTTTGTTTCATTCCCTACAATGTCAATCTCATGTTCTATGCCCTAGTCCGCTCCAATATCTTAAAGGGATGCTATGCAGAACTTGTGGTCAGAACTATCTACCCCATTGCTCTCTGTATAGCAGTGAGCAATTGTTGCTTTGATCCAGTCATTTACTACTTTACTTCAGAGACTATTCAAAGCTCCATCAAAAGAAAAACAACAGTATGGCACAATGGAACCAAACTATTTGACAGATTACAAATGGATAGCACACAAAGCAGCCCAAATTCAACTCCCAAGAACCTTACACTGAGAACCAAAGTATTTGACAATGAGTCCACTGTCTGATGACAGTTCTGATGTGTGGCATGATTGACAATTCAGTGTGTATGGCTGGGATTGAGAGGACAACCAGGAACCAGAGTGACTTTGAAACAAACAAAATGGTTACTAAGGAGTTACACCCTTCTACTGATGCCACAGAGACCTTTGACTGGGACTTAACATACTGATCCCAAATCAGCCAATAAAAGAGTTGTAAAATAACTATGTTGCAACATAAAAACCTTTATCAGGGTAACATTTCAAAACTCAAGTCATAAAACCATTCATTTAATGAAAGTGTGTTTCTGTAATGTGCATTAACAGAAATGACAAGTGGTGCCATAAATAAGAATCTGTTTTAGCACAAACAGTATATGTGGACTTAATCCTCAAAGCTGCCACTCCTTTAGCAACTCTGAACCAGTATTATAGTTCTATTAATGTGCAGTTTATAAATATCTGTGTAACATGTGGATCCTTTAAGAGTTTAATGCACTTTATAGAGCTGTGTGTTCTATAAAGTTTTTTTCCCTAAATACTGACAGTGAATAAAAAAGCTACAAGTTTTTGGTTTTTTCTTAAAGATTTGTGTACAGAATTCAGTACTTTGATTTCTTGAAAAATTGTTGTGAAATGTTTGGCACAAAAACTGTATCAATTGTTCCTCCATCATTGGGTGCAACCGAGTCATTAACCTAGACTAATCAGTCATACATGTACAAACAATATAGATAAAACCACAATAACTTAGTAAATTGTGATGTGAACATTTAGGTGTGGTCAGCACTAGACCAACAAAGTGCCTGTAGCTCCTACGTTGCTTATTTCTGTAGAAGATGTATATAAATGCATTTCAACACGTGCAAACAGAGCTGACAGTGCAAATGGAATATAGTGGAACTTGAATGCATGTGAAGTATTTGCTCCTTCTCATAAAAGCTGTGTTTTGCAAGACACGACATTACTGCATTCTTCTTTGAGAGGCTTTGCCTGGAGGTATGTGCTGAGTGTAGACTCATCACAGCCAAGGGCTGAGAAAGCAAAGCATTCAAGCAACAGCATGCCTGTTGAGTTGGAAAAACTTACACAGGAATGGGAAAGCAGTGGTTTCTGCAGTTGTGACACTGGAAAGGCTTAAAAACATACTCATATATTTTAAAAAGGAAGAGAAAAAAACACCAGCAAGAAAATAGAGATTGCAAAGAAAGTTATACAGATGGCATATTTACTAATACTATAAAACTTTGTTAAATTAATTTGTATAAGAATTTTAAATAAATCTGGATATAATTTTGAAAAAAATAGATATCCGTAGAGGAGGGTATGAAATTAGATACTAATAAAACACTGCCTGTTGTTTGCATTAAAAAAAAAACTTAAGTAAACAAAAGTTTTACTAACTACATAGAAAAAATGTTGTGGAAAGAGTAGTTTTTCCTTTATGTTTGACTGGTTAAGATGAGTTTTGGATCAAAATCTTCTTTTTTGGGGTTCTCCTGGGCCGAATTCTCCACACGGTGCTGATTTACAAAATACACTGTTGAATGATTGCAGCACCTTCTGTCACTGAATTGCTGCTATTCCTGTATGAGCTGGATGGAAATATGGTTAATGATCAACCCCAACCACTACTGCTTCCTTTTTTTAAAAGTAGTGTGTGTGTGTGTTTGGTATATGGGGGCAAGGGGTGGAGGATCCTTATCAGTGGAGCTTCTGCCCCCATCAGTAGAATGTGCACTGCTACAGCAGGATGCTGAACAGCAACTGACTGGAAAAATGAACATTGTCACTGGTCACTGCCTTGCTTCTGTTACTGGTGAGTGATTACATGTTTCATTTTTCAATGTAAACTTCAGTTCTACAAATTGTGCTCACAGCAGAGATGTATAGAAACAGTCTTATGGATAAAGAAAAGTCCAATTTTAAACTGAAAGCATAAGTTGAGAAGCCTTCATTAGAAACACTGACTGGATATTGTTTTACAGCTAAAGAATTAAATAACACCAAAATTGTGTAATTGTGTGTATATATATATATATGTATATATATATATATATATATATATATATATATATATATATATATATTATATATACAAATATATATATATATATGTATAAATTTAATTGCCAAGTAACACTTCATACTGGTTTAAACCTTCTGAAATTATAATGGAGTAACTGGTTACATTTTGCCAAATCATACAACTGATGGAATTCAATATGTCTGAAAAAAAAATGTACTCATAAGTTTATTTACAGAATTAGAACCTAAGACAAAAGTAGGTCAGATCCAACAGGGGATTATGAAGTAGAACTTGAGTATAAAATCTACTCTGTTGGTAGTTTGGGAAAAAAGGTTTTAAAACAAAGCTACAAACAATGAGAATAACTGTAAACTGAGCTGCACCTGAGAAACTGATGGACAGGAGTAATATACAGCACCTGGCCAGCCTAGGAAAGCTGCCACCCTAGGAAAAAAAAAGGGACCTTACCACACTATAACGTGATACGTTTCACGCTTTTACAATAAAGTATCAAGTTATAACAATCCACAATTTAAGTCATAGGTGTTCTAACAAAATATTACTGTTTTGGCCAAGTAGTGTACAATTGAGGCAACCAGCGGGTTTGAACAAAAAAATGATTTCAAAATGACATTTACGGTTTAAACACTTACGGAAATTGTGTAAACTCTCTTAATTCTTCAGTCAGTGGTACTCATTTATGGCAACTGTCATTTTCTGACTGGACTCAGTCTAGTTGATCAAAGGCCTAAATTGTTGGTGTTAGATATTTGATTACACTTTACAAACTTCAATTAAAGCCTCTGTAAATCTCTGCCAGTAGTTAACTTTATGAGCTTTACTAAATATGTATTTAATAAGTAAATAATATGACAGTGACTTGCTGCTTTTGTTTACATTCTGAATATAATGAAGCCAAATGTTTGCTTGTTTTATGAGCAGAAAGCTGCACTTAAAACTTTATTGGCAGAATTCATAGAACCATACCAGTTATCATAGTGTATTCTAGTCACCTTAGCAAATTTACATTTCATAAAGCATGACACATTTTGAGTTGATGAAGTCTTAACTTGCTGCAGGTTTAATTGCTTTAGAGGAGGATTCTGAACATGTTCCTATCTTACATCATATACTCACACCAACTGACCCAATCTCTTGCAGACATGAGAGCAACACAGAGATTTTAGGTGCTGGAGTTAGAAATCACTTTGAGATATGGAGATTTGGAATATGACAGATCTGACAGGCAAGCTGGCCTCATCTTCATCAAACTGTACAGTGGATACAAGCTATCGCTTCACCTTCTACCAAGTGTCCTACACTATCATCTTCCTGCTGGGGTTGGCCACCAACAGCCTGGCTCTGCAGAGACTGTGTTCGTCACCACGTGCCAAGAACTCTACAGCCATTTACATGATCAGTCTGTCAATAGCTGACTTCTTCTTTGTGATCTCTCTACCTATGAGAATCTATTTCTACCATCATAAGGCTCAAGCTCTGTCCTCAAAGACAGGAGACCCATCTAGTTGGACTCCTGGAGCAGCTTACTGTCAGTTTACTTTTATCCTTAAATATATCAGTTTGTACGGGGGCATCTTCTTCCTGGTGTGCATTGCTGTGGACCGATACCTGGCTGTGGTGCACCCTTTGGCATCTACACTCCGCAGGCTGCGTGTCGCACAGGTGGTTAGTGGGGGGATCTGGTGCCTGGTACTGGCACTCAGTGTGAGTTTGCCTTTGCTGCGCTCAGCAGCATCTGATAAAAACAGGCCCTGTCTGCTGGATCCATCCTCACAGCATCACAAAACCATCATCCTGGTAGCCCTGGGTCTAGTGCTGGGGTCATTTCTGCTGCCCACTCTGATACTCCTCTACAGCTATTGCAGAGTCCTGAGTGTGCTTCGCCACTCGAGACATCGCTACCGCAACCAACGTCGCCCCCGTCAGCAGCACACCCTTAGAGTTATTTACTGGGTGCTGGGTGTCTACCTGCTGTGCTTCCTCCCCTATCACATCAACCTGCTGGGATATACCCTCACACAGATGAAGCTGCTGCCCCACTGTGGTTTGGCAAAGGTGACCAAAGCAGCGCATCCTGTGGTCCTTTGCCTTGCCAGTTTCAACTGCTGCCTCAATCCACTTATCTATTATTTCTCCAGCAGTTTGGTGCACAGGGAGGTACCAGGTGGTAAAGGTAGTGGCAGCCAATGACACAAATAATTTCACATCAGCACTTAAAAATGTCTTTTGATTAATAAAAAACAACTTAATGCTTAGAAATCTTCAACAGTCAATGCAACTAACATTTTTTTTCCAAATAATGCAAAGTACTCTGTTCTCAGTGCTGTGTGGTTCATAATGGAGAAGATGGAAAACTCTGTATGTGTTGAATAGATGATCTGTACTTTAGCGGCTTGTGTGTGTTGTCACATTAAATTGATGCAGAGGTTATTGCATTGCTTATTCAAGTGACCTTCACCATTGTGAGCATTTATACCTGTAGCAGTACAGCTGGTTTCACACATAAACATTAGAGATGTTTGTAAAAATGTACAATTTGGTCCTTATTTTTCTGTTGTTGCTGTTCACACATGTGCTTTACAGCTACAGATCTTCTGATGGAAATGGGCTCTCATTGTAAGAAATACTAGGGATTGGTGTAGGGAAGCATCTGTCCAGAGCACACAAAAGCAGTACATGATGTACAAAGTATCCTTTACAGCACACGAAGAATGGCAGAAGGGGCTCTTTGATTATAATTGTATTTGTTCGATAACACAATAATAACAACCGAGTAAAAAAGCACGAGTATGAAGCATGCACACTAGTGGTGGGTTTAAAAAAAATCGATTAATCAATTTAAATTGATTCAAGTTAAATTAATTCAATATTGATTCATAAAACTAAAAATCGATTTTTTTTTTTGTCTAATTAAATTTTTTTTTTTTTTGCAGGTATGTCCATATTTTCTAATGATGTTACCCAGGGATCCTCA
>JAOXYM010000016.1:7146011-7176754 GCA_028567055.1 Leptatherina wallacei | reverse complement strand
TTTAGACCACCATGCCTCTACCTGGAAGGGAGTTTTTATGACAAAATGTCAGGTTTCCTCATGTAATTTAAACAGAATGGGTGCAAGTCCAGGTCACTGAGTCCATGGGTAGGCCACATTGGACCTTACAAATTCTAAACAACAGTTTATTTTAAAGAAAAAAAAAAAAGAGGATAACCAACGAAAGAGGGTTTAAGATGGTTGTATGTATAAAAAGAAAAAACTATAAAACAGAATATAGCTACTAAGGCAGAATACTGGTTATAGAGTAAGCAGTGCAAGTAAACCTGATTAAAATGTATTCCATTTAACATCTTTGTTTTATAGAATCATTGACTTTAGCAATTTACTGTGTAAACATGTGGTTACATTTCTGGGGAGGTGTTTGCCAGGCTGTAGTGTAGGGGACACTGTTTTGCTGCAGGCTTTGTCAGTCTAATGTCAATGCAAAAATCAAGCTTAAGTCTACTGCTGATTGCAGCACATCTGCAGCAGTCTCGACCTCTGTTCTTTGCTGAGAAATACTGTTTTTTCTTCACTGTACATTGTCAATACAAACTCAATGTGTTGATTAAATATTGACAAAAAAAATCATAGTCTTTCATGTGTTGCAAATTCCTAAAGAATCTATACTGTTTACCAAAAACATTAACCAGATATTAGGGAGAAGTTTATCATTCTAAAACACTATGTGAGCTACTGTTTCTTCTTATGGACAAATAAATATTGAGCATATTTACAGGTTTTGTGTCTGTTATGTTGTGATGTATCTTAATAAAATAGTGTAATAAAATAGTATTACAAGCACACTCTAGTAACAATGTGACATAATACTGACCGTTTTCCATGCAATCCTCTCCATGATGAGGTTCTCACAGGTCTCCAAATGTTTGATGATATCTTTGCTCAGAGTAGGCTCAGCTTTGATGAAACTCTCAATTACTTTGTAGAAGTCAAAGGCAGCGATATTGAACACATTCAATATCCAGGGGAAACATACATCTGTTTCAGCTTGGTCACCACCTCCATGGTTGCACCCTCCATTTTTGAAGCTGCTCTCTGATTACACAGAACAAATAGCATCATAACAATTAGTCACACACGCAAAACATTTACACATTTAACTGTATCAACAATAAATTTCAAGTACAACACAGTTCTTTATTAAACTAGAATGCTTAATAAAAATGACAGGATGGTACCTTCATATGTTGCCATGACCACTTCCAAAGCGCAGGCCAAAAGCGATGTGTGGAATGTGGAGTCATTAAGCAGTTTACTAGAAAGTAGATCATATGACATTGCTCAATGAAAGTATAGTTTCTGTGCATATCAAAGAGGTACGTAAATTACATGTTTCTAATGTTCAGCAGCTAAAGCATGTAGCAGGTAAGTGAATACACAGCTAAAGCAACTGGATTCATAATTTGCTTCACTGGGAAAGTAAACACACACCTGAAATTTTGCACTGACAGCCGCTTCTCTTCCTATAAAACAAAATTAGAAAAAACAAAATCAAGTGTCTGACATTTATGACATGTCTATCATCCAGAATGGTCCTTTTTCTCCTGGCAATATATGGAACACTTCCAAATGAATAAGATCAAACAAGATTCTGTACCGATTTCAGCATTGCCTCCATTACTTTGTAATACAGTCTGACACCAAGGGCAAATCTCTGGAAAACAGAAGAAATTTCACACAAATATAAAAATTATATGGAGGACATGATGTGTTGTCAATGTTCCTGTTTGTCTTCCTGAGGGGGGGTTCATACCTGCCTGCCATACACAATACAGTGTGGCCCAACAGCCTCACCAAATTTCTGGCTGAACACCTCTCCAAGTGTCTCCAAACGCTTCTGAACATCCTGCGTGGGGTCCACAGTGCAATTCTGTTCACATGAAAACCAAGACAAATAAACCAAAGTGGTAAATTGATTTTTTTTTAAAAAGGGGAGCTCACTTAACACTATAATAAGAGCAAATGCTTCAAGAGACCCACTTTGAAATAAGTGGCAAGGTTAGTGGATGGTTGGTCCCCACTTGAGGGGAGATCACCTCTCAGCAGCCGAATGGACGTCATGGCAGCCCTGAGAAGAAAATAGAAGAATCATACAGTGGTGGTGGTTAAATGGTTGAGGTTCTCAGTCCCAACGCAGACCAAGTGAATGTCAGCAAACTGCTCACCTGATTGGAGTCTGGGGAGGGATGAGTACCCCATCTTCATCTGGTTGATTCTTCTTCGGTGTCCTCTCTACCTGTGATCTGAATGCAGAATAAGGTTATTAAACATTTTTCCTTAATTTCTTTCTATAAAACCAATGTCAAACAATAAGGGGTGAAGAAAAAAAAAAGACATTACATCTCAACTTTAGGTGTGAGAACAGTCTCATCTCCATCAAAAAACAGCCGTCCGTCAATGTCTCTGCTCTTAAGGTAGTGCTCTTCATATTGTTGATTGACATCAGTCACCTGGGTTGAAAATTATAATGCAAAACTTGTAGTAAGAAGCCATCCAGCTTACAAAATTTAACATAATTGCTTACATTATATAATTTAAAAATTACAGAATGAATGCCGTCAGTCAAACCCTAAAATCCACAAACACAAGTCTCTTCTGGTTCTGTTCACACTGAAGATGAGCAGTAAGGTATCAACTCTATATTTGAGGCTCATTAAATGATAGAAGATAATAACATCAACAATTATATTGTTATAATACAGAAAAAAGGCAGAGTTATACTTGGCTGCAGTTGTCCACACAACTAACTCGACACACCATAGACATGTAGTTGTTACAGCATTAATTAGTAGTCTATGAAGATGGCAAACTAAACATATGCAGAAGACTGGCATTCAAATAAAAAAGAATATTATGCATGCACACTACAAATCATGCAAACCTTTGCCAAAAAGCATATTTTCCATTCAAAATATTAATCTTAAAATCAGATCTGTCATTAGTCAAATTTTAATCCGAGCTAGTCAAACAAATGTACAATACCTAAAGCATTTATTCTCTTGATTCAAACTGCACAACAGCCAGCTCATATTACAAAACAAAGATTGTATCATAACAGCTAGAGTTTGCATTTGATCAAATCTCAGTCTTAAAATAAACATTTTTGGAAAAAGACAAAAGCTGTAGAGATTGTCAAGCTCCACCGGATACGACAACAAAAACTACTTTTAAATTTCAGTGGGGCGGCGTGTAGCTCAACTGGTTGAGCGGCTGCCCCATATACAGAGGCTATAGTTCCTCGATGCAACCGGCCCAGGTTCGAGTCCTGGTCTTCGGCCCTTTGCTGCATGTCGTTCCCTGCTCTCTAACCCCCTTTCTTGTCTAGCCACTATCAATAAAGGCCACTAGAACCAAAAAATCCTTAAAAAAAATTTAGCTATAAAATATCATCAAAACCTCTCTGCTGAAGGTAGGATCTACAGGGTGACACTTGGACATTACTCAGTCATAAGATAGAAAAGAAAAATAATGGACACCATCTGTCCATTACCGGGGTGATGCAACAGTAAAATAAATATGTCCAGTATCCTCCTTCAGATGAGTGTCTCCATCAGCAAACAGTGGCATCCTGTCTCCACTGTTTTCATACCCAACACTGCAATATACTGCCCTGATTTACTACAAAGAATCCCCTGCTTAAGTAAACATTTTTGTGACACCGTGTATGTGTGAACAAACATGTATGAGCAGCAAAAAGAAAAGCCAACATCTGTCATATTCTAACAAAGGAAAGAGGAAGCAAGGCGAGATAACTAATGGAAGGAGTAAGTGTGGAAGAGACAAGGAAAACCAAACAATGCAGCAGGTGTTATGAGAACTGCCCACTACCTGAGGAAAATCTGGGGATCTTGAAAGATCCAAGGAGTCCAGAAAGGTCGAGAAACTAGTCTGGTATACGTTCTTCACCTGCAAATGGCATAAGAAACAGGTGAGAGCACATATAGGAAATTGAACTCTATTCATAGGATGGCTTTATGATTCTATGGGGAAAAAAACATAAACAGAGGAGTACTCAGACCTCCTCTATGTTGCATTCATTCTCTTTGCACAAGGTTTCTAGAAGCTGCACATCAACCTCTGGCTCTGCAGGTCGGGATTTGGCTTTGCTCTGGTTGCGACGAGATGTTCGTGTTGGAAGGCTCTGAACCTTACTGATGGCTGATCCTAAAATGAAAAAATACCAAGAGAATACAAAAAATATCAATGATCTATCTCAACATCAATCAGTTGACATGTGAAATTTAAGCTTTCAATAGCTGGGAAACATGACAACCAGTTGCCCAGCAACATGTTCCTTTGACTTTACATTTATTGGGTTCTTTCTGAGATATCAAGGAAATTTGAAGCAAAGTCAGAGACTAAAGTAACTGATGCTGAAACTGACTGTAAAGAGGCTGAAGAAGGTCTGGAGAGCAGTGCTTGATGAATAGCTCCAATGTACAAAGCAGCAGCTGGAAAGATATGACCAGGTCATCCTCCATCTGCAAAGCCCTTCCTGCAGACAACATCGACACAGCACATGATCAGTGTCATCACAGTAATACCGGTGCTAACAGAGCTGTAACCATGAGAAAAAACATTCTCCAATGAATATGATATCCATAACTGAGCAGGGAAGAGGAAGGAAGGATGAAAAGAAGAAGATGGAGCAGGATGAACACCGTTCCACCAAGTGTGAGAACAACTTGATACCACTTGTTTTTTGGTGATCATGTTAGAAAGCTCAGCTTACCTTTTGCCAATAGAAACATTGTCCAGCAGGTCCGCATCGTCTCCCTCACCCTTGAAAACAAGACAGTGAACTATTAACCATGTATGAGCAGCGCATGAAAATATCAAAAAGAGATGAGAAAGATCCTGAAGAAAGTGTGACATAAGAACAAAAAAACAGAGGTACACAATCCTCTTAAACTCAACTTACTTGCCATCAGGAGTCAAAGCAAAGATTTTTTTGCACGTTCTGAAACAAAAATTTTTTATGGAGAGTTATAATTATGCCAATAATGCCTCTAGACCCTGTTTCTCCACTGAGACGATCACTTACTTTTCAAACCTCTGGTAGAGAGCCAGCATCACATCGTACTTTTTCTCCAGCCGTGTCAGTGCTGAATTCACTTTAGTGCTTATCGTATCCAAGTTCACATCCAACTTTCTCACCAGCTCCACAAACGGTTTTATGCTACAGAAGAAGAAAAGAGAAATGGAAGTGGCACAATTTCTAATTAAAATCAGTTGAAATAAAAATAAAATGGAAACTTTTCAAATTTTGTGAATTGTACAAATTCTGTTTGTCAAATCATTTGTTAAGGCACTAAATATATTTTAATGTATAATGTACAAGGCAGTATACTTCAAAGTGTTGTAGTATACTCATGGCTGCAATTACCAAGCTGAAAATCTAAATCCAAAAGACTGAGCAGAAAAAAGATGTTTAGTGCTCAAAGAAGTAATGTTATATCCTGATTTAAGTGTACTCAAATAACTGATGTATGCTAGCAGACCCAAATGGAATGGGTTCTTTTTCCAAAATGACTAGTGAGCACTTACTTTAGACAGACTGCTTTCAGAACTTGAGTCACAGTGAAACAGGCAACGTCCATGTCTGTTATAATCACAAACAGACAAGCACCCCACAGCCTTTTCTGAGTGTCCTGAAAAATGAAAAAAAAAAACCAACAAAAACAAACATCACGGTCAGTATAGATACATGGGCTCAGGAGTACTTTGAGTATCATTTTCATGTAACTCTGTCCACTAGCTGCTTTGAGAAACATAACCTGAAACTGTGCCACGTTAAGAAGACAATTTACATCAACTCTGTGCAGAAGTGGCATTGGGTTTTCTTGGGACGAGCTGACCTCAGAAGGATAGAAATACAGTGAACACATATTCTCTGGTCAGATGAGTTCAAGTTTCAGCTGTTTTTTGGAGGACAAAAAAGGCTTGGGTTCTACACTACATGCCCAAGATGAGAAAGACAGTTCAGGCTGTATGAGTTTGGCCATCTGTGGTCATCTTCAAAAAAAATCTGCCATGTAGAAGTTGCAAGTTCAGTGATCCTTTGAGAATAATATTTAAGGTTCCCAGAGGAGGGAGTGCCAGTCAGATGTTTGTCACTGCAGGAGTGAGAATATTCAAAGCACATCTGAGAAAATTGATGTTTAAGTTCATGCAACATCTGAACGTATCCACAAATTGCATCATTGTAGCATTCTCAAATCCTACTGAGAGTTGCTCCCGTTACTCATCCAGGCTTATGATGTATTGGCTGAAATGTCTGTATGTTTTTAGATTATCTTGATGATCTTTTTGCTATTCAATATATATATATTTTTCTCTCTCTCTTTTATCCTGTCTTATATATGTGTTTTTATGATCCTTTGCTTTCAAACATGATCACAATAAGCATGTACAGTCACTTAATTATGAATACATACAACAACTTCATCCATGGATTCCTGAACAGTTTTCCATAGCGTCCAGGTGCGGTCACAGACCAGGTCCGTCACATGGAGGCTCTTACACAGTGTCACAAACTCAGCATCCTTATCTTTGTGCCTAAAGAATGGAAGGGGGGAAAAAGAAAGAAAATCAAAACAAGCTGCTAGCCAGACTATGCCAAATATGGTTCGTTTACGCGTTATAACAGCGTCACAACTCGTTTTACATCTTTCTAATATATCACTAAAAGATTAAAATCAATGGCCAGCTGTGTAGTGTAGAGAAATTTTTCAACTTATATCATTAGCTCTAAATTCAGGCCCAACATTGTTCACAGGAGCTAACTAGTCGGCCTAACGGTTAGTCACACAAGCTAGCAAGTACTGGTTAAATACGTGGACAAACTGCCTAAATATAACGGCGAATAGTGTAATTTTACAGAATAAACAAAATATTTTGCTGGGTGCTGCGTCCCACACGAAAAATCGTCTCTTACTTTTTCACAGATAGTTCTGGAATCTTATCTGGGGAAGAACTGTCAGCACTGGGCTTCAGTTCCTTGCTCTGCGCCGTCCCGGAGTTGCGTTTTTTAGGTGGCATATTAGTTTCTGGTTACCTGAAAGGCAACTATAATAATAAGAAAAAGCGTTGTGTTTTTTTTCCAGACAACAGCTAATGTCAACTGAGTTTAAAACCCACTGAAGAAGTTCCGTGCCAACAATACAACAAAATCTGCCCTACTTCCTGAAACCGTAATGCACGAGTCGTTCGTTTTGTATAACGGAAGTACGCGACGGCCAGCCAGGTCCGCCAGTGGGAAGGAATTTGCTGGCCCTCCACAGTCGTTGTTTGCAATTTTTTCCTCAAGATATAGTTTGTGACGCTTTTTATGATGATTTTTACTGTTTACATTTAATGATGTAGAAATCAACGTTACATATCCGAGTTAAAGTGGCACAATTATCCCGTGCTCATTGGAATGATAAACAAACCACAATCTACGTTCACCGCGATCAAGCAAACGAACGAACCTTAACCCACGAGCTGAAAACGCGGGAAAAACATCGACGACACATCCGCTCATTTGCATTTAACCCGCCATAGAGGGAAGTCACAGCACAGGGCGTATACTTCAGACTGTTGTTTGGTTATTCTTCCACACCTACTGTAATGTTATAGCAATGTACAACGTACGTGTGTTTGTTCCGCTATATTAAACAAAATGTGAAAGAATGTTTTCACTTTTACCTTTTATGTTATACACTTTTTACTTTAATTTTAAATCTCCATCTTACCCCCGGAAACATACATTTTCATTCTGACACAGATAACACTGCATTGTATAAGTAGGCTAGCTGTATTATAATACATCTACTTTGATAGAACGTTTTTTTGTTTTGTCAACTTGAAATGAAATAAAGCATATCAATCAAAACGTACTTGCATTTAACGTAATTTTACTGATATATTTTCAAAAGATGTGACATTTTCGGGAAATCAGTAAATATCAATGAGCAAGGCCTGCACACTATTCTTACCACCACTGCCCTCTTCTGGCAAAATTCTCATTCAACCAAAAGCCCCACAGCTGATTCTTCTTCTTGTATTGATTTATATAAAGTCTGTCTTTTGTGTTAGTTCTTTTCCTACTTTTAATATATTGACTGCCTTATATGTGTTTTCATTAAGAATTAAAATTAATCACAAATGTAATAGTTTTATCTGGTTAAATGGTTTTAAAACTCTTGCATTTGAGATTGAGTGGTTTTCCTTTATCCATCACGATCTGACCGCAGCAAAATACAATGAATAGACTGAAATGAGTTTATTTCATGCTTGTGCTTGAGAGAAATGTAAAAACATTTTGTTGCAGAGGTTGATCATTCTGAAATCACAAACCTTAACATTACCAATTGCAGGAATTAGCTGAAAATAATGGATAAAAAGTGGCCTGTATTCTCAAGTAACATATTAATAGCAAGTGAAACATAGTAAACAGAGTAGCATATACATTCCTATCACATCCAGTAAGCTACACAAACTGTATGAAAGTAAAACACTGCCTGAAGCAGAACATGGACACCTCAGTCTGACCTGCAACATATTCTAATGAAAACATTATTTTAATTGGACACTTTTTTCAGCACTTACATAAAACAGAACCTTTGGGGATAGAAGATTAAGTAAAAAGTGCAACGACTATAGTTAGTAAATCTGTGGCAGATGTGTTCAGTGAATGCACCACACATTCAATTGACTGTTGTGCTAAGCTGACCCATGTGGCTAAATCTTTTCTACGGTTCTTTCCAGCATTCTTTCCAATATGTCCCAACCTTGATATCACTAGGTGAGTAAAAAATACATTGATATAATTGTCCAGAAACAATTTTGAATTGAGCAAAAAGGCCAATCTAACAGCCAAGTATTATTTACACCTGCAAAAAGTTGTGAGAAATGTTTGCAAAGTGGATACCATTACAATTATAATTTCATTTTGTACATTCATCCCACAAGCACAATAATGTAACAGTGATATAAGAGCTCTCTGCTTAAAAACAGCAGAAGGGAAACTGATACTTAAGGAAAACCAGCTTCTAGGACAAGAAAAGTGTATGACTTCAATTTTGTTCCCAAACAATGGCAGTGGGTTTACATCAGATATTACACTTGCAGGTAAATCTACAATACTAGCACATACTTTTGTTAAGATGGTAGCACTGTATTCTGGATATAATTCAATAAATTATTACATTTTCTTCAGCTGTCTGTATGAATTGCTCATTTAAACAAAAATGATCAGACTCTGAAAGACTAATCTCAGACACATGAGCAGAATAATAAAAAAAAAAAGTTCACTTGGCAACTCATTTTGACAATTTATTCTACAAATAATTTTTAGTAGTCATTTATTTAAAAAAGCAAGATGGATATAAAGTGTTCACAACCCGGTGTTGCTATGCTGTCAACGACGTTTCGTCCAGCAGGCTGATGATGAGTAGTCACTACTTAAGGTCCCTCATGTCTTATTATGTCCTTCCTTGCACATGATAAATAAAGTCTGGTCCATCAGTGGTGGCTGGATGCCATCAGTGAAAGTTTGTTGTCCTGCACCACTGTGGTATTGCAAAATCATCATCAGGAAGATGATCTAAAGTCCTACTTTACCTTTATAACCTCATGTTTGACACAGCATAAAAACATGTTTAAAAAAACAACAATATTCCTACATATATAATAGTATAAATAAAGCTATTATTTCACACTGCCCTGCAGAGCACAGTCTGATCAGACCCAGCCACCAGAGCTGAGTAACAAATGAATAAACTTTTATCTTTCATACAGTTTGCTCATCATTGTGAGTTCATTACTGGCGCCTTATGCCTGGCTTCCCGACTCCCATGTCATAGCTGTAAAGTCCATATCAGTGAGGGTAACAGTGAAAGGAGCTTCCACCCTCTCAGGCTCCATCTGTTCCTCTCCTCTTCCGGTGTGGTTCAAATTATTTACTCGCCAGGAGTTTAGGGGTCGAATCGATTTCTTGAAACGCTGCAAAGACGAAGCCAGAGATCATCAAAAAAAAAAAACACAAGTTGCACCATTCCATTGCTGATGTTAATGAGCTATTACTATAGTAGAATCAGACTTTACTGTGACACAGTAACATAGAAGTAATACTGACATCTTTCAGTGTTCCAGTTTCCCTGCTGATGGCGACAATAGCCCAGATGGGGATCTGCAGGCAGCAGGTCGCACCCATGCACACGCCCAAAGCTTTACCCCACCGTGGATACACATATGAGCCGTAGTGGAGTGGTGTGTTGTACATCTCAATGAAAATGTAGGTCAGGATGAACTACAGATGCAATCAAAGAGGCACATAGTGAGAAAAAAATGCAATGGCAGCTGAGGAAGAGAGAGTGAAAGACCTAGTTCAGAAATGCTGCAGGGGGAGCTCATATCAGTTTCTCCCCTTCAATTATTTAACCAGCATCAACATTTCAGCACAGTAGGTACTGTGCTGTAGATCTAAAATGACTAAAGTTAGTTTACAACCCATATTGCCAAAAAATTGGGAAGAGGAGGTTTTAAACCCTCTCCAGCCCCATTGTGATACCAGTAACATTTATAATCCAGATCAAGCTGCCAAATTTTCAATGAAGCGTTGTATCTTTTTCTAAAATTCTATATAGGTATGCAGCTATTCATCTCTTACGACCATGTCACAAGTAGAGGAAGGCATTTAGATTTCATGACAAGATTTCCTTGCAACTCATAAATAAATTTACTCAATCTTCTGAGAATGGGTCCTCCCCATCTCAACATTTTTGAGACTTTTACTACAACTAAATTCAACATGAGCTCATATTTTTTCATGAAACAGTATATGTAAATGAGAGAGTTTCTTCATTTGATTACTTGTTTTTAATGTTTCATTGTGAGTGAAATATTGGTTTATGAGATTGCAAATGATTTCATTCCGTTTTTATTTACATTATACAACTTTTTTAAGGAAATGAGGTTGCAGTTTGTTTTGCAACTTCTGATCCTTCAGCAATTTCCTGGGGTATTCTTAGCTCTCTAGGAGAGCACAGTGTGTCACCCCTCATCAAATTACCCCCTTTGCTAAAAGTGCAACAATGCAGACAGCATCACCTGGGTCTGAATGCAAAGACAATACTGCTACCGGCAGCACACAAAGAAGAGCAGAAATAAAAGCAGAGATGATGTCACATGGCTTGTGCAAACAATACAAACTCAATGCTGCAAGTAACAGTATCGCCACAGCTTGGTGTTAACCTCATTGACTGTGCTTCAGCAGAATGAACTTACTAATAGCTTTAGTTTAATAGAAATGAGATATTACCATAACCACAATGTTGATGATTAAAATCATATCTATATCACTGCATTTAAATTACAGCTATATGTCTGTGAGTTGAACACTTTTAGACAAACATTGGTACTCTTGCTTGTACTCACCAGCAGGAGAAATGGAGTGAAGAAAGCCCAGCATGCTTTGAAGTAAAGTAGCACTTTGCTGCACCAGGGAGGGCAGTGGCAGATCATATCAACAATGTCTTGACAAAATTGGTTGACTCCTAACAGAAAAGTACAATGACAGATGCAAATAAGGAACAATGAAATAAAACAGGATGTCATAATCACAACAGAGAATACACAGACAAGTTAAAAGCAACAATAAAACTGTCAAAACAAAGAGTTTGCCAATTTGAAGTTTCAAAGACAAAAAGTAAAGTTTCTTCATCTTTAATTGTTTCCTGAACTGCAGTGAAATGATATGATTAGGAGTGATGTGATGGTTAGGGTTGTGAAATGGGATACCGTAGAAAAAGGAGATGCCAAGGCACATGAAAAGGGTGATGATGATGAGGCCGAAACTAGTGCTGAAGGAGTCAATGAGAGTGAACCAGTAAATCCCTCCCTATGAGAAAAATGGGAAAATGTGAATCTAAGCAGAACAATAAGGTGCACACATAGTTAGATTCTTCACATACTGCTGTTCTTTTAAAGCACACTCACATCAGTCACTAAAAGGAGGCCCATCAGATAGAAGCAGAAACACAGAGCACCCAAAAACAAAGACTTGTGCAGCGTGTTTTCTCTGAGATGCGGAAACTCATCCAGAACGGCTGTAGTGATGCCCTCCATGTTGCCAAACTGTGAAGAAACAGATCAGATGGTGCCAAACAATTAGAAGTGGAATTATCAATGTTTATTTCACTTGATGTGTTTGTATGGTTTGTGGTCTTACCAGTGTATCAACCCCCAGCATAAAAAGCATGAGAAAGAACATAATAGACCAAAACACTGAGCCTGGAAGCAGGGCAAGGGCTTCTGGGTATGCAACAAAGGCCAACCCAGGACCTGAAGGCAAAAAATAAATAAATACTAAAGTAAGAGTGCATGACAAGAAATAAACTGTCCAAAGACAGTGGATTAAATTAACCATGATACCCACCAGTGTCTGCCACTTCTCCAACAGGTACTCCCTTCCTCCATGACATGTGACCCAGGATTGAAAATATAGCAAATCCTGCAAAGAAGCTGGTGGTGCAGTTTCCTGTGGTGATTATTATAGTGTCCCTGAAATAAAACACAAACAAACAAAAAGAACACAAGTAAGAGAATGAAGCTGTCATGGCTGCAACGACAGAGCGATCAACAAACTCACCTGATGACATTGTTGTCAAACTTATTGTAAGAGGCCATAGAAAGCAGCCCTCCAACTCCTATACCTAATGAGTAGAAGATCTGTGAGGCAGCGTCATTCCACACCTGCATTGTTTCAGAGAAAATGGAGTTTTAAACAATGAAAATATCTGCAGGTACTTTTAAAACTGGATCAAAGTATGCTACTAGCAGCCTCTTAAGCCTTTGCGCGTGCCAGTCAACCATCAGAAGTACCTGTGCGTTAGCTAAGCGGCCCCAGTCTGGTGTGAGGTAGAAAGCAACGCCTTGAAGAGAGCCTTCTAGCGTGGCACCTCTGATGATCAAAACAATAAGGACGAAATATGGGAAGGTGGCTGTCACGTAAACCACCTGAAAACAGACAGAGATCAGTCCGACAAGAAAAGACCTTAAATGGAAGAGATTGTGTTTGTGAGAGAGTGGCTGTTTTCTGAGGGAAGCAAACTAAAAACACATTGTGCTGATTCACCTTGCCAGAGCTGCGGATGCCCTTGAGCATACACAGGAATATGACGATCCAGGCAGCCAGGAGGCACAGAGCCAGGGGCCACCGCACAGGGCCCGGGTTATGGAGTCCCTCGCTGTTTACAACACCCAGCACACTCTCACTAAAAGACAATCATAAAATATGGACGTGTCTTTTGTCACACTTATTAAGCATTAAAGGCATAATTGTCAGTCTGGATTTAGAAGTGATACTGATTATACATTATGTGCAATGCCACATGCAAAACACACTATAAGAATTGATGTAAGCCTAAAAAGTGTAGTGTTTGCTTGCTATAAATAGTTTTTCTGTTGTTATACGTCATCATTAGGATTTGTATTTGCCAGATGACAGTCTTGTGTAGCATGCTCTATTAAATTATATGAAGTGCTGCCTTGAAAACCTGAATCATATTAGCTGAAAATTAAATTAATCAGGTTCGAAGTGTCCAGCCATGGTGAGCAACAAGCATTTAAACAAGATCTATGCCTGTGTACCCTTAACTATGCTACCATTTCAATTTATAAAAACAATATATTTCCACTGGTTACATTAGAAAACCAGTTTCTTTCCATAACAAAGGCATGAGTAAAATTGTGGGCAAAGAACAAAGCACTTACTTCCAGAAGATTTCTGTGGGGCTGCGGGGTCTACCAGAGGAGCTATTGCCAGTGGTGCTATTACCACAGATAGCTGAGTTGGCTATAGCGTCACATGACCAGGGCAGGGGGCTTTGGAACGAGCTGCCTAGGTAGTAAAATGTCCACGCTATGATGACGTTGTAGTAGAGACACACCAAGGTGGACACGCACAGCATCCCAATTCCAATACCTACAGAAAATGGAACAAGAGAAGGTACAAGTTTGTATTACAGAAAAAACATGACACACTGGTGTGTAAAGCACACTGTACATGTCAAGTGGATCAATTTAAATGTGTCTATAACATCCCTGTTACATATAGAGGTAGATAACATTAAGGTGTATGTAACACAGTAGGCATGTATTGCTGATTGATTGCAGCATTTTTGACACAACGCTGGCTTTGTTAACCAAAATAGACACTTCTTTTTGTAAAACTGCAAGAGACTCCACCTCAAGTCCTCCTTAATTAGGCCTGTTAAACTAAAATGACTGGCATTTCCACTTTAACACCCTGTACCAACTACACTAATAATAAAATATCCTCAATCTCATTGGATCTCTTTTTGATTCTAATACAGTTCAAATGCTTATCGAATGAGTATATTTAGCCATTGAGCTGCAGAAGTGTCAGGAATTTTTAGGATTGGTCACACGACATATAGCAGTGAGGTGGCAAGTTAAAGTGAGTCAGCAGCTGGTTATTTTTCCAGACTGTGACGTTATTCTCGACTAACTGGTGACACAGGCATTCTGCGTGCGTTGTATAGATGCTTCCTGGAGAATTACAGTCAATGCGTACAACAATAAAGATTGACGAGAAAATTTTGATTATATGATTAATGGTTATGGTTTAACTGGTATTTATTGTGTTGTATTCAGTGGAAGAACAGCTAAATTACAGTCAATAAAGAAAAGTAAAGGAGTGCAGAGAAGAGGAAGAACAAGAAAGAGATGGAAACAGATTCACATTTGAGAAATGGAGAATCGCACTTACTATATTATGCGAGAACGGGCAAAAAGCAAAAAAAAGAATAAGTGGCCATTTTGAGTGAAAAAAAGAACACAAAATAAACACTGGTGTGATTTATCCCAGATGGAAATCACAGATGATGCTTGACAGCAGGTGGACAGGATTCAAGCTGGTTACTACTAAGCTCTCTCTTAAGCTGTGATGATATATCTTTATGAGATTTAACATCGTCTAGCTAAATGGAAAGTTAAGTTAGAGGCACACCAAGTCACCATGCAGATTATCTCAGATTGAGAAATTGTATAACAGTTTAAAGAAGTGTAACATTACTGAGGAGCCCAACGATGGGAGGTGATTACCTTTAAGCAGAGGGCAGCATTTCCACACAGTGATCGGGCCAGCTGCACCATACTGGCCCAAACTCAGCTCCATCAGGAAGAGTGGAACACCCGTAACGAAGAGCATAATGAAGTATGGGATAAGAAACACACCTGTGAAGATTAAAAATATGCGAGCTTGAGGGAGGGTAGTGCTGGGAAAGACATCCATTGCAACATTTTACATTTATAGATGCTCTGTAAAGGCAGGTTAACGTAACTACAACCAGCTTCACAGACAGATGTTATTCAGCTTTACTGTGAGGCAGGCAAGCTACAACCTGTTTGATTTCAGGTAAAGATGCATAAAATATAAGACTGGGATACAAGAGAGACCACATGTCTGGTGTGTAATCAATGGATATCACTGTCTGTACTTAGAGGATTAGTAAATACTGTGTGATGTAGCGCTCTACTCCAGAGCTTAGGACTAAAGTCTACAAAATATGTCAGCATGTTGAGAGGACGGAACACACCCTAAGGTTAGACAAAGAGAGCCTCTTGTCTTAATGATGGTAACAAATCATAACAAACACACACCCAGCCATTGAAAGTGTCTGAGACTTGAAAGGCAGAGAACATGGATGTAGACTCCTCACCTCCTCCATTGCGATAACAGAGATATGGGAACCTCCACACGTTCCCCAGACCCACACAGTATCCAATACAGGAGAGAAGGAACTCGTGCTTTCCACCCCACTGCTCCCTCGGGATAATCGCTGGTGAAGTGGGTGTGGGACTCTGGGCTCGGGATTCAAACTGTGGCTCTGAAGATGATGTAACAGCTGGGTTGTGTCCATTTTGAGTAACAGTATGCCCATTCAAGTGTACTGAATTCTAAAACATATCAAAATTAAGATGAAGTTACAATGGTGAAATCAAAGAAGAAATGAGCACTAATGCAGGTATCTAAAGAAATTTGGAATTGATTTTTTAAGAAAGAATGGATCATCCTATATATTAAAAATTAAAAAAAAATTGGTAAGATTAAAAAATGTAGTACTGATTGAACTCTATATGGATTTTTTTAACCCAACTAATAATAACAAAGAAAACTTGGTTGCTGGTTACAGCTCAGATGAACTATAGATTTAAACTAATTTTGTACAAATTGCAGCCTTTCCAGATAGAAAGTTGTCAGGTCACAGATTTTAAACCATTAACGTAACTATTTCTTTCTTCCTGCTTGGCATGTACCTCTGAACAAGAAAGGAACTATTTTATTGAGCCATGTCACAGAGAGGAACTCAGATGGAAATATCAGAAGAGCTTCTGCTTTATGGGTTGTTACTGTAATTGTTCATTGTTTGAAGGTCAATGATTAAGCAGTTTTTTCAATCCACTATATGAAATCCCCATTATATCTTAAATTAGTTAAAAACAAAACAAAAACACCGTTGACCTATTTCCCCTGGTTTGACATATTTAACTCATTAACAGTAGAAAAGTTTGTGTAAGCTTGTGATGGCACAAAAAAAGGATTAAGCAACTTGAGGTATACGATGGAAATACATGGATGACAGAAAACTAAAGAGGAACTATATTGCAGTGTTTCACCAAACTAAGAAGCAAACTAAGAAACGGCATCTTAGTAAATTATCGTAATAATCATCATCATGTACATCAGTACAAACAGGAACTGCAAGCCTCTGTCTGCAATCTCCAGTAATGATTGATATTAATTCATCTAAATATTACCCTATTGATCATTTTCTGTATGAGGTGCACGTTACACTGTATCTAGGTTATATTAAAAGGCTATTCATGTCCACGTGAAAGGAAAAACAAAGTAGATGACCTCAGAAGAAAAACAGCTTCACTTTCTTGCAAATGACAGAGAAATTAAACAATTGGACCTGTGATTGCAATAGTGAAGGAATCATCTGTACTTATGTCGTAACAAATCAGCAAAACTTTGTGTAAACACATCTGCTGAGTGAGTATACACTGTGGGGCAGTCTTTTATCTCTACCGTCAACAGTGAGCCTGTAGCGGTAAAACTGACTTCAGCCCTCACTGTAATGTAGACAGACAGGGTTGGCTGCTTCTTCTGAAGGCGGATATTTCCTGCCGGTTATCGAGCCGCAGCTGGTTAACGTAAGAGGCTCGTAAAGAGTTTCCCCACATAGCAATTAAAAGCCAGTGTGATTCCCAAACTTTTACAGGATTTTCTTTTCTTTTCTCCCCCCCCCCTACCTCGGCCCAGCGGCGGACAGCTCAAACAACTCTCTGCTCTTACCTGCGCTGCGCTTGCGCCGCTTCCTCCGGCGGGGCTCCCCGGTGCTGCTTTGCAGCTTCGGTCCTGCATTTCCACCCGGCAGAGGTGGCTTTTCAGTCTTTAATTTGAGGGTCGTTACTCCATATTTTACAGGGGAGGGAGAGTGCTCATGAATGAAAACCGAGATGCTGACGTTTTAGCGGCACCAGGAGAAGTATGCGTCAGTCGGTAAGCGAGTCGGACACAGCAAGGAGACATCAACGATGACGACGAGGAAACAGGCCGGTGGGCGGTGAGGTGAAGGCGGGGAGAAGGAAGCAGGTGCAGCACAAAACTCATTGAATGTAAACTCCTACTCGTTTAAAATAAGGCGGGGTTGAACCTAGGGTGTTTTAAAAAGTTCAAAACATAAACATGAAGAATGCTTTAGAATAGTGGTGAGCGATACCACAGGTTTCCTTTCCAATCCGATACTAAGTAAAACCCAAGCCAGTATCGGCGAGACCGAGGCAATACCGATACTTTGTACAAAAACTTAATGTGTTTGGAAAATCACTTTAAAAGTAGGCTACACAAAGAGGAAAGAAATGTAAAGTTGGCGTTTATATAGAGTACTGTGAGACTCACACTGAAATTACCAGTAAAATGCATAAATAGTTGTATAAATGCCATGATAATTGCCAAATCTTTAACACCTATATTAAAATATTCAGTCAACCATCAGTCTAAACAAATGAAAATAATTGATTTTATTATATATCTGTTCTATCTATTAGATATTTTTCTGTCTTTTTTTTTTCAAGAAACCCCACGATAGCTGTTTTACTGCATATTTAATGACACCCAGTCTCTGCAAGCATCCTGACTAAATCTCAGGGAACCATATCACTCAAAGTTGAACTCATACAGCTATTCATTGTAGCATTGACCTATTTCATAACCATATTTATTACTGTACATAACAAAAAAAGAAGTCTTAGTCTTAAGAATAAGGGGACTCCTGTTGTTTGAACATGAACAAACAAAAACCTAAACCTTGCAGACGGATGAAAATCACTTTCCTAAAATTAGGAATCAGTGATACACAGCTCCACCTTTTCTTCTTTTATGCCTCACTAGTGGTTAGTTGATAGTATCTGCCTGCAGCATCAAAGGTCTCCAAAAGTGACCTCTGTCTCACCCTTGCAGCACTGGCCCCTCTCCTCATCATAATTTAATTATATACTGTGTTATAATTGACTCTCGAATGTTTAAGGAGGTTTGTGTTGCTACAATACCTCTATGTCTTCCCACACACAATATACAGCACGCCGTTAGTGTTCAGCTCCACACGTGAGTGCTATGGACTGTGTTACTACTGAGTGAGTGAGAGGAACACTACTGTGCCGCTATGCTGTGTCTTATTTCACATATGACTATGGGAAGCAGAAGAAAAAGTACCAGCTGGGTATAATTTAGACAAGAACCTGATATTATACTTTCCACTGCCTTCCAGTTCATGATAAGCTACATATTTACCCCAAATTACAAAAAGATCAATATTCTAACATGAAAATGGATTCTAAAATAAAAAAAGCTGGTGTCAGAGGTATCGATAATTCAGTATTGATCTGCACATTACTGCTGTCCAGTTATTTTCTTTAAAAAAAGACATGCACTACCAATAGCATGAATACCACTGGCAAAGTATTGCGACTGTATTAAGCCTTTACCTGGACTATAATTAGCAGAGTGACTGTTGACTCTTGACCTGAGAGGTAACTTCTTTGCCACTTGGCGTGTGCTCCAAATAATTCTGTTTTCAACTAATAAGTGTACCCTGATCGGTACAAAGTGATTTTTTGAGGTTTAAGAGCCACCTTCAGGTGTCTTTTCTTTCTCCTGGGCTTCCGCATTGGTGGGGATGTTGTCTGCCTGCATTTCCAGGACCATAGTTTTCACCCATGGCTTAGTCTACTTCCTCTGAAAGAAGTTAAGGCCCTCTTTTCCATTCCCAAGTAGAGGTTGGCCACAATGGGACACACTGGTGAGCCCATGGCATCTCTATCTTTCTATCTGTTGAAACCTCTATTGCAGCAGAAATAGGTGGTGGTCAGGAAAAGATCGAGGTGTTGGCAGATCTTTTCTGGGTCCAGGACAACTCTGTGTACATCTGTCTTTGTCAGCCAGGAGGATCGTGATATTGTTGTCCTTGTTGAGAGAGGCCAGTGCTTTCCTTTCTTCTGGAGTGATGTTTGAAGTGGAAAGTGCTGCTGAGACCCTTGAGTCTGAGTTGATCTACTCTGTCAATGTGTTGTTTCTGATGGCAGATTCTGTTGCTGTGATCAGGTCTGCGATTGGCATTTGCTGTGATGTCATAGGAAAGTTCAATCTATTGGCAAAAGCATCTTTCTCCACTTGGCTCAGTTCTCCATTGGACAGGGTCTTCCAGCGGTCTCATGACACTTCCTCTAAATGACAGGTACATATCTCAAGTGGGTGGAATTTGGCAAACATCATTGGTTTCTCAGGCTACTTAAAGGAAATCTTCCACTATCTCCATCAGAACTAAAGAAGTTCTTCTGGAAGAGAGCAAAACATTTTCAAGAAATTAAACCCAGTCCAGTTGACTCAACCTACATTGGACAATGTGACCTGAATGAATAAGAACCTTCACATCATTATATAATTCCATGTGCAATTGTTTTAGATTTTGTAAACAAATATCATCTAGCTGCAAAACAAATTTGCCTATGGTCATAAATAAGAGTGTTTGGCACCTTTACAGTGAGGCACATGGAGAATGTGCAAAGTCTATTTATAAGAATACTGTATATCTTTTTCATTCATTCATTCATTCATTCATTCATTCATTCATTTGCTTATGTATTTAAAAGGGACAGTATACAATTTAAATATAGAACCTGAACCGCTGATTAATAAAAGGGTCCTGATATAGGACAAAATAAAAAATAAAAAAATAACATATTTTAAGTGTTGTGAGTAGGAATGGCAACATTACAAAGTGGTCAAATCTTTATTTTCCTTTTTTTTTTTTAAATGTGTTGCAGGGAATGGAAAAATGGATCCATACTAACAAAATGAAACAAAATATGTAATATTTTAGTTTTACAGTAAAATAAAAGTAATTTTCTGAAATCAAAGTAAATTGAAAAAAATAATAATTTCATATAATTGTTACCACTCGGTAACAATTAGTTGTTTTTTTGTTTTGGTATTTCTATGTATTTTTCTTTGCCTTTCTATCAATGCTGCTATTCTTTTTAAGGCTGAGGTATAAAAACGTGGAACTAAGTCCTTCATAGCAATAATATAGTGTCATATGGCAACTCTATATTTGAATTGTATGCTGAATGAATGAGTAAAATAAAAAGGATATAGGCTACAGTATATTACTAAATTGACTTGGGTTTGGGTGGGATTGAAAGAGAATGTTAGTTATAGGTTTTACAGCTAAAGGGGAAGCTGTAAACCTTTGTGTTAATCTGCCTTTGCATGTATCAGAGGGAGAGATGCTGAGTTTGACCACACTTTTCAGTGCAACTTCCTCCAGAGTGACAAATGACTCAGGTACATCTTTAAAACAGTCAACCACAAACATTTAGCACGAGCATTCAATATTAGAAACTGCAGAAAACCTCTAGTAGAACATTAGACACATAGTTCTATTGGCTATATGAGGTGACAACACAACTCAGCTACAAATTAACCTCAATGACTAAAGAGAAAAGAGACATGCTGCTGTATGTCACTAAACAAGAAAGCAAACAAATATGTCTAACAGCCATTATTTTCACTAGCTTTTATGTATTAAGGTGTTAGTCTTGATGGTGTGATGCCGAGGGCCAATTTAGTAGCAACTTGAGGACTCTTTAATCCACGTAAGCTCATGATGCTTCTCTAAATCCATCCAATCTGTCGAGTGCCTCTACTTAACAGCCCTCCTCAATATATCTGGGTCAATAGGAGGTAGAGGGAGTTTACAGTTGCTGCGCGTGAGATGAGTTCAATGAAAATAATTCTACAACTTAGGATAGTTTTAAAATCAAGATCCGTCCAGATTTGACATAATTGGATGAAAACTTCAAGCCATGAGGAGGATCAACATGAAAAGCAATGGGGACCAATATTTTTGCAGTCAGCCAGAGGTGGAGTTTGATACAAGTGTAAACCAGCATCTTCTCGGCAGTGAGTTGAAAAGCAGCTGTGCGCAGCTGGCGGGGGATCCAGAACCATGCTGCCATGCCTGGACTGATTCTGAACCTGCCAGAGTCAAGAACTGTAACGGCAGATCATTTGCAATGGATGCGAGGATTAGACTTGATAGTTTGAAGTCTGGCTGTAATTCCCCGTTACCTTGCTGTGCCATGAATGATAGCTCAGTGTTCAATTTGAACAGTGAAGAAGACCTCTGGGACAGTGAAGAGTCAGAAAACGAACAGTCTGCTTTGGATTTGGTAGAGATCCTTGATATAGAGGACGACGTGCAGGATGAAGAGAGCTGGTGGGTGCCTCCTCTGCTCTAGTAGTATTCTCACAGATAGTTGGGCTTGTGGGGATAGTTTCTTTATAGTCTGTTGCTTGCTTAGTTATGTACAGATACACCTGGGTTTAATATTTTGTCAAAGTTATCATAGACTTTGTTGAAAAGTCCTTTATCTAAAGTGAAAGTGGAGGACATCTTTTTTTCTTTCTTTTTTTTCAAGGTTATATGAGCCTCTAAAGAAGCAGTCTTTTGTGGAGAAGGAGCCTGCTTTCAGATGGTGCCGACACATACTTGATAACCCCAGCCCGAAGATGGAGGCCGCACGTCGTCGACTGATGAATAAACTGGACCAAAGTGAGGAAGCAGAGCAAACTGATATCCTAAAATGTTTGATTTTGCAACAGTGATGCTTGGTCATGGATTTACCTTATTCTTGTTCTTTCTTTGGTCAGATTTACGGCTTCACTTCTACAGACATGAATTTGTTTCCCATCATGCTCCCAGTTTCTCTCTGGACTCTTCTACATACAAAGCATTAGCTGAGACATCACTTGATGACTCTGACAGTTTAGGTAAGGTTATGAGACATTTCAGTTTCTTTGCATGCAAAATAAGCTAAATAATACTAAAACCTGGAAACTTTTCTGTCTATATGAATGAAACAAAACAATTTAATACAAAAATCTCAAATTTGAAGGGCAAATTGATAGATACACATAGATAAAATGCAGGTTCTGGGCTTCTTCTAGACTGAAGTAAAATAGTTTTTACAGTTTTTTTCCCCACAGGTGCTCTTGATGATTGTTGTGTTTTCTTAGAAGCCCTGGGTTGTTTACTGTTTCTTTACAGGTGTAGCAGCTGGTTGTCTGGTTTTCTGTTTAGGTTTGATTAAAGTTGTTTTGGGTGTTTTCAACCTTCTATTTCACTCTCCCTTTATCTCTTTTCTCTTCCCTTCTCTCCTCTGTCCACCTTCTTCCTTCTGTTTTTACTCTGGTCTGGTCCAGTAGTTATGAGTAAAATTGATGAGAAACATGTTTAAAAAAAAAATCTAAAATAAAACAATGATAAAGAACAACATGTAATATTCGTGGGGGAGCCCCATATCCAAAAGGCTCCTCTTGACAAAGTAAATGTGTTCTGCACAATATGGCAGCCAGACCATCATCCTGCTGTCTTGATGCTGGGCAGGACATGTTAAAGAAAAAAAAAAAAAGAGACTGAATTTAAAGACTGGATGCTATGTTAAAGTGCCAAGTTTCCGCTATAATGCGAGTAGGTTCACATCAGTTATCACATCAAATAAACATTTTTTGTGAAGCTGTTGAACATTAGTGTTAATCTAAACAGGTGAAAAACTGTGAAATAAGCAGATAAGTCTAAATGTGCTTCCGGGATGCAGGCTACTTTAGGTACACATATGTTCTTGTCACCAATAAAGAAAAAGCTTTGTGAGCATGAACTCGCAGGATAAGGTCAGTAATAAAGTCTCAAAGACAGAGAGTTTATGTTGGAGTTTTCAGAAAACATACAAAAGTAACCTGTAGAGCTCTGATGACACAAAAAACAACCTCTATCCAAAAAGAGGAGGAGGAAAGTTGGGATAAAGCAATGAACAGTTTATGACCCACAGCTTCACTTCAATCGATATAACTGGCATTTATTGATGACTTCACAACATCTCATCATTCATCAGAAATCTAAACACAAGCAACCAGCTGTGGGCGACCACACACAAGGTTTTCTACCAAATCTTAAAATGTACACTGAAATATGTGGTTATTTTTTGTTCCTTAATGTGTGTCAATCTAATTACAACCTTAAAAAAATAGTTTTGGCACAATGTGTTAAAAAAGGGGTCTATTTTCTGAACGGTACACCACAAATTAAAGGCTAAATTTGGCACTTAAAACTGTATCAGTTATTTTATGTCAGATGAAGCACAAATACCGAAAAAGGAGGGTAAAAAGTCATATTTGTTATCCTGTCTTTTTTACTTTGCACAGTTTGTGATGAGCTGAACACCTCCCATGACTCCAGAGCTACAAGCTACAGACTGCAGGACATCACAGATGTCCAATTTATGGCCAGAATACAGGAAGCCAGTGAGTACAGAAAAGTATTTTTGATTACTAAACATCACCGGCATACTCAGTCACACTTTTTTTTAATTTGTCTGTTTTTAAAATAAAATTGTAATTATTTTCTAAGTGCATTTTATATTTTCTAAGTGTATTTTTCAAATTATTTTTCAATGGATGCATAATGATGAAACAACTTGGGGAGTTTTAGCTATCAATAACAAGTTTTTATTTAAATTTGACTGATTACATCATACCATAATAATTGTGATCCATATTTTTCAGGTTTAAGACAAGATCTTGTTTCAGTGCCAGCCACTACATCACTGAGGAGAAACCCAGACATGCTTTCATCTTGTTTTAACACCACAGTTGAAAATATTGACGAGTTTATTGCCAGAAATGAAACCAAAGCTGCTTCATCTTCCTGCTGGCAGCCTGGTCTGTCATCACTGAGCTCTTCCCGTTGCCAGTCACCAACATTAGCCACAAAGCAGGGATGCCAAAGTCCCAAACTAACCAGACTTCACCAACAAGTCACTCAGTTCAAACTGCTTAAACTTGCCCAGAATCAAGGTATTCAGAGTCTGCATAGTTTCTTTCTTTCTTTTTTTAAATTTTTTTTTACAATGTTTCTGATCTTATTTTTAGGCTAGACAACAAGGCAGGGATAAATGTTCTTTTTATTCCAAATTTTGTAGTATATTGCTCTCATGGCTTCTTTGTACTCCAACAGATACAGTAGTGGAGTCCTTTAAATAATGTCTCATGTGTTTTGCAGGAGCATCTCCAAGCAGGACGAGGTCACCTCTACGGACAAGCCTCCGATCCCTCCAGGCTGTCAGGAACAGTCGAAGTTTAGAGCAAGATGAGTACCGACCTGTTGGCAAGTTCTCTTACCCGCTATCAGGTTTGCCTTGGCTCTCTAACATGAAAAAATATACACTCTGCAGATTTCCATACAATCTTTGTGTCTTTTCTTGCATCTCATCAACTTTAAAAAAATGTTTGTTTCTCAGGTGTGTCACCGGCCAGAATAGGGTCAAGTTGTGGGTCTACTTCTTCTGCAGCATCTCTGAACTCCAGTAGTTTGAGTCACTTGATAAAAGAGTCATCAGTGCGGATGACAACCATTAAGAAGCTGCAGAGGTCTCAGTCTCTCAGCCCCTGCAGGATTCCTCATCCTGTGAAGGGTTACCTGTCTGTTCATGGGCGTGTTTTTGCCTCACCAGAGAGGCCAACCACTGCAGCATGGGGCGGACGTGTCCAGTCCATTCAACGTTGAAAACTCTTACAAGATAATCCCTTTTAAATCACCAGTTATGATACATGATAAATACATAAAGAACCTCAGATACATTGTTCTATGTAGCTTGTATGATTGATGAGTTTGTGTAATCACATAAATATGTTTGGACTGTAAAAAAAAAAAAAAAATCAAGTCTGTGTTAGAATGCTTTATGGTATGATATATTGCTACTGTGTAGAGACATTGGATGTGCTTTATCTGGATGTAGTTTATCATTAAAAGGAAAAGGAAAAAAAATTGCTTTTATCTGGTTATTCTTACTCGAAGCAACTTGTAGATAAAAAAAAAAGAGACCACTGTTCACCTGACAATGTTAATGTAAACATAAACGAAACCTGAAAGAAGTGATTGAAGGCTAGATATCCAAAATCCATTCACATTACATTATCTTGTGTAGTATTGTAAACTAAGTGCAGTGCTAAAGTTAAGAGGACCGTTATGTTGCTAAATTAACCCATCTGAAACATATTTGAATTAAGTGCTGCATTATCGATCATTTGCAATCATACATGGCCACAAACTCAATTTCTGATTCATTATGCAAATATTTAAGACCCGATATGAATGTGTACATGTAGTTAAACATCTCTTTATAATGGCTGACTGCCTGAAGAACTACATTCTGCACAGTGGTTGCGATACGAAGTTGCGAAGTTTGACATCCTGCAAGAGAAACTACAGAAGTAAACACTGTGTAAAAGGAAACGTCATTACCAGGAAACAAGAGGTGTGGATTTAGTTTGTCTACTTCCTAAAAGCTGTTCAGTGTTAATGCAGTGGCTTCATTTTGTCACCAGGATGACCAGCATGATTTGGTTTAACTCTAACAGTCTATTTGTTGCAGTGCTGAGACGAGATGCATTTTGCTTTTAGTGTTCCAACTGAAGCCAAATGATGATGCTCCATTTTGAACTCTAATCTTCATAATAAATCTATCAAAATTCACCTCATCTGATCTTTCCTGTCTGCGATGGACCGGCGACCTGTCCGTGGTGTACCCTGCCTCTCGCCTAATAATTGCTGGGATAGGCTCCAGACCCCACCCAACCCTGAATTGGATTAAGCGGTACAGAAAATGAATGAATGATCTTTCCTGTGGTCTTTGAGCCTTAATAGGATTTCTCAACATGCACTGCAACCACACAAATGTTTAAACAAACTCACAACGCATTTGACAGAATGCTCAAGGAATCGTAAGAGGTTTCTTAACCTGACCAAGGACAAAAAACACACCAAAGAATTGAAAGCAAAATGCATAATACCAAAGTTTTTTGGGTTTGGATTAATTCGTTTTCATTAAAATACAGTGTACTGTTGGAGTGCCCTCTGCTGTTCATTAAGTGTTAAATTGTCAGTTGACTGCAGCTGCAGTGTCAAACTGCAGACATGAAATCTCCATCAACAATACAATCACCACTTGTGGGTAACTAAAAATGAACTAAAAAAATAGAATAAAGGAAATATGTGCACACAAAAGTTAATATTTTCAAATGATTGTAATTGGTGATAAGATTCAACTGAAGAAAAAAAGTTGCATGTTTAAAAAAAAAAAATATATATATATATATAGGCTACATTTAAGTATATTTTTTTCCTGATATTTACCTCTGGAGTGCTTTTAATGTTTTATGTAAAGGAATTTGAATGTCTTTTACATTAAATGCGTTATACAAATACACTCGCCTTGCCTTATATGGACAGGCACAAGTGATTGTGCCGTTTCTCACACTCAAGCTTAAAGAAACATTCATGAGCGTTCATGAGCACGCACCAGATTTAACCCCCGCCAGAAATGAATCACAACCTATTTTTAGGTATTGATTTGTTATTTCCTGCATCATATTCTCCAACATGGGGATATATAGAACTTTCAGGTGGAAATTTGGTCTGGTGAAGTACCATAACTAATTTTTCTGTTTCTTCACATTAGAGAATCTCAGCTGCTGAGTGAAGCAGAAAGTTAATAGCATATATTCTTCTGATCTGGTCTTGACCAGATCACCATTTCTAAGGAGGTACTTTTTAAAAAGGAGCACAAAATTAAGTCACATCAAGGAACCCAGTGAGGAAGATATCTTTTTTAGTGGAACACACTTGTTTGAAAATTTTTTATGTGTTTATTCTAATTGTAAAAGATGGAGTAGAAACGCTTAATTCACAGCTGATGAGCACAAAACAAATACAAAACAAGAAAGCGCATAACCCCTTCTGAGACATTCGGGTGAAATTTACATTGTTCTACTTTGTATCTCATCGGTACAACAGAGCTCCAGAAGGCAGCTGTAAAAAAAATTAATCATATACAAGAAAACCAATGTACATATTTACCTGAGAAATTACATTTCTCTGTTTTGAAAAGTAGGATGATAAAAATGTTTTCAGGATCCTGCACAAATAAGAACAAAATCAGACTAATTGTCAGAGTCCATGTCACTGTCTCCTCCAATAGATCTGAACTCTTCGCTCTCCTCATCTTCGCTGAGCTGGACCTGGGAGAGCACAGCTGGGCCTCTTCTCCGTGCTTCATCTTCTTCATCTTCCTCTTCCTCTTCACTGATGCCATATTCTTCGCCGTTTCCCATGCTGGACGGTTGCAACTGACTCCGACTTCCTATTTCATCGTAGCTGCCGTAACTAAGACAGATATTGAGGAAAGCCACAGAGAGGCGTTTAAGAACCACACAGACTCAAGCTGTGATGTAACAGTGAAGAAATACCACATTTTAAATACTTGATCAAGACATTTAGCATCCACGAGGATAATAAAGCTGTTAAACAAAGATCTACAGGCAGTTCAGTATTTTAAGATATAAAAAAAAAATGGAAAAGCCACTTTTCCTCCATGAATATTTTCAGCCAGCTGAAGATATTTCTTTCAAGTGTGTAATAATGAGGCTGAAATGAACTGCATTTTTGATTGATACTAAGAGAAAATTGATGATGGCCCGTTGTACCTGACATTGCTGTCTTCCATAGGTGGCTCATCAGCCCCGTCTCCATCATATGACATCATGCTCTCATCCTGCTCCATGCCCATGCGGGCCGTCTCCTGAGCTCTCCGTGGAGGGGCAGGTCGCATGTCCACCTCCCTTTCAGAGTCGCTGCCGCTCTCTGACAGCTGTATGGCTGCAAAGACACACAATCAATCACAACATTTTACACAGTAATGTAGAGAAGTGCCTTGAAATGTACTAAGAACGAGACAGATTTCTGTGTCTAAAACATGCACAGATTCCAACTTTCTGAAAGCATAAAGCAACTGTGGAAAATATTCTAGATACTCCATTCCTTATTCAGCATTAGTAGTGGACTCACAGGAGAAAGGGTTGTCACCCTCCTCTTCGCTGGCATCATCCTCTCCATCAGACATGAGCAAGTCCTGATACAGCACACTGGCTTGAGGTGGGTGACTGGATCTTCCATGTTCCCCATCATCTTCCTCTTCCTCCTCATCTTCGTCCTGATCATGCATCCTCCTGCGAGGTGGCAGCAACATTTCCATTTCATCATCCTCGTCCTCCAGATCTCCTTCAGCATCCTCCGCCTAGAAAAACAAGTCATGCAAACAAAAAGTAAACAAGATTTAAACAAACAAGCACACAAATTATTGAAATGAACTAAAAGACTTAAAATGTGAAGAAATTATTTATATAAATCCTTAGTACCAGTGTAAACATGAGCTGTACTTGATAATATGTACTTGATGGTAAAGTAAAACAGGTATGTATATATACATTTGCAAATTTCATAATATATATAAAGTATATCTCAGTTTATTACAGGAGCAGGAGTTTTGGGTTTGCCATCATCTTCGTCCTCAAAGCCCTCAATATCCACATCTGATTCCTCCTCTCCAGGTCTTCTGCCGTGCCGTCCCTGAAAACCAGAAAGAAAAAAGCTTTCAGAACATGCTCGCTAAAAGACATCATTTCTCACTATGAAGTTCTTGTGTAGCAAACAACCTATAAATAAGTTGGTGAAAAAAAAAAAAAAAAAGCCCAATCAAGCTGGACGCTGTGAGCATTGTCTGAGGAGAGGTGGCATGTGGTTGCAAGCCTTATTGCAGTCTCTCCATACCTGCCCCCCTCTCTTCTCTGGAGCAACCACTAGAGGTCCCTCAGAGAAAAGGCTGCTGGGCTCTCTGGGTAGACTCCCTGAAGCCCCACTGTCAAACAGATCAGCAGGCTGGCCAACACCACAGAGTGGCATACACAAACAGAGAGACGGGACATGGGGGCAGGAGTGAAGGAGAAAAACAAGTTGGGAGAAAGAAGACACTACAGTGAAGAAACTAGATAGTACAGAAACAATGCAACAATCTGGAAGGGAGAGTTAGTACAGTGATCGAGTAAAGAAAGGGTAGGAGAAGCACTACAAGGTGTGGCAAGGAAACTACTGGAAATTGAAAAGCTGAGACTTGTTTAGGGTCACTACAAAAAGATGGCAAACTTATGTCTACTGACTGTGTGGAAAAATACCCAGGATTTCACCAGTTGCCATGCCAGAAGCAAAACTGGGTTATTGATGCTCTTACCTGAGGTGTGTATGGTCCAGGTGTCATTGGGTCCAGACTTTCCAAGTCTGCTGCATCTAAAGCTGCCTCCTTAGCAGTAGAGATGTCCTTCTCCAGCTGTGTCAAGTGCTCATCGTACTAAAACATAATGAAGAATATTTGAAAAACATTTTTTTCATGCTCATACAAATACTGCCTGCACGAATTGACCTCCTCCAGAGTAAAAAAAAAAAAAAAAAGCAAAGAAATATATGTTAAATTTTGAATGAAATTATAACTGCCTCTTGAGTGATGAGTTGAGCAACTGGATTACTTTCTAACAATTTGTGACAAACTAGTGTTACAGTGTTTATGTGAACTCATTTACCACTCACTAAACAGATAAATTTAATTAAGACAACCAGTGTAAAATATGTAGAAAAGTAAGAACGACCTGCAGTATATGTTTGCACTATTTACTATCTAACCACTGAAACTATGGCAGCAGATAAATAACCGGTTTCTTTTATAAACATCTGGTTGTGCTACTTTGAACTATCTAAAACATGGTTTTAGATAATGTTTCCGCAGCGCTTCAGTGTTTCAGAAAAAAAAAGAAAGAACGTCTGTCTTTTCATTCATGAACGTCACATCACTAGAAGTGTTCTCTATTTTGAAGTTGCTTGCTGTCGCCATGGTGGATTCTAGTAATTTGTTTACTGGCACTGCAGCCGTCCACAAACGCAATACACAATGACGTGTGGGGCAGCGTGTCACATTACGTCCTTTACGGAGGTTTATTTATAGGCCGATAAAATCGATTCATATATTTTTCTACATAGATTGACATTTTAACCAAGGGGCAACCTCCCGTTCGAAAAAAGGAAGCCTATGCGGAAGTGCCAAAAATTGCAGTCCCCCCCTCCTCCGCCAGGTGCTGGCTGCAAAACAGAGCAGATTCCCATTGACTCCCATGTTAAAAAGACCAACTTCACAGCAGAAATAAA
>JAOXYM010000016.1:7125999-7142494 GCA_028567055.1 Leptatherina wallacei | reverse complement strand
TGATAACTCTGTTCATTTTATTTACTTGTTCTGTTTTAATAAACCGTTATATATATTTTTCCAACTCATCCAGACTTGGTTCATTTTCTCCCACGACAACAATCACACAAATTGATTTCAGACTAAATCTAAACTAATTTGTCAAATGTAATGTGAACATAACCAGAACACAACTTATTTGCATATTGATTATGAAAGGTGGGGACAGACAGATGCCTCCTATCTCTCTGTTAAATGCTGTTCAATAAAAAGTAGTATTGGCTGGTAAAAAAACATTTGTTTAGCAGGATGTAGTCATTTAAAATCACTTCCTAAAATGGGATTCTGGTTTTAATTAAGAAAAAGGAAACAAAAAAAAAAAAGACTCACATGAATTCATCATCCTTGGTAGTTCTGATTCTGGTGTAAGCGTCGATGACTGCAGCTTTACGCACTGTCTCACATCGCACATATTCCTTGCCATCCTCATCCCTAAAGGTGCGATAGATCTTGAGTCGGCGTCCTGCTGAGGAGTTTAGGCTCGTGACGGAGGATGTGTCATCATCTTTGTGGGAGCTAGTGGATAAGGAACTGGCTATAAAGTCAAGAGAGGAAAGGCTTATAGTTAAAGTAATGCGTGCTTTTGATGCATCATTAAGGCCATGATCACTACCAGAAACACAAACTTACACAAGCCTTTGCGCCGCTCCTTGCGTCCCTTGTTGTCTCGATCGCTCTCCTCACCCATGAGCATTCTCTGCAGTTCCTTCCTCTCCTGCTCCTCCCTCTCACGGGAAAGCTGGGAACTAGTCTTTTTGTTCTGCAGCATGTTTTCAATGTTTTTACCCATCTCCTCAAAGTCACTATCTTCTGCTGAACTGCTGTCTGTGTCAGTGGAGAGCACCTCCGTTGACTCCAACACTCTGTGGTGGGGGGCACAACAAGAACAGGAACTTCACATCTGCACAGGCAGAATCATCCAAATCTAAATTTATTTATAAAGCACATTTAAAAACAACAATGATTGACCAAAAAACTAAATGAAAAATATAAGACAAACATAAAACACTGGCACAAATCCCAATTACACACATACAACCAACTCATGATGTATTGAATGCCACAGAGAAAAGATGAATCTTTAAATAAGATTTAAAAGAAGACAGTGACAGAGCATGGCTAACCTAACATGTCATTTTGGTGCCGCAACAGAAAAAGCCCCAATCCCCTCTGAGCTTCAATCTCATTCTTGGAACAACCAAAAGCAGCTGAATCATGGACATACACAATGCTAACAAGAGTCTCACTTGTTCTGCAGGTCAAAGATCCTCTGACATTCCTCCTTATAGCGCTCCTGATGTTCAGCAACAGAAAATCGAGAGCCTCTAGCAAACTTGCTCATGGGACCTTCACCTGTGCGCGCCTGCTCAGTGGACATGGTCCTCACCACGTCAATAACCTCCCAGCGGGAGAGTTTCTTGATCTGACATAAAGATAAAAATACTATAATTTGTACAGGTCTTAAAAAAACGTGGCACTATAACTACTTTTTTGGACATTTTTGAGTAAATACACGAGACAAGGGCAGATCAAAGTTAGATGAATGTAAATTATACACTACTGTGATAAATTAAATGATCATTTGTTGTACAGATCAGATCATATCACAGTCTTACCTCTTCCTCTGGAACACCAAACTTGCGAAGCAGCTGCTTGGCATTCTTAAGCGAGAGCCTCCTCAGATCAGCATCTGTCCCTGTAACTGTCTTCTTAACAGGTTGGGGCTCTTTGTCATCCTGGAGCAAAAAAAAAACCCCCAAAAAAACATGAAACAAAAGTGAACAACAAATAGAAAACATGCAGAAAATCAAGTTGAACTGTAAGAATTTCAGTTCATGAAAAAAAAAAAAAGAAGAAAGCAGAAAAACCTTTTGTTGAGTGGGCTTGTTGGGCACTTTGACATAAGAGAAACCCTCTCCACAGCCTGTAGGATCTGCAACACCTGTAACCTCCAATAGGCACTTGCCCTTCATGGCAGAAATGAAGGCTCTGGTTGTGTTCCAAGGAGCTGTCCGCACCTACAGCATGTAACGCAGGATAAAAATGGATCTGACAACTTTTTCTATTACTTCAAGTGTGGATCAGTTAATGTCATGATGATGGAACAATTGTATCGATACCTCATCGTCAATCTTCATTTGAAAGTCCTCTTCATTCTCTTCTTCTGGAGCAAAGAATGATTTCTCACCGTATCCAGCATCCTAAAGAGGCCCAATTATTGTAGTGAAACAATAGAGACAGTATTTACTTTTGTTTATCATCAGAAATTATTCGATAACAATATGTTACCTTGAGCCTCTGCTCTGCCACGAGCATGCTGTAGTAAGCACAGCACTGCTCCGGAGACACCATGGCTCTGATTTCCTCTTCTGTGGGTAATCTGAAGTCAGGCTTCAACACCCACCAGTTGGAGTCCATCCCTGGCATGAGGACAGGGAACCTTATAATCTTTTTGCTCTTGTTTACTAGATCATAGAATGCACCCAAAAAAGCAAAGATAAATCTTATCATAGTTTTTTCACCCCATTATGAACACACTGCAAAAAAAGAGATTAGTTTGTGATAGCGGACAGCCATACCACGTCTCCTTATAATGTCAGTGAACAACTTACCTCCTTGATTGTCCTGTATGTGATCCGGAAATCACATACAGGATTTCCAGATCACATCCTTTAAAAAAAGATTTCGACGAATGTCTCAATTACTAAAATGTGATAAGTTCGGATACACTGTTGTATAATTTGCTTGAATATTCAATGAGGGGCTTGATGCTTCAGTCCCACATTGTGAATGCATTAACAGTAAATATATATTTTGTTGAATCCAATCAAATGCCAACAGAAAAAAATAAAAATAGCTGTAGGTAGCAACAAATGAATAATTTAATGACACATCTATGTTTTGTGTCATACCAAATAAGTGTTAATTTAAAATGACGACAGATCTGAAGCAAAGGTTTTATTCTATGGTTTCAACTCGCCTCCTATCTTCTTGCATCTGTCCTCACCTCCTCTCCTCTGCTGATGGGATGCGAGAAGAGGAGTAGAGGCATTGAGTGTTTGCAAATTGAGAAATGGGAGAAGGAGTACCTGTACGTTTGAAATCAGCACAGAGTTTGAGTCGTTTTCTGATGCTGCTCTCTGAGTGTGAGGGGAAAGCTTTCTTTATATCTTCCATACGGATCCTCCGAGGACGATCCTTACTCTTCCAGAACAAGCGGTAAATAAATACCTGCCGATTACAGATGTGACAGCTGAGCACTTGAAACAACAACCCCTGAAGAATCTTGGGGGGGGGGGGCAGATTAACATACCTGAAGGAAGTCTCTGATGTGAGTATTGGCTCGTTTAGAGTTTGGCCCTGGAACTTCAAACAAAGGACATTCCTGACCAACAACAAACATGTCCACTAGCTCTCTAATGTAGTAGCCATGACGAGTCCGTATAACCAAGAAATCCGTTTCTGGCATCTTGTGCAGGTAAATTGGAGCACGGAAGAGGTTGTTTTCAAATGCCTAGAAGAAAAGAACACACTATCATGTAATTTGCAATAACAACAGGCCTGAGATGTTTCATGATTAAACATAAGTTAAATTAATTATTTCTGACTTGAGACTTATTCATGCACACTTTATAAAAATATATGTCAATGGGTATGTCCGTTTCAAACGTTGTTTAACGTCAGCGCTCACATACTCTGATGCATCCTTTACGTTGACATGGTTGTTAAGTAATAAGTCTACTATGAGAGCAGTGCAGAGTTTAGAGCTCACTTCTGAGTTCCCAACGTCAGTTTCAGACAATAACAAACATGGAAATGACGAACGAGATCATGATAATGCACATTCATAGAAAGAGACACAAAAAAGGAAGCATAGTAGACATGAGTGGTCTGTACGGCCATTAAATACATAGCGGATTCTTCTTCTTTGTTCTTTTTGCTGGTCACACGTGAGCTATACTGCACAACACTACCCCCAAGGTTTCTGGTGGTAATACTCTGTTTGCTAGTTGTGGCTATGCATCTGCAAGCTCTCTGAAAACTGACTAAATTACGCACGTAAAGTACATAGAAGATGGACAGAAGGCTCTGTTCTCTGTATAAGCATAAATGAGGCTTAAGGCAGTACAGACCTGGAGCAGCTGTCCAGGATGCAGAGAACCTAGGAAAGGGGATGTGTGGCAGTACACAGTCTCTCCATATTTACAATCGGGTGCTCCAGGATCTTTTCCAGGTTTCTGAAGAACACAAAAAAAAGTGGCGTCACATTTTAACAACTTGCATATAATTATCTACACAGTAGAGTTTATATTGTTATTATCCTGTTGCTCACAAAACTGAAACAAACTAAGTGCAAAACAAACACGACGCTCACTCTTTTGTAGTAGTTTTTGATCTTGGTAGCCATGCCGACTTGCATGATGAGAGGAGCGTACTCCTCGCTGTACTCTGCCAGGATCAGATCTCCATCTTTGCCAGTCAAGTCCTGCGGCGTTCGCATGAAGAACATGTCTCCACCTCCTGATGCCTGCCGCTCTTGCTCTCGCATCTATTCCAAAGACATTTCAAGAAGAAAAAAACCAAATCAAGCTCAACATTATTATGAATACTTAAATGGAGAACACAAGATGGCCACATTCAAACAGCAACAATTCTTTTTTTGAACAGATCTCCACCTTGGCCTTCTTTTTTATGTGTTTGAGCAGCGGCTGAACAGCATGGGGGCCTGGCTGAGCAACAGCGCCAAACGAGTACTTCTTCAGAGTTGCTCGATGGAACTGCCGAAGCTTCATGGGTCCCATGTGAGTGGGGAAGAAAGGCTGCCGCAGCTCCAGTGCTGGGATGGAGTGCTGTTAAAGAAAGAAAATGCACAATTATGTTGTTATTCTATTTATGTATATATTTTGCCACACATATCTCAATATAATTACTAATTCAAAGCATCCCGTTGTTGATCACATTCTGCAGGCTTTCCTCTGGTTTGATGGTCACTTCTCACCTGAATGATGTTACCACCAAAGGTTCCCCTCAGACCCTGCTGTTTGGGATAGTAGAATTCATCATTGGAAAGGTTCCAGGGGTCCTTCACCTCAGGCTGGGACATGTTCTGTGTTGACAGAAAGGAATGTTTCCTACTCAAAATAATGTCATTCTAACCTGCATATTCTATGCTAAACGGCTAATGCTACAGGATCATTTTGATACAACTTGAATGATAAAAGCTAGGTAGCCTGAGATGCAAGGACTACTTATCATCCATCTCTGGTTTTTGTAATTAGGGGTATATTCTACACTTCTGTTATGTAACCAATATGATATATAAACCATATACCATTTTATACAATGGTATATTGGTATGATTTTGTACAGCACTTGGAGCTACACATTGTATGAAAAGTGCTATATAAATAATGATTGATGGATTGAAAACCTATAGCTTACAGTCTGCTGTTTTTCATAATTAAGCATATGCCTCTGCTTGCCTTGATGAGACAACATACCTGCTGTGGCTCATCTTTTATCACTCCAGTTTTCCCCAGCAGGATGCGGCTCTTCTTGATTGCAGTTTCCTTTTTATTTTCTTTTGAAGGGGAGTGGGAAGTGGTTTCCTCCTTTTCATCAGGAATTTCTACAAGACACAACATCTTAGCATTTATCTAAAAAAAGCAGGCCAAACTAAGCTATGCTAACATGCTGAAAAAGGCTAATTTTGGTAAAAGGCAGAGGAGAAGTAAATGTGTTTAATTTTGTATATACCTAGGATTATATTCTCGTCATTGGGATCCAGTGTGAGAACAGGTGGTGCGAGTAAGTGATCCATCTCCTGGTCATCCCAGATAATGTTGTCCTCCCAGCGACCATATACTAACTCCTCATTATCAATGGGGAAAATAGAGAACCAGGGACAGTCATCTTCTTGAAAGTCTGCAAAAGACCAACAAAAAGTAAATAAGAGAGGAGGCTGAGATTAAAAATAAAAAAAATTATAATAAAAAAAAGTTGCGCAAAACCGGTAATATGATCAACTCACTTTGATTATCGTGGCTGTTTTTTTCCCGCTTAGAGCCAGAAATTGAAGAAGCCTTAGGGATAGGTGGAGGTGTTGGCGGAACCAGCTGGGAATTACTTCTTGTCAAACCTCAAGGATTAAACAAATCAAACTCAGTATATTATAGAGTATGATAAAAATGTATAGTGTGGTGCCTGTGTAATTTAAAACAAGCCAATACAAGATTTAATTCTGTATTTCCTGTTGATACCTTACCTTGCTGTACATTATAAGCATTGGCATTTCGGGTCATGCTAGAGGGCAGCCATCCTGCCAGGCTGGCTCGCTGAGTCTTGGTGCCCTTGTGTTTTACATCCTCTCCATTCCAAATTATATCATCCTCCCACTGCAGTTGAGTGACCATCAGGAAAAGCTCATTCTCTAGAGTGAGTTTGTCTTCATCTTCATCAACCTTATCACCATTATCATCATGGTTATCCTCATGACTCTGAACCTAAAGATAGATTATACACAATATTAGTGTTACAGTTGGTATAACTTCCTTGATAAACAGACAGATGTCCATGTCTACACACCTCCTCTGTTATTTCTTTAGGCAGGTCTTGCAACTGAGGCTCACTGGACTGTTCTTCCTTTAGCTTGAACCCATAGTTAAAATGACTTCCGTCCTCAGGGACACCTAGCATGTCATACCAAAGCTGGGCTGGACCATATCTCCATTCTGCTACTTTAGGTCGAGATTCAGCTTCCTTGTCTCCATCACCACAAGTCTGCGAGAACTTTGATTCTACTGGAGCCATCATAGTGATCTAAACAGCATAAAAACAACAACAACAACAAAGTACAATTTGCTTACAATTAATTTCCAGGCTACTGACATCTCAAAAACCAACAATAGCTTGTAACACAGGAAGATTTACCTCATCATCAGAAAGACACTGCTCTGGAGGTGGAGGAGCTGCATACTCATAAACCCATCCAGATGTCTTCTCCTGGCTCTGTTCTGAGGTCTCTCCTTCTAGAGGAGGCGTTCCAGGTTGAGGGTCTCTGTGTTTGCGCTTCTTTTTTCTGCGGGCACTTCTCCAAACTGAAGGCATGTTCTTTCCCGGACCAAAGAGTCGTAAGAATCTAAGAACCTGTAAGTGCATCCGATGAAATAGGTGAAAGTGCCCGTCTTTAATTCTAAATGATGGTGATAAAAATAAACCTTTTGTGTAATGATACATATTATCTTGTGCCTGTAAAGATGCTTTACCTTGCCTGGCCTAAACTCTGGAAAGAGCTCTGTGACACCTGGCAGTGCTTTAGCAGCATCTTTCTGCATGATACCAGCAAGAGGGAGGTTGAGTCTGTCTGGGGCACCTCCTGCTCGTGATCCCTGGCACGGACGGTCAGTTTCTGACTCAGAGTCTGAGGAGCTGCTGAAATCGACCTTATCAGCTGTAGAGGATGGTGCAATGATGGAGGGCAGAATGATTCCATCACTGTCTTCGCCAACTGCATGGAGAGACAGTGACAAATTACAGGAGAAGTTGAGACACTTCAATTTCATCATCACAATTCTGTAATCCAACATGCATAGACCAGCATTACCATTTGGACTCTGGGTAGAGGATTCTTCTTTCTTTGCAGATGTGGGAACACTTGGTGGTGGTGGAGGAGGCATTAGCTTAGAGTCAATATCCTCACAGTCAGCATCATAGTCATCGTCATCATCTAGAATTAAATTAATACCTTTTTAAAAACTTATATAAAAATCCCAAAATAACTTCACAGAAAAAGAAGAGAAAAACTAAAATTTGCACAGGGGACAAACAAGCTGTATGATGATCACCTGTTTTCCTGCTGGGCTGCAAAGACCGCATGGCCTGATGATACTTTTTGGTCTCATCCTCAGCAACCTCACTGATATCAGAGTAATCAACTGCATCTTCAGTGCTTTTCACCCAACCTGCATATGGGAAAATGTTGATATTATAACCGTATTCATATCTTGCCTATATTCATGTCAAATTCCATCATATATGTAGTCTTACCCTCTGAATCCACACTAGAAGAGTCTCTGTTTTCCTCCTTTTCATCATCTTCATTAGCAGTGATTTCTGTAATGAGTGAGCCCAGACCCAGAGTGCCTAAACCAGCTAAATGTTTTTTGGATTCCTAGTGAAAAAAAAAGGTAGAAAAATAATAATATTTCCATAAACAGTTATCATTAAAATAACCAAGTTTAAACTAGTACACATGAAAAACTGCTAAATTTGTTGCTTTTAAATACAGCTGAAAGGAAACATATTCAAAACACCCACATTGTCCAGAACGCTGTCATCCTCCAACTGTCCATCTTCATTGATGTTCCCAAAGAGGAAACCAGTGATTGAAAAAGGACGATCTTGGTCCTCATCACTGTCCGAGTCCGACATTCTAGAAAAATAACATTTACTGCATAATGATCTAAACCATCTTCTATTTCCGAGTCACTTGCAACATTACTGAAACACATCACTATGTTTGAATGACTCTGCATGAGTGCTTCCATCCTGAGCTTTCCTCAAAGGCAACATCTAACAGCAGCTATAACATGCATACAAAGCCAGACTTGGTGATTACTGTATTCTTTTAACAACTTACCCACTGCAACAACCCTAATAGCAGTGCCATAAAAATCTGAAGAAATTTACCCGATAATATTGGCTCAATGAAAATCATATTCTTTTTAAATAATATGCTGACTTAACAATGACAAAAATTTGTTTATGCAATGTTTTCATATTTGTGTCAGCCTTTGGGCAATATACTATTTTAAATCCTTTTAAGCATCAATGCATTATTTTCATGAACATAATTTAGAAAGCTGTACTTTACCCAAATGTGTGCATGTGCCAATTCCAACTTGTTTTTTAATTAAATAAGAAGAAGAAGAAAAGAAACAAGAGGAAATTTCTTCTATCATCTTGATTATTATGCAAGGAAAGTTTGATCAATTTCCACATTTTCCATGTGAAAACATTCAAACGCCTCCTGTTAAGCATATACATGGATTAAATTTGCAGGCTATATTATACTCGTGTAAATCTCCTAAACTGACCAGTGCTCTGTGACAGCTGATAAACTAACAGGAAGCTTTGTCGGTTCCTGAAGATCATGAAACAGTTTTAAAGCTGGTCACGTCCAGTAAGTTTCACCATATCACCCTCATTTTTTTTTGGAGTAAGTAACATTCTCAGTATAACTACTTTCATACGACTTTGCCTTTCTACATTTCACAATATTAACACATTTACATTTCTGTAAAACAGTTAACTTGATCCTGCCTCCATAGCAGGACAGTACAGCAGCTGTCTGGTACTGTAGCTTTAACCAGCACATCAAGCTTGAGATCTGCATGGAGTTCTTCATTCTTTTCCCTTAAATTATGAACATTTATGCACCTATCAACTGTTTACATAACTTTAACTCGAGGCTTCGCTAATTCTCACATATGCTTAACTTAGTTGTGCAAAATAATATATTAGCTACGTTTGCTAGCACATAGTAAACACAGTGGCCCAGGGCACGCCAGTAGCCAAATAGGCAAACTTACCTCCTAAAAAACTTCAGAAGTTCTTTATTTTCTTCAGATTTCTTAAACTTGGGTTTTTAGCTGGCTTAAAACATTATTTGAATGCTAAGAAAGCTAGCGAATGCTAGCTCCATGTCGCAATTTGTAACGTTTACAAAAATATTAATAATAACATATATTTCTCCTGCGGCTACCTCAACATTATGAGGTCAAAAGGAAACAAAGCAGAAAGAAAGCATTTTTTGGGCCTTGGCACGATTACGTTCACTTGTTTTTTATTAGTGGGTCGCACACTGCTGCGGCCTGCAGGCTAACTAGCGGAAGCTTCAAGTGAGTGACCCGGATGCGGTTTAGGGTAGGACTACCTTCAACTGTAAACTTGAACCTTTGTTTTTCATATTGTACATCACTGACTCTTATTACAATTCATTTTACAGTCATTGATTACAACCCATGCTTCCTCACTAGTGTCTTCCCACTAAAAAAAAGTAAATAACCAAAACAAATGAAAAAATTGATTTCAAAATTAGGAAATCTTGACAAAATTTGTAACTTCTCTTTATGTGGTTCATTTTAAGGCTGGATATCTGTAAACGATACAGATATAAAAACAGACTATTCTTTTCTGCTAAAAAGCAATATGTTTTTAAGGAAGATATACTGATGGACAATTATTTTAAGTATCAAATGACAAGCATATTGTTTTAATTTTCTCTATCTTTGATGTTAAGTAGTTTCTGATTAATTTGACAAAGTTCAGACCATTTTTGTGACTATTTGTTGTTGTGACAAACTTGTATTGGCTAGCATTTTAACTGAGAATAAGGTAAACTTGAGTTTTTCTTTTCTCCTCACATATTAGTCACTTGTGAAGCAAGAACAGGAAGTAAAGTGGTCAGTCGAGTAGGATCAACATAACTGATTTAGAAAGTGGGTTAGAGGTTCTTTTGCTAGAAGCTTGTATGTCTCTCATATTTGGTGCACTGAGACTAGATCTGTTTTCTCAAAAAGAAGCTGAAATGTGGACTCGGCACAGTACTCATCCTCTCAATATTTAGACCTTTCCATTTTTACATTAAGAAAAGATTGTTTCCTAAATAAATAAATGATTCTGAGTTTGGCAAAAAAAAAAATTTAATAAAGCCACAACAGTAGCTTGGAAAGATGAAGCCAGTTGTGGATACTCATGTTATACCCAATCCTGACACCCTTACATGACATCAATGATTCTGTAGATGGCAGAATCTTCCCAACACCTCCTTGTTCAGTCTATAAACTTTTTTCTTTCCTTGCCTCTCCTTTAGCAATACACTTTTTGAGTTGGTTGGTAAAGATGATAATTTTTTTGGACTTCTGTCTGCCAAGTAAGGTTGAAATGAATTACCAAATTACAGATCCCTGCTCCTGTTGCATTTTAGAAAAACTACCTTCCAGGAAATAGGGTTTGTAATAGTATTAAATGTCCCACTATGAAACCTTGACAGTCAAAAAGCTCAAATGTAAATAAAAACAAGCACACACCCTAACAGCTTAGCCAGTTTTAATAGTTTTAAACACTTGAGATTGGAAAAAAGTACAAAAGTGATCCTGAACGCCACAGTATGAAACCAGCCCAGTGATGCAGAGTGATAGATGTGTTCCTTTTAAAAGGCATCTTCTACAGACATGTCCATTTCAACTGGCCTTACCATACACACACTGTACTCACTAAAACAGATACAAGCAATAGTTTAAATACAATGGCTGACCCCAGTAAATACATTTACAAGTGATTCTTAAAAAAACTAATTAAAAGAGGGGGAAAGACATTTGACCACAATGCCATCCGGTATCTGGCAGTAAAATCATGCAATATTACAATCGTTCCACTAAAGAGAAACAGCAAAGCACTACAGCTGTCACACAGTGAGAAAAGAGGGCAGCCAAGAGGCATCTATCCGGCAGCCGCTCGGAGTGCTCATTGGTTGTTTACTGACATGTTACTGAGATTTCTCTATTGTTGAGCAGCAGATCAGTGGTAACCGAACCGGCATTTGCATACATTGTAAAGTTGCACATGGTCTCTGTTCGGAAGAGCTCATCTTCCACAATCGCATCGATTTAGAAAAATATAACTAATTGCTATAGAAGAAAATCCCAAAATGTGGGATATTCTCTCAGTATGTTGTGAGGAAATAAAAAAGCTAAGAAATACAGTTGAATAAATAAATGCATGACATCCATAAAAATCAAGTGGACACATTGAGTTACCAGAATGCTCTCCACATAAGCTCACCGTGCTTTTTGTTTTGGCCCGGCAGTGCTAAAAACAAGGGGCTTCATCCTCCACGCCATCCAAAGTCATGTCCAATGATCCTGAGGGGAAAGTCGCCATAAAATATCTAAAATATGTTGATAATTAATGAAGGGTTGTGAGCCCCTCCCCACCACACACACACACTTTTTGTTTTTTTATTTTACAAATTGCTTCCATGTATAACATGGTCTCTGGTTTCACCAATTAAGAAGTAATCGATGTAGATGGCAATGAGGAAACACAGGAGGGAGACTTTCACAGTGTTAGAAAAATGAAGCCGCTCTGTGTTGTCACCTGCTGGCTGGCCTTTTGTTAGGGCAACAGCAGTGAACTTCCTGTCCGGTCAAACTTTTTTCCCTTTGAAAGGGCAGCCACTTGTTTCATCAGCTCCCTGTTCTTGGTCTGTGGAAACAAATAATTAACTGTGTTAGAAAATAACTTTTTTTCCCCTGCACACTGGTAGAAGTTTTGGGGATGAGATGAAAAAAGAAACACTTTACTATGGCACCTGAACTTTTTTGGACCAATGATAAACTGATAACCTCTGATAATAAAATACTGCAAACTTGTTGTACCAGGACGCTGGCTCAATGACAATAAAACTGATTCTGAATCTGTCCCAAGTATGATGTTGAAAGCAGCTTCTATAGTGCATAAATTAGCATCATTCAGGCATAACAGGCGAACAGATGTACCTGCTGCTGCTCCATAGCCTCTTTATGCGACTTCTCCATTTGGTTCATCTTCACTCTCATATTTGATTCCTGGTATTGAAAGTCTGCTTTGAGCTCTGTGAGCTGGAAGAGAGTTTTATCATTTAATCAAGACATCAAAAAGGAGAGACCAACCCGCATTCATGCAGCTATGATTGGATCTAAGCCGAGACCGATAACCCACCTTTCGATCCTTCTCCAGAATTGTCTGATCTCTTTGCTGCAGAAGTCTCTTCAGAGACATCACTTCCTCTTTGAGCTGGCTGATGAGAATGAAGTTGTCTGTTCCCCCAGAATCCATAGATTGGGTGATGGAACTGCTGATGGGATAACAGAAAAAAAAGAGAAAAAGCATGAGGCCAATACTGAGATGTTCATCAGTGCGGAAGAAAAACATCTGCATGTGTATGGAGACAGAAATTTCTATTATTATTTTAACATAAATGCAAGTCAAATTTAGTGTTATATTTTCTCATCATTTACATCACATGATACCTGTCTCCATTAGATGGCTTCATCTCCAGTTTTGGTTTCTTCTTTGGAGTCTCCTTCTGAATTGAAGACGATTTATGGCTGCAAAACAGAAAAATTTAAGTGGAAAATTTGCAGATAAATATATATATATATTTAAATAAACTGCTTTTCTTGGCCTATCACGCAGTTCAAATAAAAGGAGTTGTACCTCTGCTTCCACAGTCCTGGTTCCTGTTCAGGACTCAGGCTCCCACTGAGTCTGTGAGAGATAGAAAAAAAAATGTGTTGTAATATTCTATAATGTCCTCAAATTAACACTATGACTGAGTTGAGTTGCATGGGGATAGAACAGAGAGAAAGAGAGAGAAATATAAGACGTACTTGTGGTGAGAACTGCTGTGTCTGTGTTGGTGGTGGTGGTGATGGTGGTGGTGTGATCTGGAGTGATGGTCTTTCTCATTCAGGGATGAGGAGTTGGATGAACCGAAGCCCTTCCTCTGCTCCTTAGTCTTCTGGAGGACACGGCGGTAGGACAGAGTGCACAGCCAGCACAGCAGTTTTCCATCCACCTGTAGTACAAGTAGAAAACAACAGCTCATAAAACTAGTTGCAACACATTTTTGATATCTTCACAATACTTGTGTCAGGTTTGTACCTTTCTCCTTCCCTCCTCCTTGCGATCAAAGGCGCACTGCTGTTTGCACTGTTCGCAGGTTTGCGGAGGTCCATATTTCTTCTCTGAGTTGGTACAACGCTGGCACTTTGTTCCGATAAAAGCTGCAATGATGTTACAGTACTGACAGGGTTTGGGCTGTAAAACAGAAAAAAAAGAAAAAAAGAAAACCGCTTAAAAAGAATAAAATAAAATAGGCAGGCAACAATTCTGCAATATAGTTTTTTCTATTAATACATTTCATTCATGCCTTCCAATAAATCAAGTTGGAGTCAGTGTTGAATTAAACTGCTGTAAAACAGAAATTGGTGAGAAAACTGATACTTACTGTTCCAAACTGTTTGACATTCTGGGCACATTTCTTGCAGATTGTATTTGTTTTACTGCAAAAGAATAAATAGGAGTTCAAATCACCATCAAATCCATAATAACAATACTAAATTGGTATGCATTTGCATTAGTAAAAGATGAAAATCACAATTTTCACCTCTCCTGCTGAAACTCAGATCTGCAGTATGTACACTTCACGATTGGGTGGGCGATGCGACACTCCTGTGGTACCAAAACAAAGAAATATCAGTGCTTTCGTGTCCTTCCTTGGCAAAACCTACTAATTGTATTGGGGAACGTGTTGTACAATACAAGATACACACTTTGCCCATGTGTCAAGTGCAATATGTAGTAAGCTCTTGGTTACAACATATCTGAAAATATCAGAAGTGTGTATATTGTTGGCAAAACGTTTACCATTTATTACACCAGTTCTTTCTCAGTCAGCCCTGCAGATTCTCTCAGGATTGCAGAGTATTTACTAAGTCCCTGGAGGGAAACTGAATTTAGCTGGAATCTAGCCTATATGGCTCATTAACAAAGAAATCTCTGGGTTTACATAATTACAGCTGTAGTAGCATTGCCACAACAGACCTGTAATTACTGCAAAGATCACAAATCTGTAAAGTATTTGAATAATATCTAAAGAAAGTATTGATCATACTTAAATAAAGATGTGAAAGACAAGTTTTGTTCGACGATCAAAGTTTTAAAACTATTAAAGCATTTGACTGTGAGCAGACAGCCACTTAACTACACACTACAGGAGCAATACGTTGGCAAACGGACACAGAACGAGTTCGTAATAATATAATTAATTACTTTAATGCATATTAACGAATATTCAGCATGTAAGGGTGTGGTACTTCTGGTGTAAGTCTTTTGTAAAGTCCATGATAACAAGGGATGATCTATACATGGCAACGTTAATACGGCTGTTTTCCACCTTGTTACATAATCTAAGCCTAGCTAACCAGCTGCTTGTCGTAATACCATCTCTATGTAGCTGCGGCAACACTCATTACGCTTGTGATTGTTTGCGTCTTGTTCACAGTCACCCTTGATATAATATACATTCCCCAACCTTGCACAGCTGCTGGCCCTGCGACAGCTCCTCGAAGGGGTACCGCTGGTTACACTTCGTACAGGCGTACAGAGCCGACGTTGCCATCCTCGCTCAACTGAAGCCGCTGAACTAGAAGAAGATATCAGAGTCCAGCTGCAAACTGAACGGAATAACCGTGCTGTTTCCTTTCCAAGCCGCTTGCTAAACCGAGAGTTAAGAAGACACACCGTTTTGGCATCCAGCGCTAACCAATGTTAGCTTGCTCGGCTATGTAGCAACACAGAAATAGCTTAGCTGGAGGGAGCAAGCGAAGAACAATAAACTCCAAATATCGGTGATATTTCACTGCGTTGTCCGTCCACCCCAATTTTAAATCAGCTATTAGTTATGTTGCCGCATAAGCTTTCCTTTCATAACAATCTGCCCGTAACGGTTAAGTTTCTTCTGTTCTCGCCGAGAGGTATTTTCCTTGTGTTTTCCTCCTCTCTTTTTGTATCAACGCCGTAGTCGTCATTTAGCCGGAAGTGGCCGATAGCTCCCGATGAAGAAAGGAAACCTATCGCGACACAACATCCGCCCGCGGGATTTACATTTTGAAATGATCACGTGTCTAGACAAATTCAGCACACCCAGAGCCCGTAGCTCTAAGAACACCATCACCATGTTACCACTATACAGGTTAGCACCGACTAGTTTGATCACTTAAACATTTAAACACGTTGGGGTCTTGATGGCTAATTTAAACACTTTTGGACTGAAGTGTCAGTGTTAAGACTTGTTATTCCAAGCAATTAGTGAATATGATAGCTATATGATGACCACTCTGAAACAAGGGACAATAAAACTTTTACCAAAACCAAGAAAGCAAAAAAGAAATTTAAGTAATCTAAGACCCATAACCCCCCTGAACACAGATTACAAGATATTATAAAAGCTATAGATTTTGAAATTATAAATGGTGTTCTAAACTTAAAATGGCTACAATCTTTTTTTTAGGAATGGGAACAAGAAATGGTTTGTGATACCTTCATTTGTGTTTGGCTAGGTAGGTGGAATTAATTTTCTTCTAAAATGTGATTTTGACCTATCTAAATTCCCAACAAAACTCTCTGCCTTCACCAAAAGACTTTACTGTTCTGGAAAATAACATCCTGTTGTCAACTATAGGCAAGGCAAGTTTATTTGTATAGCACATTTTCAGGTTCAAGACAATTCAAAGTGCTTTATTTAAAACATTAAAAGCATTACAGATAAGAAATAAAAAAGGAGCTAGAATTACAATAAAATCATTTAAACACAAAAACAATCATTAAACAGATTTAAAGCAAGAGAGGT
>JAOXYM010000016.1:7111376-7124694 GCA_028567055.1 Leptatherina wallacei | reverse complement strand
CAAGCCATTTGTCTTTTAGCTCAAATAATATTTTTACATTATAGTTTCAGTGAAAGAGACAGAAACTAGGCAAATTTAAAAAATTTTATGCAAAGACGGGGGGCATCATGTGTTTGCGTTGGGTGTGTGTATATGTGCGTGCATGTGTGTGCATGTGTGTGATGATGAATGTGTGAAAAGTGGAAGAGTATGATCAGGTGTGTGCTATGATTTCGATGTTTTATACTTAATATGTTTTATTTCTTTTTAAACTGATGTTTTTATGATGTGAAGCACTTTGAGATGCGCAATGTAGGAAAAGGTGCTATATAAATAAAGTTTGATTTGATATTGAGGTTGCTCAATGTTTCATTCACTTGACACCGTCAATCATTCGGTCTCACAATGGCACAAACTTCGTCAGCACTGAACGAGAGCTACGTGAGGCATTAGCAGAACTGGACCAGTCCCGCATCAATGAGGCGATGATGAGAAAGCCACCCACCTGCTGCTTCACATCATGGCGGAATTTGGGAGCATCAAATGCGCACAGTGAGAAAAGTGCTGAGCTCTGTTTGGAGGCAACAGCAATTGGATGATGAAGGGCCATAAACTCTCCTCTGCGAAGTTGAGAGCATCATCAATGGAAGACCCTTAACTATGAACACAGACCATCCCAGTGATCTAGAGCCGCTGACATCAAACCATTTGCTTTTATTGAAAGCTCAGCCTAGCATTCCACCTGGAGCATTTGATAAAAATTCCCACCGTCGTTGGTGACAAATCCAGTACCTAGCAGATTTGTTCTGGTGGAGGTGGACTGCAGAATACCTACCTCTCCTCCAACAGCGACAAAAATGGCTCGGTCTGAAGAGATGTTTCAAAGTTGGAGATGTCGTCCTCATCGCTGAAAAATCCCTGCCCAGAAACGCCTGGATGTTGGGCAGGATCATCAAAGTTATGCCAGACTCGAAAGGGGTTGTCAGAAGTGCAGATGTCCAGACAAAGAACGTCATTCATAGCCCCAATACAAAACTGTGTTTGCTTCTGGAAGACGTTTGAAGAAATGAAATTGCCTGAAGAAGCTATGGTTTCAAGACTTTTGCTTGTTGCGTGTGTTGAGTGCAAAGAACCCTGAGGTCCAAAGCTAGTGAAGTCAGCCTGGCTGCACCCACACAAACTAAAAAGCTTGTGGAATCAAAGATGTAAGGAGCTGATGGCTTAGTGCATGGAAATAGTTTTATTTCTTTCTCAATAAAAAAAAAAAAATCCAAACACCAAAAGATTGACTACATAGTGTCATCACTTTTATTTAATAGTTTAAAGCAGACTGACATTTAACAGTACAGTTTGACATTGTTGTGTGTTTTACATCAATTTTCAAATTCAAGTCTTTAAGTGTTGGAGCATATACAGCCTCACTTCAAACACACATTTGAAGTGAGGCTGTAGGGAATGTGTGTTTTTTAATAGCATATATTTTAAAAGGGAAAGCCATTTATTATTATTGTCAATACCGATGTACAAGTATAAGCAGAAGTAGATGCTTTAACTGAATAGAAAAGCTATAGAAAGAATGAGTCGGCTATTGCTATATATAGCACTACTTAAAGCTACAATGTAAAAATTAAATGGAAAGAAAATGTTTGCAGTCCAGTATCAAATTTCCCCATGAATACTGTTATTTCCAGACTTTATCTTTCTTAACTCATCATGAAAGGCACTCTGTCTCGTATCTCATAGTATTTCAAGTGCCATAGGGTGGTCAGTTTACATTTGAAACACTAATAGTTAAATGTGAGGAGGGAGTTGTGTGCATGAAAGTTCAAACTATACTGAATCCTTGAGGCACAGTGAGTTGGATGTCTCATGCAAGTTTTCACATCCACAGTGGGAAAGGCGAGATGCCAACAATGTATTCATCATTCAACATTACAAATTGTGCAGTGTAAGCTACTCTTTTGCTGTTCTCCAAGTTAGTCAGAAAAGGCACACATTCATTAATATGTATTAAATCAAAAAGAAAAATCTTTAGTTTTGTTACACATTGTTGCTGCTTTAAAACACTATCTGCAGAAGGCATCTACAAGAAATGTTCATACAAAACGTCAATAAATGATTCTTATAGCAAATGATCTGTTGCATATTTTTTTTTAAGCTTATCAATATTGCATGGAAATACTTGTCATAAATTCATGACATTAGAAACAATGTTTCAGTGTCAAATACAAATCTGGAGCAAAAGATAATAAATAAATGTTAGCTTCCTAGAAAATCACAAAACTTAAAACCACTCAGTGAGAGGAATGTTCTACATGACGTGTTATGTAGCCATAAAATAAAGCAGATATTTGGTCACAACAGTCTAAAAGGATTGCCTTGTGGAGACATTCACAACTTCCCCTAATCCACACTGCAACTATTTTTCAATCTTTGAATAAGAAGCTAACAGTACAGCCCTTTAGCTACAGTTTTAAAACCAATATTCAACAACTATCAAACCATTTAGTTTAGATCTAACAAGTTTGAGCTTCTGCAGCAGTTTTCATATTTACAATTTATCATCTGTAGGGATTTTAGATGAATACCAAGAAGTAAAGTGAGTGTTCCTATGAGGCATACAAGGCATAAACATTTAACCCGAGTGATATATACTGTAGTTGAAAAAAACCCACTGATTGTAGGAAGGTAAATATGTTATGCAGTCCTTACTATTCTTGTTACATGTCCTCTCCTCATAAAGGAAGAGATCAATATGGCTGTTCTCCAGTGGTCTGAGACAGACACTTGTGTTGCAAGCAGGCTCTACATGATTGTGAGCAATGCTAATACAACACTGAATATTCACTCTTGGTGGTAGTGTATTAATGCATGTTACAGAAAGAGGCAGTTTGGCACACAGGCCTTTCATGGCTCCAAGTGTGGCCCTAGTTATTACTACTCTATGGCACCCACTCACAGGTAGAGCGATGGTCACAGACATCAAGCGGTGTCAAACAAAGGTCTGCACTGGAGTGATGGAGCGTGTGGGGGAGCCTGCCCGCTCAGAGGAAGATGATGCTGAGCGATTCGTCGCCTCCCGCTGTAGCTCATCTACTTTTTTCTGAAGCTCAGCCCGCTTTGCTAACAGCTCCTTGTAACGCTGGTGAATAGGTTCCTTGAAGAAGATGGAAAACGGTTATTTTGTAAAGCTCAGGGTAGTAGATTTCAGTAAAGTAAACAAGAAGCAGGGGGCATACCTGAGGTCTCATGCGAGGGTTCCAGCGGATGTAGTAGCCAACCCAAAGCTCCAGATGGCGTAGGCCGACTACTGGGAACAGCACATGGTTGGAGTAGTTCACATACAAAGGATTGGTAAACTCCTCCAGCTGGCTGTTAATATAGGACCACAGTGAGACTGTCCTTTTGGGAATTTCCTGTAAATTAAAGATGTAGACATTTCACTCTGGATCTACAACAGTGTTTTCCACTTCTTGTCTTGAATGCTCCTGAGCTTTGCTATCAAGTTCTGCATGGTAATCAGTAAGCCATAGTATTGATTTAAGCTTACACAAGTTTATACACAGAGAGAGAAAAAAATCCCCATAAAAAAACAAGAAATTCCTTACTTCTTTCAGCCTCTGCTGTTCACTGTTGCATAGAAATGTCCCAAACAGGCAGCTGTACAAGTGATCCAGGATGGTTATCAGGAAATATTCATTGAACTCGAAAGCTGCAGGAAACTTAAATTTAAAAGGGAGAAATGTAATTATCATTCTTAATATTCTTTATCCCATTTGAGTGCCTTACTTCTCAAGTTGTTTGCTTACCTGTCGAGTCAACTGCCAGACACAGTCAACGAACTGAATAAAAACAGGTGAACGATCTGCATCTGTGTGGTTTTTGTCACCGTGGCCGATGCGCTGACAGAAACATACGGACAATAATCAATGCAATTAGAACTAAACATACCTCCTGATCTTACGCAGATACTTCCAAAATGACAAAAGGTGTTTAGACTGTTTACCAGCTGGAATCGATGACCAAAACTCAGCCACTCTTTCTCAAGCAGCACTTCGAAGCCACGAATCGTGCGGTAGTAACCGTCCAGCATCAGCATGGACAAAGACGTGAGCTGAGCTGTTCGGTCCCAGCCATCGCTACAATGCACCACCACAGACGTTTTCCCTGACTCCACTTTGTCTGCGATTCTCAGAGCTCCTGCCAGGATCAGCTAGAAACGAGCCACCAGAAATACACAAGGTTAATATTGTGGGTAATGGCTCATCTTCATCAGTATTTAAATGTAATATGCTCACCTTGATGTGCTCAAGCCAATGAGTGGACTCCAAGTTGGAAAGCCAGTGCGAATCCTCGATATTGGGGTAGACAACATCCTTCAGCTTGCGGAGTGACTCCCTCATCACATGGATATTGTGAATATCTAGGAATACAAGCTCAGCGTTTTGATATGCATCCTCGCTTTCATATCCACCCCCTTTCATCTGTGTAAGAGAAGTGGAAAATACATTCAGCTGTAGAAAAATTACCAAGACAACTCTGTTTCAAATGACATGAAATTATTACAGCACAACTTTTGACCATTTCCTCATCCTCATTCATATACCTGAAAAGTTTTGGACCAGCTAAAACCAAATTAAACATTAAACTTTTTCAAGACTCAGACCCTGAAAGGTGAGGTACTGCCAAATTCACAAGCCAATCACTCTTTAGAGTGTTAAAATCTGAAATATTGCTGTAAATTCTACATCTCCACATTGCTTTACTGAAGGGGTTTCAAAAATCTGCATCCACAGATATTGCACGTTTTTGAATAAATGACGAGTCTGCATCCAACGTGTGACAGTTTTGCAAGCACAACATATCCAACGAAATCAAATGTCTGAATAAAACTCACCAGAATATTTTGAAATAATTACCAAAATCAGCAAAATGTCATATGACACACTCCCCCGTATTTTTAAAAAATAATAAGGATTTAGAAAATTGACCTTATTGGCAGCAGCATTGACGCTGGGTCTGGCATCAAAAATGAAAAGTTTATGAGACTGAGCATTGGCGTCCATGATTGCCTGGAGGTATTTCTCGTCCTCTTTGCTGCGCTTCCCGTTCACTCCAACCATTGGCTGACTGCAGCGTGTTATTGTAGCCTGGCTCTCTGGGTGGATCCATGACAACACCTGCACACCAAGCATAAATGAGCATTAATCCAGAACAATGCATAAGAGAGGATAAATACACTAATGAAGAACAGTTACCCACAGGTATTCTCCCCTTTGCTCGGAAGGCAGCCACTCTTTTCAGCTCTTCATCCGGTATGTTGACAGGTACCCCCAGAGTTGATGGGTAGGTGTCACATAACTCATAGTGATCGTTAACTTTTGTTATCCTCCAGCTTTCATTAGGGATACCCTAAAAAAAAAAAAACCCATCAGCATCTGCTTTAACATTTAGGAAAAGATTTGGACTGCATTGCTTTCGAATTACCTGTCTTTTGTACTCGGAGACAGGATCATACACTTTCCAACCATTTTCAGGAAAGACTTGGCCATATTCAAAGGCAAAAATTTGCTAAGAAGAGTGAAGGAGAAGTGAATCAGTTGGAAATCTGAGCAGAGGAACAGCTACAGCAGATGAGTCACTCACCAGCCCGTTGGAAACAGGAAACGCAAATTTCATCAGGACTTCAAAAATGGACTTCCTGAGTGTATCCTCCGGCTGCTTGTGTGCAAATCGCAGATTACGCATATCCTGGAAAAAGGCAAAGCAGCAGGTTATGGTCAAACTCAGGCACTTAGAGCTGTATGCAAATATCATTTCATATCGGTAAACTGTTGTTGAATAGTAAGTCATTGTGGAAACAGAGCTTTTAAGAGGCTCAACGTTTCCTAAATGACTCATTTAATGTTGTCCACAAGCTCTGTTTCTTAGCCAGCAACGTGAAAAGTCCACCCCTCCATTTTCAAAAAACAACCTCTGAATATTAAACTGTAGCAGCAATCTTAGATAATTTCTGCCGCTTACCTTGCAAACCACCCCATAGGACACGTCACCACGAGTTGAAGCGCCGCCAATCTTTTCTACACGACTCACCACACCGAGAGGCAAATCCAGCACAAACGCCTGCTCCTAGAAAATAATAACTTATTGACAAAAATTCCTTAAAAGTTACTGTTTTCCCCCCTAAGTTTTCATCACACACATACCCTGTCCATTGATTTAAAGAACAGTTTGTAGTTGGTCACCATCACTGTCCCCCTCAGTGCCCCAGTGAAAGGACAGAAGTAGGTGATGTCTTGTGCTACAGAACAAACAACAAAATAATGTTGGTTAAGACAAAAAGTACTTCTAAAGCATTGCTCTAATTATTGTTTTTTGCTTTAAATGCATATGTTTTGGTTTGATCAGAGCAGAAAGGGGCAAAACATTACCCATATCTTGTATAGTTTCATTTGGCAGCAACTGTGGTTCTTCTTTGTCTGAATCTCTGAGCACCTTCTGTAAACATTAGAAACAATTTCTTATAAAAATGCAAAGCAATAACTCAACCTCAAATATACAATATACATAGAGTGTACAACAACATACCTTCGCAGGGGCTTTGGGCTTGACCTGAAGGGGTGCATAAATGAAAAGATAATTGTTGATAAAAATGCTTCAGTTATCAAAAATCAAGATAAAACAGAATATCTGTAAGATGCATTCTCACTACCAACCCTGAGCTCTGGAGAAAACTCTGCAGAGGTTGACATAGAGTCAGAAGACAAAGCAGATGTCGGTTTGGCTTGGGCTGAGCGGTCAGAGCGAGATGTGGAGGTGCTGGTGGGAGATAACAACAGGATGGAAGATTAAAAATATGAAAAAGAAAACATTTATCCTTCATCATATAACTAAATGACTGAGTACCTACTAATTAAGTTTTATATTCCTGTAGGATGAGGATTTAAGCAGCTGGTCAGACTCAGAAAGCTGATGTCATGCTTCTGAATACAAGCAGCTTAGCACCTTAGGTTCTGGGAAAGTGTGATTTTATGAGATTAATTTGACCAAATGGAAAATCTACCAGCATAAGGAAGGCGTCAACTTCCGACCCCGATTATAGATCATGGTTTAGTCACAAATGAACTCTTACGTGCACATGTCACATACGTATTGAGAAGCACTGCAACCCTCTGTATGCATCCCTCTGTATGCAACAGTGGACAAGCTACTCGTACTAATCTGATAATGGTCTGCAAAATCTTTGGCTCCTCTGAGGAAGAATAACTCCTCTGTTTTTCTGTAATGCTTGTGCACTTATATATTAAATACACTCCATTAACTACAACTACTGATCCAATTTGCTGATCTCTAAATAATGGTAGATGTCATATTAGTCATTACTCGCCATGAATTACTAGCCAGTTGACAGAATAGTTTTCTCTTCTTATGCTTTTGGAAAACCAACATAATATGCATACCACAGATGAGGACTGTGTGCCAGCTGTTTAACTGTACCCATACAGGAGCACATACAGTGGTTGTGTTTCTACACTGTTTTCAGTTTTTCCCCTTTAAATTTGAGAATCATGTCCAGTATGTCATTATTCGGGAATCTAGCAACTTCTGATTGGTGCATATATCACATCACAATTTAAGATTTTATTTGTTAACTTGTTAATATGAGCAACACCTCATGTAAAAGCCACAGCGATGCCCTAATTTACGGTCAAAATCAGTGGTCGTCTTCTACAACGCGGACTAAAATGTTGGTGGTTTTACATTCACTCCGGAAAGGTTGCAAAGCTTTCTTTGAGATAAGACACGATAACCAATGTTATAAAGCCCAATTAGTAATTGTGTAGTAGTTTCAAAACTTTTAGCTAGCTTAAATAGAGATTTGTTGTGGAGGATTTAGCTACCTGGACAATGAATCAACACTTGGCTGTCGGGAGGAGGAGGGCTTCGAGCCTAAACTGTCGATGCTCCCGCTCTTCTCCATGTTTTCCTGGTTCAGGTGTTTGGATAAATGACAGCTTGAACTCCGAGTGTACGAGGGGAGGCGTGTTTCAACTGAGGGTCGCTTTTAAATCTTCACTCAGACTACTGCAAATCCCCACAAACAAAAGGAAGCTGCCATCTTTTCCCAGAAGCCTCCCACAATCCTCTCACAAGCGGGCCATTGTTAAAGATGGCGCCCTCTGCCGGTTAGTTGAGATGTCGAATGTTTTCATGATGCCTTCACGGCTTTTCATTCGTTTAGAAATCGCTGTGACTTCTAACCTTTGATAAAGGAGTTTTGACGTACGATGACTTTAGCGCATTAGGGTAATGCACTGATGTTTTCTAAAATTCTTAGAAGAATAATCAGTTAAATATCATTAATGCAGCTGTCCCAAGCAAATTCAGAATACTCCTAATGATTCCACTATTTCTTTAAACTTCTTTTTCTATTCAATGCCAGAATAATAGTTAAGTTACACATACGGGCTTTAACATTTGAATACATTACAATCACTATTAGGTTGATAGTACTTTGATCACATATGTTCCTGTTAATAAGCATCTGGTCAAATTTTGGCTGGATACTCAGGACCTTATTTAATAAAAAAAAAAAAAAAAAACTCTGCTACAACAATAATTTCCCTCAAAAGGGGATAAATAAAGTATTTTTCATTTCATTTCATTCATTCATTTCATTATTTCTCATGTCAGACTATATGTGAACATTCACAAAGACATTTCACACATAAATTCATGCGAGCCAAGTTATTGTTTATTTGAAAAAAGAAAAAACTAGAGAAAGATACCACATTAATCAAATTAAAAAATAGCATTCAACTTTTCACAAGCTTTACTCAAAAGATGTAACTCATTGACTGATTTATATACATCAATTTACCTGCTAACTATACAGCTCTAATGAATTTGAATTGGTATGAATGCCATCTAATAATCTTGGGACAAAGTAAGGAGACACAATGACAATAGGTTTTTAAAAAAGTAATAATGACATAATAAACACACAGCAAGTCCTCTATTTAACATATTTTTCCATAAATTTCTTGTGGAACTCAGAGCGCAGTGTGTCGTTGACGAAGCGTTTCTCCTTCCGTGACTCGTCCACTCCTTTTGCACAATTTTTGAACACAACATCATCATCCCACCTAGAAGGACATTAACAAATTATCAAAGGAAGATTGGCGGCAAGTAAAAAAAAAGAAAAAGAAGAAGAAGAAAAAAAGGTGAGTTTACAGTACAACTCAAACGCACACATACACTGGTACTACACATCTCTTTGGGGGTGACAAATACCTTCTCTTGACTCTGAATATAGGCTGAGTCTGGGTCTGTTGCTGTTGCCCGGCCAAATTAATCAATGGATTGCCACTCAAGATATTTTCCATTCGAATCCTCTCCTCCTCTGCTTTTTGCTCTCGCTCCTAAAACAAAAAACAAACAAAACCAAATCAATTGCACAAACAGTAAGATTTCTGTCTTCTCTAACTTTAACTCATGCCACGCTCCAGATTGTATTATCAAGGTGAAAAATATCAATGTGATCTCTTTACTTTGCGCTCCTGTTCTTCAGCTCGTTCTTTCTTGATCTTTTCAAGTTCAGCCAGGAGAGCTGCAGTGTCATCATCATCACTATCCTCCTCAGAGTCCTCATCCTCATCATCCTTTGAGCAAAAAGACTTAATTAGTGAGGGCACAGAATGACAACCTACAAAGTTTACAAAGTGTCAGGCTTACATCAGTAAGAGGGTCGTCAGCGTCAAGGTTTGCTGCTGGAATCTGATCCAGTCTGGGCCTCTTTGAAGATGACGAAGATGATGATGATGATGTGGTGTGTTCTGGAAAGTTAAGATCAGTAATATTTAACTCACGGGTGTAAATCTTTTTGAAAATGAAAGATATGGAAATTTAATCAGATGACTTAAAAAAAAAATAAAAAAAAAAATTAAAATACAATGAGTCTCATGTCAGCAGAAATACCAACCTCTTGGTCCCCTCTCTCTGGTTTTGTCACGTGCAGCTACACGTTCCCTTTCCTCCAGCTCCCTGCGAAAGTCACGGGCACGCACCTCCTCAGGGGCATCTTGGGTAGGCTGCCTAAGTTTGGGAGAGCATTTCCAAGTAATGCATTAGACTGTGCAAACAGAAAATGCTGGAGTAACAGGTAAAATAGCCATGTGAAATACCAAATATATATTTTTTAAACCAATAACTTATTTGATTAAAATATCTAAATATTTTGGTCAAATATTATTTTATTTGGGGAATAAAGTATGCACACCTTCAGCTTCAGAAACCCATTTTATTTTAACTTATAATAAATTTCAAATCCTTACAAATGCACATCTCGGCCATGACCTGACCTTCCCATAATGCATAATTTCTTCTTCCTTGTCTTTTTTTAAAGTATCTTTTTTATCATATTGAAAACTCCACTGACTGTTGAACACTTCATAATGTTTTGAACTAGAGGTGCATGATATCATCATCACAATATTGGTATTGGCCAATATCGGCTTCAAAATTAAATATCGGATATTAGCCATTCTACCGATATAAATAACTCTCAGCACAATAACAGGTGCTGGGAGAACATAATCCAAGTCTGCTTTAAGTAGGATATCTTACTCTGTATCGTCGGCCAAATGAGTTGTAAAATATCAGCATATCATACAAAATTCAAATTTGAGTAAAAAACAATATGCTTCATTGATGCTCATGCAGTCACTGCAAACCACCACAGTGCTTTATGGTTGGTCGGACATTCTCATCACGTGATGCACATGATCTACATCATCCGTTTTACCCTGATGATAGCCAAACAATTCTGACTTTGATAGAAGTTCATAAGACGATATGTTAATATTCACTCGCTAAAAGATGTTTGTTTTGCACAGCAAAGACACCTGCTATGCAGATGTAATTTGTGCTTGCTCATTCTCATCACAGAGGCCTGGACTTTGCTGGGATTTCCAGCAATATTTTGATTTCTGTATTTTTAATTGTCATTATACAAGCACAATTATAATCAATTCAGCAAGTGTGGATTATAATAAAATGGATTTAATTTGATTGTAACTTGATAACAATTAATTGCTTTATGATTTGACTGGACTGGACTGCATCTTTAAAAGTGCAGTGAGATTACCTTTGTCTGCAACAGATATAAAACTTTAGCTGGATAGCTTTATATATTTCTGAAAGGCATGAAGAGCCTGTAATTCACACTGAAATAATCACTTCAAAAGCATGCCAAGTCCTAGATGTCAAAACTTAAAATACAACAGGTTGAGTCTGACACTCCTTCCAGCGGTGCTTATCGTTTCAATGTAATGCGGAGCCTCTGATCTTGTAGTGGACAATGGAGGATGTGATGGATTAAGGGGTGTGGTTCATTGTTATGGGACTGATATGCTAATCTATGTAAAGGAATTATGAAAATGATATATCAATTTCACATTCATGCTTTCCAATGATCAGTGTTTTAAAGGGTGTCCAGCATTTTCTTGTTGCAACTTCATTAACTGCAAACAATTTTATGTGATGGAAACTTATTCTTGCGTGCAAACTGATTGTAACTCAACTTTATTTTTCTTACCTATATTTGATCTTTGTGTGACCAGGAAGATCTCTACTGGAATACTGCTTGGACAAGGCACTCAAATCACCTTCTCCTTTCCCTCTCCCTCCTCTTGCTGGCTCAAACGTTGGTCTCGCAGCTGTAGTCATCCTTGATGGCCCTAGTGTAGAATAACGTCAAAACTTCAGTTAGCAAGCCATGTAATACAATTTACTTACACTCAATTACCAATTATGTTTACACGCAACATTGAAATGTTTACTGAGTTAAGTTAAATGTTTCTATGTGTTTGTGACTCAAATAACACTTGTTATATAAATTCTCAGCTAGTAAAGAGTTCAAAACACAAGTTAGCCTTACAGCTAATGAGCTGCTAGCTGGTTAACCTGGTCTATCTATCAATGCTGATGAGATGCTATTTAGCTTCCCCGGTCAGTTGTAAACCCTCAATGTTTAACACAAAATATGTAAAGGGATCATGTACTTAAATGATAACTAACATTCAAATTAACTGTATTTTATAAACGAGTTTCAAAGCAACAACACTTACGGAGCTACCTCAAAACGACAAAAGGAAGTTCAGCACAACGAGGAACGTCACTTCCGGGAAAAGAGGAAAAGATGCGTTAACAAACAATCAGAGAAAATGAAAATAAATTAAGGCATTGTTAGATGTTTCGGCAACTCTTTAATTTGAAATTATCATTGTAATTTACGGTGATCAGCATTTTGCGCCAAAAAAAAATCTCTTCTTTTTTCCCCTCATGAAATCACTTGTGAAAAACTAAAGCAGGCGTGGTGGGGTTGAGAACCACAGTCAACGATCCGCATTCTACAGTGTGAAACATAGGGGGCACATAACAGTTTGAAATGATGCATCAAAGCTCAAATACCCCTAAACGTTATTATGAACATCTGATGGCTTTTGTCCTTAATATCCTATTATTATAAGTCCTAATTAGTCTTCCAAGTTTATTTGACTATACCTTGATTTTTCCATTTCATCATTCAGTGTTTGTTACACTGTTTTAAACTGATTTCTAGTTCCATAAACAGTCAGTACTTTGGCTTTGCAGTACATTTTGGTGACCTTTGCACTACAGGATCATTCTAAGGTGGTATGCAAATCATAAATCAGATTTGAGCAGGATTGTAACCATGAATGCTAGGTGTTCAAGATTGTAGTTTGGCCACATTTCCACAGAATGTGGAAATAATGTGCAGTTGCAGCACCTATATTTACAGTCATTGTGCAGCACACACATAAGTGTAAAAAAAAGAAGCAATTTCTCATTGATTTTAAGCTACAAAAAAGTGGTTATTTTTGGTCAATGGATTTGAAGCCAGTGTAGAATAAATATCTAAAGATGAGGTCTCATAATCTTAAATGTCCAGAAATAGGAATCTCAAATAGCATACAAACAAATAAATTATGGTGCAAATATCCAAAGTGTGACAGAAAAAGCACTCTTGGAAGGCAAGGCAAGTTTATTTGTATAGCACATTTCATGTACACAACAATTCAACGTGCTTTACATAAAAACATTAGAGACATTACAGCGGGGTGCAGAAAGCATCAAGAAGAATTGAAACAATGAAATAGCAAAATAATGAACAACAAAAGAAAGAAAGTAACCCTCTGAGAAAATATCACTTCTTTTCATAAAAGGCTGCAAATACAAAGGTTTTTAACCCTGATTTAAAACTGCTGAGAGTTTCAGCAGACCTGCAGTTTTCTGGGAGTTTGTTCCACATGTGAGG
>JAOXYM010000016.1:7100687-7111276 GCA_028567055.1 Leptatherina wallacei | reverse complement strand
TGTTCCACATGTGAGGAGCATAAAACTAAACGCTGCCTCTCCGTGTTTAGTTCTGACTCTGGGAACAGAAAGTAGACTTGACCCTGATGACCTAGAAAGATCTTTAACTTTATTATTCCTAGATAAACCTCTCTTTCAGCCAGCTAAACTAGGATTCCTCAGCATAAGACACAAATTGCCTTAATTTGCAGAAGAGAGAGCTAAAGGAGAATGGTGGCGTAGTGATTGGAGAGGGGGACTGGGGGCCGGATGTACCCTCTTTCTATGCAGAATGTGAAGGTTATGCTTTGATGCAGTATTGTAGGAACTCTAAGAATTTTTGCTGAAGATGTTGGCTGAAGTTCAAAGAGGCCACTCAACAGAGGAGGCTCTGCTGGATTCCACGTACCAGTTAAATATTTGTTCTGAAAAGCTTATTTCACTTTATGTGAAAGTTATCCAATTAGAGAAAGACAAAAAACAGTATCAGACGAAGCAAAGCAGAATTGATGTTTTCCTGATAATTAGTGACCGAGACGATTCACTGCATTTTTCAACATGTTTTTTTCATCGTATAGTTGAATTGTATATTCGAAATATTAACCAATTTACCTTGTGTTGAAAGAAGCAAAGTATATAGCTTTGATTTAACTGTTCATCTTTGGTCTGATCTCTCCTTTTACAGCCACTATACTGTAATAATAGAAGTGAATGGACAGTGGTACTTAGACTATTCAAGCTTAAACAAAGCAAACTTATCTTATTAGAAACTGATTCCCCTGATAACAAACTGAATGTATCATTTCATGAGGATGTGAAGTGGCATAAACAATTGCCAGTATACCTGTGCTACTTTACCTGAACAACCCACACATTTTGCTTCAAAGCTTTTGAGTGTAAACAATAAGTTCTTCATAATAAAAAAAACAAAACAGGGTCTGATAAGTCAAGAGATAAAATTCCAAGTAAGTTCAAATCAGGTTTCTCTTGATTCCTGACATCCCTGCAAACGGAACACCATGTTTGTTTATCAAGGAATGTTTTTCTTTCGAAGCACAAGTGGAACAAAGCTAAAAGCTTTCTTACAAAATGACTACAGTTTACAAAGATGCATTGTTTTATCCATTCATAATGGCGCGTAGTGTCCAAAATCAAAGGTTTTAAGCGGTATGAAACTGTCAAACAGACAGCCAAATGTTTCCTGGGAACATATGATTCTCACTGCGATGGACTGGTGACCCGTCCAGGGTGTACCCTGCCTCACACCTAGTAGCTGCTGGGATACGCTCCAGCTCCCTGTTACCCTGCAATGGAATAAGTGGGTATAGGATGAATGGATTTGATTCTCTTGAAAAAAAAAGTTGTGAAACTCTGTGGTGAACATTTCTGGAATGTGACATTTCACACTTGAACAAAGGTGATATAATTAAAGGGAAAAAAAACTCAACCAAAAACTATTTCACTTGTACGTTCACTCTGCAGCTGTCAAGAAAAAAAGCAAACAAGCAACCCCCACCCACTCACTTGATCAGCCTGTGGAACAGCATCCAGGTGCTGAGGTTCTCATTAACAGGGGGGAGGAATCTGAAATGACAGGGGGGGTGGAGGCTCAAGTTAAAAGATCTCTACCTGTCAGTCTGCATGACACAAATGCCCAGGGGAGGCTCAACGCCATCTGCTCTGACAACACAGCTGACACAAACAGGTGAGAGCTCGACATGGCCCGACAACGGATCTCACACTAGTTACGATTTCATGTTCATTGACTCGGATGCACAGAAAAGGGCTCATTACATGTCAGAATTGCATTCATTTTCTATGCATGAGGAATTTGACCTGGTTAACTGGTGCTGGCACATCATAAAATAGATTCATTATAAGAGCTTAAAACTGAAGAGTAGGTCAAAATGTTAACGAGAGCTCAGGGAATTCATATAAGATGCATAAAATGACTAGACAAGATGCTGTAAATAAAGGGCAGACTACAAAGTCAGATCTACACCAAAATTTATATTCAGCTAGACACCTTGATTGGTTTCTAAGAAATAATATATTGAACTTTTATAATGAAATTGAAGACTATTTTTCATGCAGAATGCAGTTTTACAGGTTGGGATTCTGGCTTTTTTGAGTAGTTCTTTTTATCATTTGTCCAAATGTATAAATTACAATTAATGACAATGGGAAAAAAATTGATACGTTTAGAAACAGAAATATTGTTTGGCTAATAAATGAAACTAACGCATCTGTGAATTCATTTCCTCAGAGTGAACATCTGTGAAAACATCAGCATCATGTCAAAAGGCAAGCCATAGATATATGTATTCATTATTTTACATAAACTATGAGAAATATTTCAGTGTGATAATATTCTTGACGTGTGTGTTGCAGATATTAACAGAACCCAGGTACTTCACAACATCAGGGTGCGGCATATGCTGAAGAAAGATGGCAGTTGGATCAGCAAATCAAAAGATGACAAGTTGAGTTCATTTCAACCTGAAAAATGTCCAGCTTTCCTTCTTCTTAGTGCTGCGCTGCTACATGGCTAAGCATTAGTGTGCATCATGAGAACCCCCTTGCTTTTATACGATAAAAGCTTGCTACATAATAACTTCTCGTCTTGCAGGACAGACGATGACGGGGAAAGTAAACCTGCAGTAGTGAGACAGAAGTCATACGTCCTGCTGACAGCCAGGAGATTTGAGTGAGTGCTACCACATACATTTGCGGAGCAACAATCTAAGTTATCTAAATGATATTACTAAAGGTATGGGTTAAATAATGCTTCTGGTTTTTGGAAATTAAACTATGTGGTACCTAAAAATCCGACCAGTCTATAAAATGTTTTACCCAAATCCATTTTGATCTCAAGAACAAGGTGGTGCCAGTTCTGAAAGTTAAGACTGAGATTATCCTTTAACTCCATTGGATCAGTGAATTGTAGCTCACTAATATTCTAGGCTGCAAACACAAATCACCATCTGTGATATTACCATACGTAAACATTAACTTAGCCCTCAGCAGTTATGCTGCATCCATTAAAACCTACCCCTTATGACCAGTACTTTACCTGTTTGGTGAGCATTAGTATGAACACATTCTTGAGTATTTCCCTACAAAGGCAAACTAGATTATTTGCCTTGATTTAATCTATAAAAAAATCTTAAATAAAGCCTAAAATAGAAGTCTGTTTGTGCTGTGTTACACGATGCTTAAAATAATAACCTTAAATCTCTGACCTATAATTTGAATCAATAAAAATTACACAAATCTCTACATAACATTAACATACTGTAAACATTCTGATAGCTGTGTAGACGTGTAGATATTTTTGCATTAACTGCTGGTAAAATATATAAATTGCTTGCACAAATACATGACACACAGGTATCAGTGTAATCCAACTCATTACAATTATTTTAGGGACAAATTTGGACAGAAAATATCTATAAAAACATCTTTATTTTGGATTTTCTCCCTGAGATCAGGCTGTACGGTCAGTTCTTCCGTGGGAATATCAATCAGAACATAGTGTTTGAACACATTCACAAACCTTCCAATTTAACAACAGAATTCAACTTTACTCAATGGTTGCATCATTTTTAACACAAAATATTCATAACATAACTATCCAGTGACCAGGAACACTCAGAATATTGAAGAAAACGAATAACTCAGTCACAATGGAATCAGTGGTTTCTAAATCATAATGTGTCCTCAAAGGGCTGCAATGAAAAAAAAAAAGTTACGTTTTTCTTTTGCTTCACTTTGATCCACAAAGAAAGGCTTTGCTGTATTTTGACACAGTATCAAGCCTGCACCGTTGCGTTCTGAAACAAAAACTAGAAAAGCTAGTTCACCTGCTGCCTCACAGTCAGCGACAGTGACTGACTGCATCTGTAATTTTACGACCGCAGATGTAGGAGGGCACATCTATCAGCGTTACTATTGTCGTGGCTGTACTTGGGGTTTTACAACCCTGGCGGTGACATGTTTCTGAATGTTGTAACATTAAACATGCAGTGGTTGTTGGATTGTTGCACGGCACAAAACTTGCACCTGTAACTTAGGTGATGGTTGCATGAATCTCACAGAGGGTTCATATCATTCGCACCACACATTGAACTAAATCAGCAGCTGATGTCCAAACATCACTTATCAAACGGGATCACGATCACAAAAATGTTGAGCATATCAATCTGTTGTGATGGTGTATCAGCTCTACAAATTCACTCTTCAGTTCAGACCCTGATCAGTTTCCTTTCACTGCAGAAACAATCCTTCAGTGGTGAATGAAAATTGAAAGTTACAATCTTTATTTTCAAAATTACAGCTTTCACCACACTAGCATCCCTCAACAGGCTAATACACAAGCAAAAGCATGGCTAATTAGTACAAAGAACTTGAAGCACATCACCATCTGACATATATTTGCATGGACATATTAGTTCTCAGTAGTTCTGGTAACATAGCTTTTCAGTGCAGAGGGAGGCAGTAGCCAACAAGGGAAACTGGAAGACTGCAATGATGGGAAAAACAATTAGGTAGGGAAGGGACAAAAAATGAGAAATTTCACTATCAATTCAGTCTCCAGCTACACTGAATTAGCTTAAAAAAACAAACAAAGTCATTGAGGTCCAACAAGGCAGACAGTGCTTTACACATTAAAGCTAAGAAAGACAGATGTTGGCTCACTATCAGCTTGATGGCTAATCGCGTTTAAACTGGAGCAACAATTACTTGTCTTTATAAATGAATGAGACAGTTCAAATAGGAGAAAAAAGATTGTTCTTCCTTTCAACAGATTTTGAATCCTTTAGATATTTCTTATTTACCTCAGTTGGTTGAGAAGTTGTGGAATTTTTCCCTTTACCAATGTCCACTGAGAAATTAAGACAATAATAACAAAAGCTGAACCAAGTCAAAGTATCTTAACTTGCAAGAGAGAGAAGTCACACACACACACACACACACACACACACACACACACACACACACACACACACACACACACACACACACACACACACATCAGTTGTTCACACATCTGAAATGGAGGATTTCTCTGCCTGTGCAGAGTGAGCTCAGTGTTTTACACCCTTGTCTCACACTCCTTTGCTGGTCAGATGAAACTTTTGGAAACACAGAAGAATGGTACCTTCTTCTCCTCTGTCTGACCAGTTTGGCCTAACTTACAGTCTGATGATGAGCTTTCTACTCCTTTGCCACTGCATCTTTTTCAGTCTCCGATTGAGCTTGTTACAAATATGAATGAGATATACAATACTATTCATAAGTTTGGAGATAATTTTCCATTGAATTTAATGGAAGATTGTGTCTAAACTTTTGACTAGTTGTAAAATAATAAAATGATTACTTCATTAACAAACCATCATTAGAATAATCAAAAATCTGTCTCCACAAAGTGCTGCAGCTGAGCAACTAAATCTGAGCATAATGTTGACAAATAATTAATGAAGACATCCATTTCCTCTGGTGGGGATGGTACATTATTCTGTGCATGATACTACATAAGCAATGTAAAGCCAATCAGCATTTTAAATGGAAAACAAGTCAGAGTTGATTGGGTTTTGTGAATTGTGCAGAACATTCAGTTACCCCCCTCACCAAGATACTGACCCCAGGACTGATTGGTTAGTTATGAGCTAGGAGTGTTCATCTGCTACAAGCTCTCCCACAGAGTGCACGCCTTGAGCCAACAATGACAGTGAGGGTCCAGCGGCAGGGCCAATGTTATGCGATGACATTAAATGACCCTCATTCCTGATGCATTGGTTCAACGGGTAGATGCCACATTTCCTAAAGCCTTCCTTCACAATTCTAACTCCTTCCTCTTCCTTTGCTACCCGATATGCTCCTTTAAATACACCTGAGAACTCTTTCTTGCTGACTGCAAAGTGTGTATCAGTGGCACAGCCATCACCTATGACTGATGCAAAATGCTGCTTCAAAACCACAAAGAGACCGGCATCGAGTGGCTGTAGGATATGTGAGCAATGAGGTGGAAGGCACAGAAGAATGATGTCCTCTTTGCGAGCCGATTCCACCACCTCCAGGTTCACGGGCGACTTGTGACCATCAAAAATCAGCAGCAGTGGACGCTCCTTTGGTGCGTGAACTAGAAAGTGTTTGAGAAACCATTTTTTAAAGAGGTCTGAATTGAGATAACCCGAGTCTGACCAACCATAGAGGGCATTTGGTGGTCCTTGTGTTTTGTAACATACCCCTCCTGGATAGGCCTTTGAGTAGATAATAAATGGAGGAATGTCCTCTCCAGCTGCATTAAAGGAAGTCAGGACAGAGATGTGGTCCCTTGAAGTTGGCGTTGGCTTGTAGCCAAGAGTGGCCGATTTGGGAAGAATCACTCTTTTCCTTCCAAGCTGAAAGCCAATCTCATTGCAGTTGTAGATTTGGACAGGCTTATCTCGGAGCCCATGTGTGTCTATGACAGTGCTCAGCAGACAAAAAAACTGATCCACTGCTTCTTTCCTCACACAAACTGTCCTCCCGCGGATAACATTGTCTGCTGGCTGAATAGTAATATTCTTTTCTTGTCGTTTTCTAAAATTGAGCCACCATGTCTGGCCTAGCTTGGAAAATGCCACCCTCCGGTGCTGCCGCTTATAAATGGACGATGCAAAGGAAACCACCTGCTGCTTGGTAAGTGGAAATCCATGCTTGGACATGTACAAGGAGAACTCAACCAGCAAATCTTCATCAGCAGATGTTATAAGCTGAGCTGGCCCGCTGCGACTTCCTGGTGTCACCCGCCCACTTACTCTGTCCCCAAGTGAGGATTTTGGGACTCCAAACTCCTTGGCAGCCTGTCTCACTGTGCATCTTCCTGACTTCACCTCTATCAGTGCTCGTTCCATTGTTTCCTCTGTCCATTTCTTCTTTTTCTTACGCCCGATTTTGTCAAGATGGTTTCTCGAGGGCATGTTCTTATTTTCTAGGACGGCACAAAAAATGTAGACATGAATGAATCATAAACAAATAAGACAAAAAAGTGTTATTGAGCATCATAAGAATAACAAAACCACACATATGTAAATACTTAAAGGTAATATCTATGCTTTAAAATTGCCACATTATCCAGGATATGTCAATGCAAGCAAATTTAAAAGGTTGTATGTATTCATGTAAGAATGTATGTATATGTCCAGTATATGTGTACAACTTTAAAAAAAGGATTTTAAAGACTCATTTCACTGTCCCCTTCACTGTTATCTTTTATGTTTAAGTTAATTTCATATTCTGTAACACAGAAACAGTCTTGATATAACGATTCCAATAAAGTTAAGAATTAAATACCAGGAGAAAAGTTTTCAGAACCTAAAACCAACTGGGTCCTTAAACCCACCACGAGCAGATTTGACATCCATCAGGTCCATCATCCACTCATTTATCACTGTTAGATTATACGGTGATTTCATTTCCTTTTTGAGTCGAAGCTTTTTCCTCATGCGACAGCAGAAACACTTACAGGTCTTCAAGGGGTCCTATTTGGTTCCGAAGACGATTCACGCCGTGTTGTTGGTTGTTTTGTTGCGTACTTACTGTTTGTGAATTACTATATTGTACTAGCTGAGAACTCTTGAGACAATGTTTCTAATATAAACCAAAACAATTATACAGTTTTTGATCATAGTCGTCACTATTAATTAGTGTGCTACTCTTATTTTAAAGTACGCGGCACACTACCTGTCCTAGCATGAAGCTGCTATATTCTGAAGTCAGAATTCAGGAGAAAACCGGATGTCAAGTAAGGATCTCTTTCAAAAGAAAGGTATTTAGCTTCCTGTTACAAAAATAAGACACTAAAGCTGCATAATACTGTAGGTGAAATATGTGTCAATGTTAAAACCCAGTTTAAAGTTTGAAAATGGGTTTTAAAAAAACAAAACAAACTATTTTATATCCTATTTATATTTTATCGCACTTGGTCACTTTAATGATTTTTTTAAATGATTAAACATTTGAGGAAAAAAATGCATGCATTTTCCTTTTCTAAGGACATCTTATAGTATATGGAGGTAACCCTTGGCTCTGGTATACTTTTAAGGGGGTAAGCAGAAGCTGGATCCTCTAATCATATCACTTTATATTGCTGTGAGTGACTCAACAGTTTCTGGGCTTTTTATTTACCCCACAGGGCCCTTAAAAGAGGTTGAATTATGAAAAATGAATTCAAATGTTAAGAGCAAGTTAACATGAAATGACTCCATACTAAGTGCTCTACAGAACCACACTGACATACCACACAAGAAACTAATGGGCATAGATACTGACTAACCACACGAATCAGACACACAAGGGAAATGAATACAACTAATAATCCTTAGACCTCCTCGATGGAGCAGCACTGCTGATATAAATTATAACAGCGCTTCAAACTACAGCACTTCGTTTTCTGATACCAGCATCGCTCAACAACCACACAGACATAAAATGAAAGTGTTGGTGCATGGGGGGTTACCGACTTCATGGGGCTGATGGTGTGGCCATCACAATTGTACAAATCAAGAATTACATCAATAACAAGATGCTATGCTCCAACAAGCAACATAAGCTGCTGCTCAAGTTTGTGTGCCTCTTATTTACCAACCTCTATTCCTGTTTTACACCAATATGACTAGTGATATTTACATTGTTAATAAAGTCTGTGTTGACATTTAATCCTCACATTATTATCTTTGTTTCATCAATCACCGCACTCATGTGCTCATGCTGCTCATCTTTTAATGCAGAGGTCAGTGCACAATCCTTGTACAAGCATAGATTAACTCTTGGTTTTAGAAAAAAGAAAATAAATTAGATGCTGAAATCATCATAAGGGTTACAGTAAGTTGTATCTGTTGAAAATATATTCAATAAAAAATAATTAATCAGTGATCATTACTACCTTGCATATTTACATCATCTCTTTTGGACTGGTAATTATCCTAAACTGAATCATTTGACTTTGTTTGCAGTTTTGGAATAAAGTTGTTGAAAGCTGATTAAGTTGTTTACTATTTAAAGAAGCCATTAGCAAAATACAAGATTATAAATGTCAATGTTCTTTTTCCAATTTTTACTTCTTTAGATCAGAAGATTCTTCGTCAACTTCTCCTCCTCAGCAGACAGAGGTTCTTCCATCCAAGGGGTATGTATGTGTTGAATTTAAATTCAGAATGAAGTGTGCAAAGTGAGCCAGTTCTTGCTTCTCTGCAAGATTACTTGACTCAAGCGTTGCATTATTTATCTCAGAGAAGTCTTAATATTTAAACCAAAAGTTAAACAAACTGAGTGTTTATACCAGATGCATATATCAAGGATGTTTTCTTGGGTCTGTTCTTTATTGTAGTGACTCAGCAAATCAGGCAAAAAGTGAAGTTAATAATGCCCAAGAAGAGCCTCAGCCTGAGAAATCAACAGTGGAAACCAGCGCTGACACAAAGTTAGTAAATGAGAACATCTCTAATGATCACATTTACAAGTATGAAATTGAAAGATGCTGATAAATAACACGCTTTGTTACAGGCCCCAAACATCTAAAGATCAACTCAGTCAAAATCCTGAGACACAACCCAAAATATCAATTCCTGACACAAATCCAGAAAACAAGAAGGAAGAAAATAGTGCACCAGTAGATGAGTCAAACGTGGAACAAAGCAACGATGGTGTAGAGATCTCAGCAGATGTTCATGTTGAAGAAAACACCCAACCAGCCTATTCAGCAAGGGAATATTCAGCAAAAGTCTCTTCTGTGGAACCAGCTGAGAAACCAATTACCAGTGAAAGTGCTGAAGACAAGAAGGAACAAGTAGATTCACCAAATGACAAATCAGACTTAGATCACAGTGATAAGGTCTCCACTGATACTAATGTGGAAAATAGTGTTACAGAGGTCTCTGATACGGGTAGCACAGCTGAGAGTAATAACACTGTGGAAGTCCCTGTTGCACCTGTGGTTGAGCTGAAACCTCGAGAGGAATCTTTACTCAAAACAGAACCAACAAATGCAACAAATCTGGAGGATGCATGGGAGGACGTGTCTGTACAAGCTACAGGGAAGAGTTTAGAAAAATGCCCTCCACCACACGCAGAAACAGACATTGTGGCAATTGCTACTAAGGTTATGGTGGAGTCTAAGACAAATGATGAGACAGCATCAGGAGACATAACACCTGGAGAAGATGCAGCACCAGGAAAAGATGTGGCAACAGGAGAAGCGACATTAGGAGAAGATGCAGCACCAGAAGAAGTGGTACTCGTAGAAGATGTTGCAACAGTATTGGCACCAGGAGAAGATGTTGCAAAAGTAATGGCACCAGGAGAAGATGTTGCAACAGTAATGGCACCAGGAGAAGATGCTGCTACAGTAGTGGCACCAGGAGAAGATGTTGCAAAAGTAATGGCACCAGGAGAAGATGCTGCAACAGTAGTGGCACCAGGTGAAGATGCTGCTACAGTAGTGGCACCAGGAGGAGATGTTGCAACAGTAGTGGCACCAGGAGAAGATGTTGCAACAGTAGTGGCACCAGGTGAAGATGCTGCTACAGTAGTGGCACCAGGAGGAGATGTTGCAACAGTAGTGGCAC
>JAOXYM010000016.1:7063136-7086532 GCA_028567055.1 Leptatherina wallacei | reverse complement strand
TTGCCAAGAAGCATCGTTACACCAGAGAAATAATCTACCAAACACAAATTTCCAAACTTTTTGTTCGATGTTTATATTTTCAAACTAGCCCTTTTCTTTATTTACAAACATTTTCTCGTATTTTTTTTGGCCCTCAGCTTCATTGCAACAGGATATGCTAAATCAACGTGTCCCCTTTTACGTTTTATCCAGAGCAACACATCATGGATTACATTTCACACATTCATGATTTTAGAACATGTCATGTTTACATGCAATAAACATATTATGTGAGATCAAGTCCTAGTGTCTAACAAGACTCATCTTTAGTTCCAAAAATCTTTTAATAGCCATCTCATTTAGATTAAACAATGTTATGATAGGTTCAAAGGAATAAAATCTCAAAGCTTGATTTCCGTCATGTCCATTCGGTAAAAGTTGTCCTCCGGGTATTACTTGTATAGGGTCCAAACTATTTCAAGAAGGAGCAATATTCTGTAAGGTTCATGAAACTCCCTTTTAAGTGTGAATAACTGAATTGATATACATACAGTTACAATGTAATTACAGTCATCTCTCCGAAGACCTTACAGTGTTCAGAAACAAACAACAAATAAAATATCAGTGTATTCTGTACAAACAAGCCAGGCCAAAGTAACCATGAGTTAGTTAGATAAGGAAAACACATTTTAAGCATATCTTTTGTTTATAGTGAAGCAGAAGTCATAGTTCTACATTGTATTTAGCAAAAAATTATAAGCACATAAAGCCAAAATATAGCAAGGATAGTCAAGTAGATTACAATAAATTACACAACACTACATATGTGAAACCGAATGGTTAATTTCAAACAATGCCTAATTTACATTTTGTATCAGTTTTCGGCACATCCACGCAGTCACACACCCACACACACCCACACACATACATACAAGTGCTATATTTGCACTACCAGATAAAAACATTTTGGATAAGTTGGACATTTTTACCATGTGTGACCAGTGTTTGACTAAAATTTCCATCCACTGCTGTTATGATTCCACAGTAAGTCCTTGTTTTAGCGATGTACAAGGCATTTTAAAGTAATTACAGTAAAAATACTTCTTCGTAATAAGCAATGTGGTATGAGAAATATGTATAAAATAGCTTGATAATCATAATCATAATAATACTCTTCTGCTTTTTTCCAGAACTCCTCTTTGTCCACCACGACTTGTATTGTCACTTTGTTCCACGAAAGCAAAATAGATATCACAGAGTAAGAAAAAGCTTCCCATACAAATCCAACTGTATAAACATTGTACTAAGTTCTTGCAAGGTTAAGTTCCAAAAAAGCCAAAGTGGAAAATGAAATGCACTTTTTCTTTTTCTTTTTTTTTTTCTGCCTTTGAAAATGATTATTATAAAATGACTGCAGTTAAACTTCCTATTATGAGAGAGCAAAGGCAGGATGTTGGTGGTTGGACACCTTTGGATTAGACAGAACAAACATATTCAATCCTATTTTACCTACACATCCTAAATACAGCTTTACATTTCGTATTTCACATAAGTCCCATTTGCCATTTCCACCTCCTACCAGGCTATACTCGAGTGGTCGAGTGGGTGCTGGGCAGGCCTGCGGAGCTGTAGCCAGCAGGGAAGGTGCTGTATGGACTCATGTTGGAGAGGCCCATTAAAGAGTTGGGGATCATGGTTATGTTGTTGGGGGTCATCAGAGGGATGTCGTCAGGGGAGCGGCGCTGACTGAGAGAATAACTTGGGGAGACATGAAGAGGATTATGAAGGGCCTCACACGGGCTCCTTTGCTGGGACGACAGGGTCTCATCCACTGTGTTGGTGTGGCCTGCGCTGTTCCCTTTGCTTTCATGCTGGGGACTGGGCTGCTGGCAGGTTTCCTGGCGACTGCGCTTGTCCTTGCGGTAGTACAGGGCCGCGAAGGCCAGGACGTTGAGAAAGAGCAGCGAAGCTCCTACTGCAATGGTGACACTGAGCTCAGTGGAGTAATCTCTCGGGTTTGGCATGATCAGAGGACCCATCTCTTTTTTGCCTTCACCGTCACTGTGGGCAGTAGATACAGGAGGCCGCCCTGTGCTGCCGGGCCTCTTACCATTGGACTGGGTGGGATCCAGAGGGGTGACTTTGGTGGTGGTGGAGGAGTAATGGAACATATCATGGAGGTTGTACAGATGCGGTACCAGGTGTTTCCAGAAGGCCACTTTGGTAGCACGGTAGTGGTCACGGATGCGGGGTTTTAGGCCAATGTGCAAGTAGAGTTGATCATAGGGGTCATACTTAGACCACGCTACCTCTTCAAAGCGGTTGGCCTTGGTGTGGATGAACTTTGTGTCCTGTGGCACTGGCTTATTTGGATCCCTATGAACACATCATAGAAGACTTGAGTCATAAAAGATACATTTGTGAGGAATTTTTTTAGTGAAAAAATACAATAATATTTTCAATAGATTCTTTAAATGGATTTTGTTGTTGTCAATGAAGTATACTTAATTTTTTGCTGCATCATAATGTGCATAATTCTTTAAGAACAAAGGTGTTAAAATTGCCATAATGATTTCCTTCACATTGTTAGCACAAATGCAAAGATGTCCTTCCAAATCTGCCAGGAAACAGAAAGCTTGGCATAAAATAGCAATGAAGAGGAAGCAGAAGAACTCGAGTACAAGAAAAAAATATGGGTCAACACAATGTAATATCACAATCTCTCCTCAAGGGCTCAGCATTCCTTCATTCCCTACACTGTAGTGGCAACCAACAGTGACCTGCGTTGTGCTTTCGCCTATTGCTGGGGTCATCCTCCTCCTCTTTGCATTTGTGTGTTTGCTATGGAGGGGGACAGCACTACATCAGCTGAGTCCCCCACCACAGTGGAACCTGCTTAAGTGTTTCTTTGTTACAAAAAGACCCTGCAAATCTTTGTTTCAAAAGAATATTTTTTTACACCCTCAGCAAGATTTTATACATGTCAACATTATATTGTGTGTATTACAGGGAAACATGCATATAGTTCATATACAATGTTCAGCCAGGTGACAAATTAAAAGAAAACCCCGGAGTCATGCTGTGAGGGGATGTGGTGGTTTTGTTATGCTGGTTTGGGTCCCCAAGGTCACTGCAAATCAATACAAACCTCAGGGTGATTGGCTAAATTTTTACATGATAAAATGTTACTGTCTTGATTGGGTTAGCCTATTTCTGGGTGACTCCTCCATTCATACTAAATAAATGGATAACTGAATGGTTTGGTAAGTATAATATTTATGGGCATCCATCCAACTGTGCACCAGGGGGTCGTTGATTGGCATGTTTGACACTGCTCTGCACCAACATCATCACAATGCTAAATGAGGGAATATCTTTTGGACGAACGATGCAGCCCTCCCTCCAGTTGACATCCAAAGACAGCAGGTTCAACGTTAAATTGCGGGGCAACCTATTGAGTAACTTTTTGGTTTGCTTTTTTTTGAGTTTGTCACCGGTTTACTTCTGCGCTGACACTTCTGACTTTCTCTTACTTTAAGTCACAGATCTCAATAATGTTGGCTTTGGTTTATAAACTGCCCTTTTTTCTGTCCATGTAACATTTTTGTTTAACACTGAGGTACTGCTTTAAAAATTTATGTGGACTGAGCTGTAAATTTTAGGATATATCACCTTTAGGAAGTCTGCCCAAAGTGGTGAAACTTTCTTATGTGCATTAGAAATATTTTACAGAGACCTAAACCTGATAGAGATTGCCTTTTAAAAGTACGCAGTCCTCACAAGTTGAAGTGTACACCGTATACGCACTGTTGTTAGTAATTAATTGCCCACCACCTGATTTTTTTTTTAGCATTTGGCATAATGCATCCAGTGAAATGTGTAAGTTCATTATGATAAGACTAAAAGAAATGTTTTTTTTTTACAAATATAGGTCCAAATACAGAAGAAAATGAGAAGCAGCCTAACCTACAGAACATTGTTAAAGTTTTTAGATTTGAATTAATTCACATAAATCAATAAAGACTGAAGCCCAATTTTTTATGTGGGAGTTTCTGTGAACTAACAAAGGGAAAAATGAGATGAATCTGACAGACATGGAACTGGGAGTTCAGGCTGCACTTAATTAGGAAGCCCTACTTAAGGCTGAATCCAACACTGCAGCCATTTCTAAGCCGAGACAAGAATATGAAATTAGATATTGAATGAGAATCGTTCACACCATTACAGTGACTAAATAAATCACATTTGTGTACATTGCTGAACATCCTGTTACTCACCCACTCTTTGCAAAGTTGGTCCAATATGTCATAACCACAGCGCTGAGCATGATGTCATTCCTGGAGAAGTTACAGGGGAACAGATCCGTTGGGCCCACCATGGGGATGCCAAATACGTAAGGCACCTCATCTCCATGCGCTGAGTCTGACCACACGGGCTTCATAAGGCTCTGGCAGTGGTGATAGAAGGCGTAGAAATACGTGGGTGAACCGTAGCGGGCATGCAGGTCAGCCGTTACCACTGATGGCTCGACCCATTGGTGGTCAGTAAAGAGAGCAACTAGGGTCTTCCTCCTGGTCTCTGAGTTATCCTTGTCAGCCCAGTCTGTGTACATAAATTTAATTGTCTCCCTCAGTGTGTCCTTTCCCTCTGGGTAGCCATACAAACTGTCCACAAAGTCTGACACAGCAAAGTCAAAGTCGCTGCCTGACACACCGTCCTCCAGGTCCATCACGTTCTCCACAAAGCGCAGTCCTTCACCCTGATTCACACCCAGCATTATGTCATAGTTTAGAAACTCGCCCTGCTCCATCAGGATCTCCGGGTCATCTGGGATGACGTCTCCATCAATGACAGGGCCGAAAGCCACACGGTAGCGGGCGGCCTGAATGTCTTGCTCTACAAGTTCCTTGGCACTTTTCTTCTGCAGGCACAGCACCATGTCCACTGTGTCCAACACGTTACAGCCGACCCTCTCAGCAAGCATGCGAGTGTATTTGACTGGCTGGTAGTTGACGGCCCAGCTTGATAGTGCTGAGCCACTTTGGATGATGGCTCTGTGGAACAGACCTTGGGACACAAAATTTTGAAAAAATAAGTATTCATAAATTCTGGAACGTATTTTCCCCCTTCATGTAAATACTAAAAAGCCATGGACCCTCTTGCCCCACCCCGTGATGAAACTATGCTTGGTTTTATGCTTTCAAAAGGGAAATTCTCACCATAAATATTGTACTCTGACTGAGTCCTGTCCTTCAATGAAGCCACAGTTAAATAAACAACATATAGCGTTACTTTTTTTTTTAAATAGGTAAAATGTGTGCACATTAATCTCAATGGCTCTGAATGTTCAAAGCTTCAGGGACCCCCGTGCTCTTTGGGGGATCCAGACCCCAGGTTGGGTAACCCCTGCTATACACAATGCTTTTTAAATAGGAATCCAAGTCTTGTTGCAACTCAAAAGTAAACTATATAAAGCAAACAAAGCCACATGCAATTCTTGGATTCCTGGTCAGGAGGATAAAGTAGCACATAAGATGATGAGACCTGACCTGTAGGTAGAGGAAATTAACTTTGCCTCCTTCTGTTGTTAACACATTAATAAAAAATGCCAAAAAGATGTGTCTGTGGATCCTCTTTGTTTCATCTTGTGTCTTCTCTATGCAGATCACTGTGAGGGCATGTCAAACTAATGGTCAATTTGCAACACTGTTTCAGTGAGGAGACGTCTACATTTTCCAATGCCATCTATTCACAAACCCACTGTAATTGAGGAATCGTTAATACGGTGTGTCTAACAAGCTGTGTGGTTTACACAGACTGCTGATGTCAACGATACAGTGGAGGGTGTGAGCAGAAAGCTGAATATGCAGTAATCCTGATCCTTCAATGTTGATACAGTAAACAAGCTGCTCTCTTGAGTTGTTTACATTCAGTGCATCTCCTCTGGGTCTCGAGGGGTTTTTATATCTACATTCTATGACATATATGTTTAAGCCACAAAAAAATGTTCAATAAATAAATAGAAAAAATACTATCCTGAGATGAAGACAGAAGAGTCGTGGGAAAAAATAGTGCAGCAACAGTTTCATTTTCATCCTCTTTTACTGCCTTTTATTAAAAATTTTAAGGTAGCAGCTAGCTTGTCTACTTCAAAGACAGCTGGAGGTCTTTGTGCGTTTGCTGTAGCCGAGTGAGGACATTCAATACAAAGCTTACAAAGGACAGCTGCCGCAGCCTCCCAGGCATGAATGAAAACACAAAATTTCTGACCTTCTTGTGATTTTGTCCAGCATCAATGTGAGAACGAGAGGAATAGCAGAGCAAAGTTAGGAGCCTCAATTCCCAGCAGGCCACCCAAAGTGAAACACACACCTTGAGTCTTGGAAGGAGCTTTTGCAGGTGTTTTGTTCAAATGTTAATGACTATTCATGGCATTTAAAACACCTATTTGCTGTGAGTCATACATACTCTATGTAGAGGTAGTATTATTAAAGCTGATTTAAATACTTATTCAAAAAACATATTTGCAGTTGAAGGCATATAAGTGTAAGAATTTGGCCTAAAATGCATAATTTTTATTTATAGTGGAAAAAATAAAAGCATCAGGTTTTTTTTTACAGAAAATATATAAATTATTTGGACATTTTTCCAATTTCTCCCCAACAGTATTTTCATTTAAGGTTTTGCAAAGATACCCAACCAATACAATACAAATGTATTGTCCATTTTAAACATTGTAGATCAGTGAATAAGGGTAAACAAATCTGATGCAGAGAAATTGAAAGATACATTAGTTGGCGTGTTAAAAGAAAACTGATGGTCACAGGTTCACCTGATGACATGCTGAGAACTTTATAATGCCAGCAGGCTTCTTTAAGAGCTTCACGTTTTAAGAGGGAGAGCTTTTAGTCTGATTAGATTGAGTAGAGAGAAACAAAAACAATCACTGACTTAACAAGTACCCCCTTTACCCTGCCCCTGTATCATAACACTTCATCTTCCTGCCAGACCATGTGTAGCTACACTTTAAACAATGACTAAAATCCTACCATGAAAGACACAAAAACTAATTAATCAGTTTAAGTAAACAAAATATTGCATCTCACGTTCACACAAAGTGACGTCACATTTACATTGAGCTAACTGAAAAAAAAAAGGTGATCGTATATTCTTACCCTCCGAGTGATGCGACAGTGTTAGTAGACTGACACAGGAAGCACCGATCCCAGATCCAAAGACTGTGATGCGACCTGGGTCTCCTCCAAAGTAACCAATGTTTTTACTTATCCAGCGGAGAGCTTGAATCTGATCCAGGAGGCCATAGTTTCCTTTTGCTGCTTGGTCACCAGTACTGAGGAAGCCTATTGTGTACAAAGAGACAACAGAGCCAGAGGTAAAGCGAAACTCTACTACGGTATATTTCCCAGCTTTGATCTTTAGCTGTTGCCCAGCAGGGCTTCTGAGTCAACTGACACCATTCCCCCTTAGGTGTAAATATGCCTTTACTCTCTCACACAGCATTTTACTACTTTAGTTAACCCCTTGTAATAGTCCCCAAGCAGTGGTTTCCCACAGGAAGCAATCAGGGCACCACTCATCAAACCCGAACGCTTGTCTCAGAACACTGAGTTCATGCCATTTAACATGCACAAATAAATTTCTTCAGATGAATATCTTAACACTATGCAGAGGTCATTGGGGCCCTTACAATTCATCCTATTACTTATTCCCCTGTCTACTCTCATCTGAACGCTGTACTGTTTTGAATGTTAAACAGTGTAAACAAAAACCCCTTGACCTTGTGAATGTGTGTGAATGCGGCAGCCTTCTGTGCTGTATTTAAATCACTTTACTTTCAAGAACGGCAAATGCTGATAATCTTCTATAGATTAAATAAATACATCTAAAGAAAAGATGAATTAGATATAAAAGAGATGTTGCGCAACAAGGACAAGCCTTGATAAGAATTTGCATTGCCTTTTCCTCTGAAGCCATCATATAAAGCGATGCCATGTTACCAAGACCTCACTTAGCCAGACTTTCTCATGCAGTACATTTTTCTCTCATTTTTTTCATTTCCCCCTTTGTTTAATTTCCTCTTCCACTTTCTACAGCGCAGAAGTGGAAGTGGTTTATTCTCTCAAATCAAACAGAGCTAATTACCCTCTAATAAACACCAATAAAAGCTACCACACAGACTGTGCCATCACCTAATATTCCAATTCTGTAGTTCAGCGTGACGACAACGACGTTCCCGTAGCTGGCCAAAATGCTGCCATCCATCATGTTGCCGGTGCCTTCCATGTATGAGCCTCCATGGATGTAAACCATCACAGGTCTTGCTTCCGAATCTCTTATATCTGCAACATTAACACACATGCACATGCTGAACAAACAACTGGAGGAAAAACAGTAATGAAATGAGGGATTAATAGAGTACGCTTGCATAAACTTTTTTATCCCAGCTGCTCAGTATGAGGTATGAGAGAAGACTGCTTAGAAAATGTGTTTAGAAGCAAGCTGGGGTGGTAGGCCCGTGGTTTGAAAGCTGTAATGACAATCAGAAAATGCATGGTAAATACTCTCTGACAAGGGTTATGGAAATAATCAACAGCTTTTATGGTGCGTCGAAGTGTTGGGCCAAGCATCTAGTTGCGTTCTGCACCACATCTAAAGTTCTCAGGATTATTTAGGGAGAGAGAAAAAAATCTGTAGATTTGACTTTGATGTCAGTTGAGAAGAGACTTGAAACTTTACATTTCAGTGAATATTATGCATGCACAAGCATAAATATTTTTTTGGATCTGTTAAGTATAGATTTTAGCCGAAAGCTGTCATACTAAACTGAACTCTTGCCATCTGTTAATGGAAGGTAAAACATAAACAGTGGAAATCTATTACTCCTGTTTTGGGGACGATTTAATGCCGTCATTAATAACTGTCTTTAAGAAGGAACTGACAGGTAAGTAGACAATGCAATCTCTGGATCAATGTGCATTGAGGCTATGAGATGCATTAACAGCAAACTTATGCAATCACATTACAACCGTTTCCTTTTTTTAGTTCCACTCAAATTAAGAGTCCCACAGGTCCTTGATTAAGCAAAAAAACAAAACAAACCCCCCCAAAAAAATAAGGATTGAAACAACTTCATGAGACTGAAAAAAATCCATGCATCAAGACTTTGAGCTCTTTAAAAAAATACCTTCAGATATATGAGTCTCAGCATGTGAGAAAGCCGCCCCCTTTTTCTTGTGTTGGCTTCCTGGGGTTCACATAAGGAAAAAAAAAAGAAGTACAGAATTCAAAAAAAGCATGGTAGATTTGATGGTGCCTCTTACTTAATATACTGCCTAATTAACCTGGGAGAGTTAGAGGAAAAGAGATCCAAATCCATTTCTTTAAAAAAAATAAAGAACAAATGTAGAATCTTTGGAAACATATGACCCAACTTTGACTAGATGGCGATTCCAAATGTGTACAAAAGGGTTTTAAATTAATTAATATACTGTTGAATTAGATATCAGAATTGACACACATCTGAATATCCAAACAAATGCCCCAAACTGTGATTGTAGAAATGCATTTTCATGGTTCATTACATCTTGGTCTGCTCTCCTGTCAAATCTTTAGGCAAAATACTGCAGGTTCCCAAAAAATAAAGGGGTTATTATTTATTACTGAATAATTAATGAACTCTGAAGACTCCATTAAAGATAAGAGTAAATAGCACAAATTTAAGAAACCATTCTTTAATTTGGTAAAAGACTGCTGGAGATAAGCGGAAATGAAAACACCTGAATATCAGCAGAGATAATTAAGACACAAAATGCCTGAGGTGCATTTGAAATAAACAAAGTTTGAAAAAACAAAAGGATCATGTTAATACCTCTTAAATAAATATGTAAATGTGAAATTTCATTAACTTCTTTATGTGCCAGGTTAAGAGGCCTAAAGGCAGTAGCTCAGGTGAGGGGCTTTATAAAATGTGGGCTGCACCATTTTGGACAGCTACCTCTCAGGCAGGCTGTTTATCTGTTGTTGCTATGCTACCAAAAAAAAAAAAACTGTCTCAAAGAACTGTGTGTTACATACACAAGCAGGACACAGTATACTCTGAATGCTGAATGTGTTGTATTATATTGAACGACTGTTAGGGAGGCGATACAGTCTCGCTTGTTTAATTAAAAGTCTTGAAGTAGCCTGAATCAGGGAAATCTGTTAGTCATCACTAGATTAAGAGACCATACAGTATTTTGCTAATCTACAGATTCATAGCAGACACGTAAAATGTTCCCTCGTTGGTTCATTTCACAGTTCAAAAATAGGAGAGGATTCAGCATGCGATTGACAGTTGACTCCTGTGCCTCGCTAATTGGCCCCCAACAGACACACTGTCTGAACAAAGCAGTGATTCAGTAAGATAAAGAAAATTTAAGCCAAAAAATGGAAATTGCTAGCTTTCTTTAAAGATATCTTTACAATTACTTTTGATGCTGTGACAGGAAACATACTGTTCATATTACTTCAAAAGCTGAAAATGACTGCTTTGTTTTAATGGACCTATGCTTTAATAATACACTCTTCATTTGATGTCTGTTAGTTGTTAAACAAGCACACACCTCACTAATGTTTGTCTATGCAGCTCCATGTGTATTTGAGATTATTTAAGCTTCATCAACATTCAACGAGAGATACCAGAAAAAAATACGTTTCTTTTAATCAATATGTTTCGAAATGTGCCAGAAAATGATGACATGGGTTACATCGGATGGTAAATCAGCTTTGGGTGGCAGCAGTGGCATGAATATTGGTCACAGACAGAGTTCATGGTGATCACAAAACAATGAAGGTTGCAGCAACAGTGAGCAATGAGCATGGAAAGTCACTTCCATCCATTTTACCATACCAACTCACCTTCTTCAGTCGGCGCATAGATGTTTAAATACAAACAGTCCTCACTTTGATTCTGGATGTATGTGGCTACTGTGTCCAAGTTATAAGTGAACCATATGGGCATCATGATTTCCGGCACCGTACTGTGGATATTCTGAGGGCACACAGGCATGAAGTGGGTAGCATTCTTGACACCTGACCAAGAGGAAGGCTGATCAGGGGGCATGAAGCGCTTCTCACCCACAGGCGGGGCAGCGTAGGGGACCCCGAGATACTGATCAACGGGCCTGAGGACCTCACTGGGCACAGGAACCCTGAGGCCTCGAAGTTTCCCAAACTGGGTGGTCACAGTTGGGTAGAATTTCTGGCTTGTTGCTTTGGTCAATGACCAGCAGGAACATAATATCCACCAAAGAAGAGCACAGTGGGTGATGGTTGCAGTCCCTTGCTGATGTAGCAGGTGTGCAGGCAACAGATGGCCTCTAAATGTTGCCAGCCACATGGTCTGGACAAGACAGTGCCCTTGCACAACACAAATGCACAATTTACTGTCTGTTTAGTCCCTTTGCACTAACCCTGTCAAACAGACATAACTCACTGCGCCTTTAGATCCAACAATTATTAAATCCAGATACACGTCAACCAGGTAGGGATCACCTCCACTTCCTCTTTTCATTGCAGTGTGTATAAATCTGTGAAAAAGCAGGGAAAAAAACAGACCATTAAGAAAATGAAAACCATGAACATTTGATTATCAGAAAATTTAGATCAACATATATCAAATTCAAAATTAAAGATGATATAAAATTAGATATACAAAATATTCTAAATGTAATACCAGCAATGTACTCTAAAACCGTGTTGACGGGGTTATGAATGAGCAATGTAAGGACTAAATTCATCACTGTAAAATTGAAAGGATTTGGGTATTTCATCATTTACAAAACTAGACATAATAATATAAAAGGATTCAGACAATTTGAAGAAATCTCTGTAAGGGACAAAACTACAACAACCTTCACGTATAGTTGTACATTAAAGCCAAAGTGATTCAGCAGTTGGCTCTGGAGCATTGATGAAAACCATTATCAAACACTTTTTTTGCCAATTTTTAAACAAATGCAGGTTAAAACTTTGACATATGAAGAAGAAAACAAAAGTAGACACGATCCAGAAAACATGCTACCAGATCTGGGCACAAGCTTGCTTTAAAGTGGTCTTTGAAATGAAGAAAAAATCTATCCTATGGTCAAATAAATTTTTTCTGTAAATCAAGGAATTTGTGTCCTCTGGACTAAACAGGAGAGAGACTAACCAGCTTTTTATAAGTGCCTCATACAAAAGCCAGCTACTGTGGTAGTAATGGGCTGCATCAGTGCTCATGGGATGGCTGCACATCACAAAGGAGGCTCCGAACTGCTGGGCAGCTGAAATCCTACATGAAACAGTAAACTTCTCAGTTCTCAGATATAAATAGTCACAATTGGCTGACTGACTCACGTTGTGTCAGTATCCAAAGCATTATACTCATTATTTTAGTTTGCCTATAACCTTAAACTGATACATTTATGTAGTGGAGGTATAAATGACTGAATACTTGTTTTTAGGCATCAGCTGAAGAGGAATCTGAAAAGCCCATCTGCTGTAATGAAGCAAAAATATCTCAAGATAAATGGTGTTAACAACTTCTTTAGCTTTTTTTTCTTCGCAAAAGCAACAAAGTGCACAGCAAATTAAGAAAGACAAATCTTTAATACGCAAGAGTAAAACGACACACTCCCTGGGAATAAAAGTCTCTGACCTGTTTATGTTTTAGTTTTTCATTTCAAAAACACAGCATCATGAATAGATTATTTGCATCTTTTTGTCTTACAGTGCATCTAAGCAATGCTGTCAGCTACTGACATGAAGATGCATTATGGAAGTGTTGCACATTCCCAGAATAAACATGCCTGGTGGGACCATACAAGCACCAAAACCCTCCACATACAGCAGAGTTATTCCAGGCTAGTTGAAAGACTTTGAATAACCCCTATAGCAGTGCTTCTCAAACTGGGGGATGCGGCAACATTAAGGGGCACATGGGATTGGGAGGAACTAATGTTTCGACAACTGGGGTCTTGAAGACATTCCGGTCCACACCCCAGACCACTTGGTGGCAGTAATGCACCAATTCATTTTTGCCATCTGCCAAAAATAAAAAGAAGAATAACTGCGGAATAATCGTATGAATGCAAGAGAGATCAGGGTTTACCAAAGCACACCGCATCAAACTATATTTACACAAACACATATTGGGGCAGGAGGGCCTGGGAATTGTCATTCCTCCAAAGGGGGTCATGGTAGAAAACGTTTGTGTACCACTGCCTTATAGGTAGCAAGAGTCAGTCTGAGTTAAATATCAGAGGTAATGGCTCCAAATCCTCCGCCAAGGTAATGGTTTCGGCAGCGTACGTTTGTCTGTCTGTCAGTTAGCAACATCAGTCAAAAAGTAATGGACAGATTTTGATTACATTTTCAGAAAATCTCAGAAATGGTATAAGGAACAACTCATTAGATTATGGGGGTGATCGGGATTACCGTCTGGATCCAGGAATTTTATCCACGGGAATAATTTTGCCATTACAGCTTATAACCTTCTAACTCAACAGATAATTGGCAAAAAATTAAAAAAATGACAGTGTGACATCATGGTAGAAGTTATAATCTGCCATTTTTTGACCCGGATTATGTTGACATTCTGGATCTGGGGATCCAGAGATTTAAAATATAAGGGGTACTAGGTGGGCTGTTGGGCTTTTTGGGGTTTTTCTCAGGTGACTGACCCTATGGCTTGGAGGAGGTCTGCACTCTCTGAGTGCTTCTAGTGTTTAGAATATCTTTCCAGTAATTATCCCTTATTTAATTAAACACAAATTGTTTGTAATGTAAAGTCATAGATGAGAGAAGTTACTCAGCTTTCAGTCTAATGTTCAATTTCTGTTTCTCAACACTTCATTCTCAACTACAAATCTGCAAAACAGTCACCGAATGAAACTTTCACTGACTTTTGTTATGTTTCTTATTTTAAAGAAGCAAATCTAACCCAAGACAAGAGATGGCTAGTTACAGGTTCACTGCTGCACGCACCTCAGGAAGGAGGAAAATACTGCATCACACGTGCAAAGCTGTAGGCTGTCTCTTTCAAACAAGAAGGCAAATAAGTGAAAAATGGAGACCCCTTGAGAACAAGTGGAACTATACTGTTCTTTCATTTAAAAACTTTTTGAACCAAAATGCATCTTGTCTTTTCACTTGCTCCTTAGTGTACATATCAAAAACAAGCTTGTTAACCTAATCAGATGTATTGATGGTTACGGCCCTGAGCTTTGTCAAAGACTGCAGCGACATGGCTCCATTTTTAATCTGATGACCCTGCCCATTAAGACAGGGGGCGATTCCCTCTGACTAATGTTATGAACTAATTAACCATAGACGTGATGCTTTTGGTGTTCCACTGTTGCAGCAACATTTTGTTTGCACTGGTGGGAATGTAAACATAAATAAAGCTTCCTCTGTTTCCCCTTCACAGGTGCAGTGTATGAGCTAATATGAATGTCGTTACGGTTTGCCTGTTTCCAGGCTATGAAACAAATCAGATAAATTTCAATCTCACACTATCACGGAAGTTCATGCGAGAAATATTGGACTTGTCTGCCCCAGGGCAGCATTGTCTGTATTAATTAACTGTTATGAATGTTCCTTATGGCCAAAAAAAGGACAAGACTTGTTCTATCACCGGTCTCTGATATAACAATGATGTACAGCTTTCAAGATATTAACAAAGCAATGATAGGGACAGTGATTTTCTTTCTCAATAGATAGGGGCACATCTACTGATTTGAAAATGACACAGATAATAAATCTTTGGGAGTCATTTGCAAGGGGAAAATCCTCTTTTCTTAACAAAACCTGCAAGGAAATGTTATTTATGAAATCAGCAGGATGTATAGTGAGTCAGTTACTAGTTAGTTAGTTAGTTGGCTTTAAAAAAAGAACGCTGGCATTTGTTGGAGGAAAAAAAAAAAAGAAGAAAAAGAAACCCAGCTAGGTGCCATCGATCAAAGGGACAATATGAGCTCTTAAAATTAATTGCATTTCCTTTTAAATTACACTTGCATCGTACTATTATGACAATGTGTGTTTTCTTTTTCAGTCTGACATAAAATTAAACCTCTAATTCAATCTGCAGAAGAACATAGTTTTTTTTTTTTTAGAGCAAAACCTAATATATAGAAATTAAAACTATTTTACGGAAACCCCTACAAGCAGTCAAAGCATCTGGATACTCGCTTTTCAAGCCTCTTCTGTTCTACGAGGAGACAGATGAGGATAAAAGCTTTACAGCTTATACCAAATGGTCCATGACATAAAAGCAAACCATCACTCACTCAGGTTTGAAACACTGCAAGTTATTGGGCAATTTAGACTGGCAACATGCCCAGAACTCAGCAACTGATATGTCCAAAAATCCTAATGTTTTACAACAATACATTTACTTTACTTGAATATTTTGCAGCAAACAGATATTTTACGCAACTCAGAAATATGGGTGATTTGGGTGAGAATACCTGGCACACCTGACCAAAATACTTTAAGTCCCATTTCGCTGACTAAATCCCAGTTATAGACCTATCAGAATGATGGCTATAATCATGTTTCACTCCTACCAATACTATCTATACACCTACGGCATTGACAGGCACACAATTCAGCACCAATTCAGCGCTAATAAAAATCTGTGGGACAACATCTTATCGATTGGGTTCTGGTAGCCTGGAGGGGCCCTTGACATGAAAGCAACTGAAAAGGAGCCTATATTTCAGACAACAGCACTGGGCTTCCAATGCCCTTGCAATTCGACTGGTATGGATCATACACGTTTTAGTGGATTTCCCTAATCTCCCTCCCAATGTTGCAGGTAGTAAAGAGTAAAGAGGGGCAGGAAAAAAAAATCTTCCTGAGAACATGTTGGAAGCACTCAACATAATGATCACTGCTTCATAAATTAATGCAAGGATCCAGACACAGAGAAAACCCAAGCCACAGCCCACGTAGCATAGACAAACTGCTGTAGTGTGTGCACTGCCTCACGTTGTGACTGGGAAGCTTGTTTAATCTAGGTCTAGGACGGTGGATAACATGGAAAAAATGTCGAGCAAAGAGATGCTCCGCCGTGATATATTATCGCTGAACAATCTCTCTAGGAGAAATAATTAAGCCAGATGTTAGTGATCAATCTGGACAGAGATTCGTCCCACGGAAAAAAAGAAAAGACAGAATCATTAGGTTAACTCACCTGCTTTTACAGAAGCTGAAATGCGCTCCATCTCGAGATTTCCTCCATACCATGCCCGTCAGTCGCGCTATAAGACAAAGGGATGTGTGTGGAATATTTCCACGCTTTCGATATCATACACACAGATCTTCGCTCTTATCTGCTGCTTCGCACACTCTGTGTGCTTTGCGCATTCACGACGCCAAGGTCAGGAGCGCCAACGGTTTTAATGGAGCGCCCACCATAGAGATCTCTCTACGGCGCCCACTGCCAGCGAGTTACTAGGCAACCACCGGGATACGCCGGTGCATTAAATTCACCGTCCAAAAACCGACTGATTCCCAATTTAGAAACCATTAACTAACCACCTTACAATCGGACAGCACTCCTGTGCGCACATGCTTTGTTGAGGAGCACAATTCATCTGCTACTGACCACATAAAAAAGTGAGGATATTCAGGAGGTGTGCAGGCCTGCTGCAAAGACAAAATGATGTTCATTTTTAATATAACATAGGCAAAAAACAAACAAACAAACAACAAAAACAAAACAAAAAACAATTTAGTAAACTATGATAAACATGGACAAATAAAAACATTTGAAAAATACAAGTAGCCTGAGTGTGTTGTCCCGTTCGTTTTTTAAAGTGAATAACGTGGGTTGGCATAAGCTGAAGTATGTGCTTCAGCTAATACCTTTTGATTAGCTTTATTGCATGTATCTTTGTTTTGTGGTTGGGATTTGTATTCTTTGCTAATCAAATAAACAAGAGCTAAAAAACAAAACAAACAAACAAAACCCTAAATGTATTCTTCCTATTTCAGATTACTCATGGTCATACAAAAGGCTGTATACCGTCAAGCTTAGCAATTGTGCAGTGGACAGAAGAAAATTAATTTGCTGAGAGACAAAATGAATACAGGTGTCAGGAAACTTCAGGACAAGGATGTGAAAGTTACATTTAATGGCACACAAGATAGAAAAAAGAGAAAACACGTGTGTATGTGTGTATATCACCATCCATTCAGCTATTGACTATCCACTTATTGCAAATAATATCTGTTTTTGGTCTCATTCCACTAATGTATTTTCAAGAAAAACTTGGAATGATAAAAAAAAAAATATCACAGTGAAATCTGCACCAATACACTATCACACAGCAGTCCGTGAGATACTGGGCCAGACATAGTTGCTGAGAGAGCAGACATTTTCCACATATTCTTTTTTAATAATGCCCAGTGGCCACAACTGTGATGCACAACCATGAGGGGGGGGGGTTACGGTTCTTGGGAGAAATGTTGCCCAGTGATGTTTCTTTCAAGCTCAGCTACCAAGGAAAAACTTTTTATACAACTAAAGTGGGCTGCAATTGGTTTCTTTTGAAGCTCATGGAGGTTGATGTTTTGTTTGACACAGAGTGGATAATAAAGCATCTGCACAAATACCACAGGCCATTTTTCAAGTTATATTGGAAAAGTTATGAAGATTACGGCAGGCAGGTTAGTTCTGTATTTCCAGTTACCCACTGTTATCAAAGATTTATATATATATATATATATATATATATATATATATATATATATATATATATTATTTTTATGCACGATACTTAGTTTTCTACTGGGCTTATTAGTGCCCTTCCCATATACAAAAAGTTAATTTGCATTCAGAGACATTTTAATTAAATACTCTTTCCGGTCCAGATATTTGGAGTCATGGGCAGTTTCTCCACACAAACCTTAAGAATAAGCTGAATCAGCTTGATTGGGGATAAAGTCAAAGCAGCTTTCATGGCCAAGGGTGTGATTAGACATAGTTTCCTTTGGTGAGACTAAGAGAAAATGGCACCTTCCTTTCCTTACAAAAATACTTGCGCCTGCAGTACTAGTGATAAGTTTGGACAAACCTATGTATTCATTTTGAATTGATAAGTGTGGCCAAACATTTTACCAGTACTGGACGTCATTTAATTAGGGACAAAAGTGACCATTCTTTTTGATTGGTGCTGTATGAACTGATGCATATGGACCATGTCATAAGGACTGTTGGTATAGTACTGAGATACAAAATGATGGCAACTTCATGCGAGCATTATTTCTTATTTCTTATTTATGCAGGTTAGCAGGCCTGAGCCACAGACCAGCTCCTGTGTAAGACTTCTTATTCCCTTAAGGCCTGGAATGTGAGACAAAGGTAATAGAAGAAGACCTCTCCATCAAATAGCAAAGAACCAGCTGAGGTTGTTTGGACATCTATTAAGGATGCCTTGCAGGCAAATCCAACAGAGAACACCCTGGGGCAAACTTAGAGCAAGGAAAAGGTGAGACACCACAGGAAAAACCTTTTTCCTGTCCTAGCTTACTTACTTTTTGGACTAGCGGAAGGAAATAATACAAGTTTCCTCAAATATTAAATGTAGAAAAAAAAAAGATTGTTGAAATATAGTAATCATCTGGGGAGGTTTTATGGTAAAATCACTTAAAAATAATCATCCATGAAGGATCATTTCCAATAAAAATGAATGGAATTTACCTGTTGATATCTTTGAGGCCTTTTTTTCTCAAACGCATCTCATTCATACACTTTTAGAAAGAATTGTCACTTTAGCAGCATTGTTTAGCATTCACTACAATTTTTTAGTTTTATTATCAATTGTATATTCTCAAGGGTTTTACAGAAATCTCTGTTTTTATTTCATTCATTGAAATGAACTGAAATGAATTAGACTGAATTTAATGACAGGATAGTAAATAATAGATAAATAAGAGGCTGGAATCACCTTCTGTTCTTTATTGCTGTCAAGCTGAAGAAACTTCTGACTGAAGACACTTTGTTGCTTGATCAGTATATTTTGTAGGAGGTAGGATTGTTCATCGTTTTGTGATGTTTGTAAAACACACATCTATCACAATCAGCTCCAGGGGTTCCAACAAAGTCACATGACTATCCCTTTCTCCCCTTTAAATGTCTTTATTGAGTCTCTCTGAATCACTTTTTGGAATTTTATCACACAATTCATTAATCATTTGATGTGTAAAAACATGGCCAAAATTGATTATTTTGCAATAATTTCCAATATTTTACACAAATTATGATAGGGAGACGATGAAACTTGACCAATATCACTTTACCAAATTGCTGTTGACAGTTTGCAGCCTGATGTGTGCCTTTTTTAAGATGATCTCTTTCATTTGTTTTTAGCACTGGGCAGAGAATGACCACCCCGATAGGTGCTTGCATGCTGTACAAAAAAAAAAACAGAGCTGCATTTTAATTCTAACCCTTTTTAGATGAAGGTGAGTTATCTCCTTTCTAATTTATAATGGATTTCTAGCAGCCCATTTTCATCCTTCTTTTCCTCAGCTGTGTTCTAAAGGATCTACTGCAGTGTATCATGTACCAAAATGATCATCAAAAGCATACAATCTTGGCATGTCCAAATAATGCACAGCAGTCCTCTGTGTTCATTACGTTAATACTTCTGTGTTTTTTTTTTATATATGTATATGTATGACACCCCTATTCTTTCTTGGCAGTGCATCATAAAATTTGTATCTTTTGCTAAAGTAAATTTCCACTATCAATTGATAGAATTTTATTGTTGCCTTCATGCAATCTGTTATGTAAACGACTCAATATAAAATGTCTCTTTGTTCCCTGAATACACCATAAATAGATTAGATTATATTAAACTTTAATGAACCCCCAGGGGAAAGTAGGTCATGGCAGCAAAAGAGAACAAAATATACTTTAGGTGAGTGCAACTAGAAATGCCTGCTGAGGATGCCAGAGGAAAATAAAACAGTTGGAAATGTGTCCTGTTCAGGTAGATAGTAATGAAGCCCTACATATACTGTATATTATGTTTACAGTTTATGGAGATAAAGTGCAAACTCTCGTTGAACAAAATTTTCAATGCGGGGAAAGTATAGTTAGGATGTAGAATTCCCTGAATGTCTTATGTAAACTGCTGATGTAATTATAATTCCACAGCTGAACTGCATTTTTAGAGATAAGAAACTTATTGATACTGACATTCAAATCAGTTTACCTCTTTCTGCTAGATTGATAATATATTGCAGACATATTCATAACACAACAACAACAACAATAATAATAATAGTAATAATAATAATAGTAGTAGTTGTTGTTGTTGTTATTATTATCATTATTATTATTATTATCATATTACATGATATCATCATTCAATTAACAACCTTGAGTGCTCTTAAGGTAAAGTGGTACAGGTAAGAATCAACATAATTATCACATCATTAGTTAGTTTCTTAACAGAGACCCATTTCTATACTTGTAGAAAGTAATGTATCCGTAACGTCTCCAAATCATTCAGTAATACCTGAAAAATAATTCCCCTTGGAACAATGTATCTTCAGAGGAACATTATCATAATTACCTCCACTTTAACTTCCTTATCAGTATTTATTGTTTGTTGCCCACATCTAATAGCTTTGCAGGGCACGACACCTGTTATATTTCATGCTGAGTTTTAGACTCCACCACAGACCTCTTCTCATTCAATGCCTTGTGTTAGTAAAACCCACATTCTCCACCCATTATCGAGCAGTGTTATTAGTTCTAATCAGAGTGGTTTTAACATGAAAGAATTAATCTGTTTTAATCATAAAAGCTGAAACTAGGGTTGTACACTGGATTTAATCCAAACCCTGGTAAATGCTGCACTTCAGTAATTGCAAATAAGCGCAATGGAGTGATTTGAAGCAAAGCTGCGCAAAAGAATGTCCTGCAAGACAAGGTTTAGGGAAAAGGCGTATCAATTTTTTAAGTCGCTTCCTTCCATTTTCCCGTGATGCACCGCATTGTTGTGTGGCAGTTAGCTACTAATATAACCTATATTTAAAAGTACCCAACATACATTAACGGGTTTGTTGTTGCTATTTTAATTCAAGTGGCGCATGTTTAAATATTGATAAAGTCGGCCACAGTTTGCAAAATTGTACAAACTGAGAACACCGGAGAAACTGTTGGAAGCCGTAACTAAGGTAACGAAACACATAGCCCGCGAGAGAATAACGCTCGTCTAAACAACGAACTTTGGTTTGTTCTTTTTTTTAAAGCAAAGTTTGCCGTGTGCCTGTTGAATATGGAGAGGCGTAACTATGGAAAGGAAAGACTCATCGTCCCCACTGATTTCACTTCACGAGCGCTTTCTGGTAAGTTACTGAAGTTGTATTTTTGTTTGACACTAGGTCATTTGTCAGTGTTGACTGCATACGACATCCTAGCTAACATTAGTTTACAGTATAAGCTAATTGTACACATTCCCAGTAACATAGCAAAAGGGTTCACTGTAAAACTGTTGAGCCTAACGTAACCGCATTTGTCAGCTCTTGCATTGACTGAGAATCAGGAAATGCTAGAGGTCATGTTTACCTCTATAACTTGAATGAAAGTTAAGGTTTCACGGATGAATATTAGGATCCTTGTTAATGCTTGTCCAAGCATTTTCATTATTTTGTGTTATTTAGGAAATATCCAGGGGGACCTTGTACCCCCATCGCATTTTGCATCGAGTGTCAAATCTGGAGCTCACATGGTTGTAAAAAACCCAACGTCACCACCACTTACCTCCTGGGTAAACCCAGTCCTAACAACAGCACCACCAGGCAATCCCATCCTTCCTGATCCATGGCTCGCCAATGCCCAAGCTCAACAAGAAATCTGGGAACTGAGGAAGGAAAATCAAAGGATCATGATGGTATACGGAGAGAGCAGAAGAGGAAAGAATTCTGCAGACCACCTATCAGACCTTGGGATCCGGTATTCCCATGATAAATCTTAAATGATCAGAAAAAAAGTTATTGTTAATTTGTCAGTATGTTAACCCCTTATCTTACCCAAATGTAGATCTACAGAAAGAAGTGAGCAGTGGTCCCGACGGGAATCAGAATGGCGGCTTGAGGCGGAGAAGCACAAGGCTGAAGCTGAGAGGTTAAAGGGGCAAGTTGAGGCATTGAAGGAGGCTGCCGAGAGATACAGGGAAGAAATGAGAGAAAAAGACATCACCCTGAGCAGGTACCAAATTTGCCCATGTCATTATGTTGTCAAAAATGTATTGTTTTGGTTTTACATTGTCTTTTTAAATAAACATATCAACGGTAAGCAGTAAATGTTTTTGAGTAATCTTAACTTAAAATATCCTTTGTGTAATAGACAGAGTCATGAGTTGGAATTGATATGTGAAGAACTATCAACGGCTAAGACTGAACTTAGCCAAATCAGAGAGGAGCTCAGTCTCAGCAGTGCACAGAAGGAGAAAATAACCACACAGGTAATGATGTTTACCGACAAAACATTTCATTTTGATCCTCACGTAGGCAAAGATCGCCTGAGAGTTGAAGGCATCTTGCAGCTCACTTGCAGTTTGTATTCTAGTGTTTGTTTTATTTAGTTTTGCAGACTTCTCAATAGCTTTCATTGACCTTTTCATATAAGAAGTTTCATTATAATTGGTCTAAAAAAAATTATGGTTCACCTATGTTTTATTCTATCGGTTGCAGTTTGAAAAACTGAAAGCAGAGTCCGTTGAGGAGATAACAAAGCTGAAGAGAGTTGCAGAAAAAAGTCAAGAGGAATCCAGAGAGGAAGCTCTTAAGGCTGAAATGAGCAGGTTGCAGACTGAAGACGAGGCTAAACAGCAAGCTCTCACACTGTCTGAACAACTTGATGAAATGAAGATGAAACAGGAAATGCAGGTATGTGTAAACATTTCTAAGAGGAAAGGTAAGCTATCATGAACCTTAAACATAGATTTTGGTGACATCTCCTCTGACAAAGGCCAATTTTCCAGAGACCCATGTTAGTGGGCATCAACTTTGTTAATATTGGACTTTTCTCAGCAGTAAAACAAGTTCCCCTTCAGGGATAAATAAGGGACTATGTTTTTGCATGAATCCTAATATTTTTCGTGTTTACTTTCCCTCCCTTTAAGCTGCAACAGCTAAATGCCACCCACTGTGCAGAGTTGGATGAAGCAAGAAAAACAAACAGTGAACTACAGGACAGACTTCAATCAATGGCCTCAGAAGTGCTGCAGCTAAAAAGCACTCTAATTGAGGTATCTACTGAGAGAGATAGCCTCAAAAAACATTTAAGGTCAATTCAACAGGAAAACAGATGAGTTGTTGGAGGATCAGGATCTGCAGGGGAACTTTAAGAATAATCA
>JAOXYM010000016.1:7046687-7063036 GCA_028567055.1 Leptatherina wallacei | reverse complement strand
TGTATGTATGTCTGTATGTATGTATGTATGTATGTATGTATGTATGTATGTATGTATGTATGTATGTATATGTATATATAAAGATATTTATATATCATAATTTGGTTTATTTTTCAGCCAAATGGGACAAGCCTTCGAGACACAATCTGAAACACTGCACAGTCTCAGAAATTACATTGGCCAGCTTGCCCCAGAGAAAGGAGAAAAGGAACGATTAAATGAAACTGTTGAGGTGGAGACAATAAAAACTTTACTGATTGAATTAACCTACTGTGGAATTATTGCATCGGGGTTTTTTTCCCCACTAGGCTAAAGGAAGAACAAATTAGAAACAAATCTATAAGTTAACATGCATAATCTGCCACATTATATGATTTGTTTTTTCTGCTCTGCTTTTAATACATTTTGCAGAAGCTGAACAAAGAGAAATCAGCTCTTCAGATGACCTCAGAGCTTTTGACAGTGAGGCTTAACTCTGTGAATGAGATACTCGCCCTCCAAGAAGAGAAAATGGTTAAAAGGGTGAGCGTTTTATTTGCATTGCAAAAACTGTCTAAAAGCCTTTGTTCATAACATACGAAAAGCAATTAAGACTGGCTTGTGTAGGCTGAGCAACTGATTTCTTGTGTGGACCAACCGGCTGTAATATTCTCAAGAGTAGTATTACCTTGAAAATATGGGAAAAATGTCTGTGGAAGAATCTACTTAATAGATCATTAACACACTCATTTTAATTGTAGTCTACTCAGGGTTTAGCTCTGGGAAGGGAACAGGGTCAGATGAGATGGCACAGCCTTAATTAAATCATTTGGCTGAACACTTAACCTGGGGTGCCCTGCTAAAAATGTGTGTGTATATATAGAATTATTCTACAAGTGTATTTTGTTTGCATTTGCTTAGCTCGGAAAAATATTAACAATTGCCTAAGATTCATAATTATAATCGTAATCAGCTATATACAGTTTTTAAATGAGAGTCTATGCTTTTGTAGTATGGTATACTTTGAGTACAGTGTAGTGTCAGATAATTGCCCTAGATATACAGAGAGAGGCATAAAGAGCTCATTTCAGTGGCAAAGAGAACTCGTTGTTTGAGAGTCCTAAATCGAAAATTGTCACATTTATACCGTTAAGCTCTGCTAGCAAGAGCTACCATCAAGCCAAGGTATGCTTGTAGTTTTTGGCTTGAAGCTCTTAGCCAAAAACTTTTTTGCATCCAAATTGTGGGATCGCTAGCCTTGGAGTATCATCCTAGGACCTGTCCACAATGTCCTATGTCATTGCGAATATCACCCAACCTGTACTGAAACGGTCTCAGAGTGAATCTGAATGCAATTAATGCACAGCAGTGGTAGATAACTGCAAAACTGCAATAGGTGTGCAGTAGTGGAAGTTTTAATTTTTGTAGTTTTTAGTAAATAAATGTGAGTGACCTAAAAGCTCACATATATATATATATATATATATATGCCAAAATCAACCAAAATTAAAGTAAAGCTGCTGAATGAAGTTCAGATAAGCTTCAAAATACAATTTAGGTATCTTTTTTTTTTTTTTTTTTTTTTTCTTTTCTTTTTTTTACTCTTTTATGTTTCGTTATTGTTAGTGTTTCTTTCCCCTTTTTCTCGTTAGTATTTCTGTATTTCTGCCAGTGTAATTGCTTTGATGGAGTGTGCTTTAGAAATGTTTTATCTTTTGCAAAGTACTTTGGGTTTTCTACGGGTGTTTGGAAAGGACTATATCAATTTTGTATTATTATTATTCATTATAATATTGATAATAATGACAATAGTAATAACGGACAAGTCAGAATCGTGAAACTGCACTATCAGAAATAGAATTTAAGGGTGAAACAGAATGTAAGGGTGTCGGGACAATTTCTTAGATACACTGAAAGAAGTAAATGTACTGATGAGAATTAATGGTTAGACCATTATGAATGAGACTGAATGAGAATAAATTCATGACATTATATTTGAAAGCACCTCAAGTACTCTTTTAATACCCCATACATTCGCACGGTAATGTACTTTGGGAAAGAGAGGAAAAAAAGATCCAGTATACTTTGGAGATATCTACTAATCAACGCACAAATGGAGTTTTACTGAAATAATGCTTTTTTGTGTACATGTGCAATATGTATATGTGTGTTTCAGCAGGCTTTAACAGATCCACTTGTGAAGAGTGGGTCTGAGGGCCTTCAAGTGCTTCAGTTATGGAGAGAGAAAGTGTTCAAGTTATGCATCCAGCTTCGCTCAAAGGACATTGAGATAAGAAAAGAGAAGGATCAACTTATTTCAGAAGTATGAAAACACTCAATAATTGTAAGACCACAGTACCATCAAATCCAACGTGTTTGAAAGTATTAAAAATCTAAGACTGCTTTGTGGATTTTAGGTTAGATCCATGGAGCAGCAGCTTCATCAAGAGCAGCACCGGGCAATTGTCCTCCAACACAGTCTGCGTGACCGGGTAGCTGAGCTGGACCTCGAGAAAGTGGAAAAGGAGGTTAGCAATAGATTAACTGATGTGATTTAATTTGTTATCTGAAATTGTGACGATGGTGAGTACAGCCAAGATGCAAACTGTGTAAAACCTTTGCTAGGTTCTAATAGTCATAAAAGATTTTAGGAAGCACAGGTTTAAAAAGACATTCTAAGACTTGCCATCAGTTTATGGAGCGAACCAGTTGGATGAGCTGTTATTGGAAGTCTGTGTGTTGTCCTTCCAGACACTGAAACAGAACTTGGCCAAGGTTCACAAAGAAAAGGCTGAGCTGAAGTCACAGAGCAAGAAAGCAGAGGCGGACATTAAAATACTGACAGAGGCTGTGCAGAGGTAAAATTGTTTCATTAAAATTCCTTTTTTTTGGTCAGTAATTTTTCATAACAGATGATACTCACATTTTGCCTGTCCCTTACAGGTTCAGTCAGGAATTTCAAAGCAAGGTAGCACAGGTGGAAGCAGCTAAAGCAAGGCTTAACACTTTTATCCAGAGGCTTTCCTTTGCTAAAAGAAGAGTGGAGACAATCCAAGGTACACCACACCGAAGGTGAAAATGTTGATAGCAATGCTACAGTTTGAGGTGTATGTTGTATAGTTTGTAAAGAATATACAAAATGTTTTCTTTTGACAGGTTTGGTCATTAGGAGGGTGGCTCTGCAGAAAATTGAGCAGGCCTGTAAACAGACAGAACAGCATAATGACAGGTACGGTTTCTGTGTCGCATTTTTACAAAACAAAAAATGATACTGTACCGTGTAAAAGTCACAACTCACCCCTCATTTCTGTCTGTATTGTCAAGAAAACAGGAAAGGAGTGTAGCAATTTATTTATTTAACATGCAAACATAATTGAAAATACAGTGTAAAGCTAAAATAGTGCTTGTAATATTCTAATGACCTAAAAAAAAAAACATTATATTATTATGACCACCTTTTTTCTTCAGCACAGCCTGAACCCTTTAAACAAGCTATGATTCTTTAAAGCTATCTATATGAGTAGTTCTTCGGTCTTCTTGAAGAGCTTTTCAAAGCTCCTCTTTGGATGCCGGCTGCCTTTTTGTTTTGTTTTTTGTCAAGATGATCCCACATGGATTCAATAATGTTGAAATCTAGTATCTCCATAAGACTTGTTGCCACTGGTTTTCAATCGAGCTCTTGTGTAATCCAGAATATGCCAGCCTTTTCTTTCTGTTTTCCTTCCTTTAATGGCTTTGTTACGTTCTCCTGTTGTGCAAAAATATGACTTTGAAAAACTTTATTGTCCATTGCAAAGCAGTGGAAATTCGTCTTTGACGAAGGGGCTCACAGAATAAAAAACAAACAAACACATAAGTTAAAAGATGTATAAAAGACATACAGACAAGCTAAGAAAACCCGAGTTAAAACTATTTTAAATGTTGATTGCAGTTGGAATGAAGGATTTCTTTACTGTGTTAGTTCTTGCTAATGGTACCTTGTAACAACGGCCAGATGGAAGGAGCAGAAATGAACGGTAGAGTAGGTGTGATGAGTCTGGTATGATGGTGTTGGTTTTACTTTTGACTGCCTGTGCATGGAGATCTGTCAATGTCGTCTTGAGTAGTGCCTGTTATTTTAGTAGCGTGTTTGATAACTTTACACAGTTTTGATTTATCTTTAACAGAGAAAAATGTACCGAGATGAAATGTTGTAGGTCAAGACTGACTGAGTGATTTGTAAACGACTGTTAAACATTTCTGCTTGCATGAAAAGTCCTAAGCTTTCTCAGCAGGAAGAGGCGCTGTGGAGCCTTTTTGAAAGTGCTGCCGCTGTGGTCGGAAAAGGACAATGTTCTGTCTTTTTTCTAAAAGATTCAGCCTACTTTTGTCTTTGTTTATCCCATGAGATTGGTGCAAACTTTTTTTAATCTCAATTAATCCATGGTTAAGTGGCTCAGTGTAAAAAACAAAACAAAACAAAATGAGTGAAAATGCAGCCTACATCCAAAGAAAAACCATTAAAGACCTTCAGAAAGCCTGAAGAGCTTTTGCTCAAGGCCACTTTAAAATATTATGATTAAATGTTGATCCTTGGAACTAAGATATGAAGTAATGAGAGCTTGCTGAAGGTTTTTCCTGTTGACATGTACTTTTGGTAATATCAAAAGTAATTTTCAGGCACCTTTTTTTTGTTATACAAAAGCAGATGTTTCTCTACTAGTCTGCTTGACTGTATGCTTTTATTTGCGCTTTCTTTTTGTATTTGCTGGCCTGCAGCATCAAAAACCTCAAGATAGAGCACAGTTTGGTGTGTGAAGAGAGAGACAAACTCACTCAAGAGCTCAAAAGAACTCCAGAGCTCATCGAGAAAGCCTTGGCCGATCTTAAAGAACAATGTGAGGCTCCTTACAAGTCACAACACCTACATTATACGTTTTGGCAAAAAGTATGTAACTCAGTTTTCTTTGCATGTCATCAACAGATGAAAGTAAAGTTAAGCAGCAGCAGCAGGAGATGGAACAGTCTTGCATGGAAGTCAAAGTGACTGTAGCTGGTAAAGAAAAGGCTGAGCAAAGCCTGCAGCAGATCCAGATTCAGCTGGAGGAGAGCTACGTCAGCCTGGAGGGACTCCGCTGTGAACTGCTCCGCCAGCAAAAGCACAGTCAACAAGGTGAGGATATCTTAAGCTATGCAATTCTCTTAAATTCAATTCAGCTTTATTTATATAGTACCAAACCACAACAATGCCATCTCAGGTCACTTTACAGACACAATATATTCAAGCCAAATCATTGTCATGCAATATGTATTCATACAAGGCAATTCATAAAACGTAATAGTTAGGGAAACCAACAGATTGCATTGAATCTTGACTTCAATTCAATCTTCCATCCTGAGCATACATGGGGCAGTAGGCAACAGTACAGTAAAACTGTCCACTTCATAGAGGCCCTTGGACCGTTCTTATTGTCCTACGTGTTTTGTAGCTTTTTGGGAACAGTTTTGTGCTTCAATAACACCCTATCGTTGGTTGTTCAGGGAGAGTTAAAAGTTACTCCAAGTTGATTAGAGGATTCAACCTATTCAGATTGAAAATGTGCCTTAAAATGCATTAAGAACTTAAAATACGTATATGCTGAAAGAGGGTTTGCTTATTTTAACCATTCCTCCTGTTCATACTGTGTATTTCAAAGCTCTCAGAAAGGCACCTCACTTTTCCTTTTTCTCTTTTTTAATGAACTAACAAGTGCGCTTCTAGAGGGTGGCCTACTACGTTTTACACTTTCCTTTGTACATGGATCTTGGAGATGTTCCAGTACTATAACCAGAGTTTGGCTGGGGGTCAGTTTGAAACAAAGTTCTGCTCTCCTCCCACAACCTGGATCACCAGCAAATTCACTTGAACTGTGTAGATAGAACTTATCTTACCCCCAGAAGGCTACACAGTATTGACTGATCCCCAGTGCGCTCTGTGCTCCCTGGGTACTCCTGGTATCTTCCTCCATATGCTCTGTGAAAGTCCACCTGTAGTTAACTTTTAAAATGGGATCTCGACTTAGCTCTCAGAAATATTCCCATCGACTGCGTCTGTATCTGCCTTGCTCTTGACTGTTTTATCCCAGCTACCCGACCCATCTTATCAGAAAAGAATCATTCTCGCTGGCCTTTCTGCTGCCAAGAAATGAAGTGCCATAAGGTGGAAACAACCAAGCAAACTTTCAGTGAAGGATTGGATTCTCACATTTCTTGGTATAATTGACCTTAAGCCATTCACTGCCAGTTTGATTGGAGTATAGGAGTGGATTGTAGGAACTGGTGACTGAGAAAGTGAGGGAGTGAATTTGTCTTATCACAATACATTTTTGTGGCCCATTGCAGGTTTGTGTTTTTCCTTTCTCCCTAGAATGGTTTATCATCTTTATCTGTATACTTTTCTGTTCTTGTTTTTACATTCTGCAAAACAAAACAAACACATATTTGATAACAAAAAGAAATTCCAATAAACTTCAGATTTCATCTCTTTTTGTGATTATGCTCCTGCAATGAAGTTAAATCTAATATTCACTATCCTTAAACTTTATTTTTCACCTGCCCGGAGAACCTGCCCTTTTCCACTTATAAACAATTATAACTTTTGCGTTTTGGTGCTGGACATGTGCCAGTGATGCAAGCATGATATTAATAATGCTTGATTTCAAAATTAGGGAAATTCTCTTTCCTAATGTTTGGAAAAAAATAATAGAAATAAAAAGCCACTTCACTGTATACTCTGCCTGTATGGAAACAAATTAACCCCTAAAGAAAGGGATTGCTAGTAGCTATATGACATTATTGACACGATAATCCGATTTCAGGAGATGGACGTAGAATGGAAATAATTAGAAAAAAATCTATTGTCTGAGTTCAAGGAGTAAAGATTGGTGGAGATGATGATCACGGCAAAAGCTTGTCGCAAACTGTGTCTCAGTGGGGATGAGAGGCAGGTGTACGAGCACGTCTAGATGACAGATTGACAGGCAGGCATGTGGTGATCCAAACCGGCTAAAACAACAATCTGGTGATGAGTGGATGAAGATTTACAGCTGATATACTGCTGAGCTGATGAGTAGGAGGATAGCAGGCAGGTGTACAGGTTGAGCAACAGCAAGGTAGCTGTGTGAGTGAGAGGAGCGACACACCCACAATACATTCACACTAACGGACACAAGGAAATGAAGGGAAAGGAAACGTTGGTAACACAAGGAATAAACTGGAGGCTGTGATTAAACTGATTAAAAAAATTAAACAAGTGTTTTTCTTTGACCGCCTTGCTGTGTTGCTGCCTGTTAAGCTGCTGCAATAAAATACAGTTTAGTTCCTGAGGGGCATTTGTCTTTCTCTTTCAGCTTTGCAGGAAAGAGTGTCTGAGATTGAGGACCGGTGTGCTGAGAAGCTGAGAGAGATGGAGGTTCAGGTCATTACAGCCAGGAGAGAGCACACCAAAGCAGGTACTGAGATCAACACCAATGCTGCCTTAAGTCACAGCAGCTTAACATTGGGGAATGAAGTCATATCTTTAATTCAGACTGTGATTCAATATGTTTACGCTGTATATAGCAGGATGATATAACAGCATGTCCCTGTGGCTTATGATCTGTCTATGCTGTCTGTTGCAGTTATGACTTTACAGCAATTTCAGAAAGAGGCAAGAAAAAAGGATAAGATGAAAGAAACTCAACATTTGGGGGGTGAAAGTGCAAAGCAGGATGTACTGAATAAGCAGCTGAAAGAGAACGAGAAGGTTGAAAATGTTTTTCCTGTAAAAACCTTTATTTAATGTCGATGAAGTTGTTGAAATTGTTGTTTCTGTGTCCTATGATGTGACTTTATTTTTCCAGGTCATGGAATACACACAGGCTCACACAACTCTGCAAAATGCTGCTGCTCTTGGAAATCAACAAAAACCTTTGGAGAGGAATTGCTCTGTAGAAACAGAAGCCAATTTACCTACAGGTGAAAATAATCTTCTTCTCTTTTATAAAATTCCGGACTTTTGCATTGATGTAACTGATCCAAACTGTTTGTATCCTCTCAGAGAAACTTCTGTGTGTTTTGGAAGAGCTAAGTACACTCAGTGCTGCAGTGGTTAACAGTTCTGAAGACTCTGTGGAGGAAGACGGATAGAGTGACGGTGTGAGACTGTCAGACAGCCTGCACAGCTAATACCTGATGATGAGTCATTGAAGCCAAGTGAACACAGATTTAATTTGTACAAAGGATGGGCAGCGTTGAGGCCTCAGAAAGGAAAGTGTGATGAACCAAATAACAGAATTTAACATTTTCATTCAATGTACATTCAATTTGCATAACAAGAATAACTGCTACCTGCTGTACAAGCTGTATAATTGATCTCAAGGTTTGAACATTTTATATAAACACTCTACATTTATGTCCAGTTTGACTAGATTTGTAAGTTAAAAAACAGCTGTGTCCATTCAACCTAGGAATACTAAGAATTATAATCCCACTTGAGTAAAATATATTCAATTTATGCACAGAAATTAAACAGTTTCTTTCTGTTTAAGCATTAATTATTTGATTTTATGCTAATGTAAAATAAACTTTTACTATGAGCTTTTTATCAGATGGTAGACGGAAGCATATCAGATAAAAATAGAGCAGACATTGTACTTGTCTGGCTGTACTGATGAATAATACTTGGTCTCATGTTTTTCGATGTAACTTATAATAAAGTATTTTTATGTCAGACATTTGATTGTGTTTTAACTGTAATTTTTTTGGGAGAAGCACAAATCTATGAGTCAAATCATATAAACAAGCAGTTGACATCTATATTTGGATCCAAATTAAGGCAGTTTAAAAAAAATAAAAAAATCATTTAACTATAATTAGGCTTGCAGAGAGAAAACAAACACAATCTTGGGATTTTTTTAAGTCGGCTGACGAAGCTAAATTGTATTGAAGGTTTTAATGTGACTTCTGCATCTGCCACATTTCTCTTTATAGTTTAGAGTCAATTTAGAAGATCTCTGAAGATTTCATATTACAAATAATCAATATTTTCTATTTGAAACTCCTTTATAGAGCAGTCATGGGACTGATGGTGATAAACACCGTGATGAAGCAGATAATTGTGCTATTTGTCATGTTGTCATGAGTTCTTATAAATTTTGCAGCAGTTCAAAGTTTCAAGCCTTTAGGTAAAACCACCTAATGGAAAACCTAGGAGAGTGAAAATACGAATAAAGTCTTGACTTTCCTACTCAAAGATAATTTACAGGGACACACTCATAGCCTGAGAGGTGATTCATCACTTCATGCAAAGGATAAATGCATCAAATTTAATGTGATAGAAGAATAACACTTGGCCAGTGCAGTCTGGCTTATATTTATTGCAAAGGATTATCAGTATGATACAAAAATCCTACTAATGTCAATAATAAAGGATTTCATACAAAGTTTAAACTCTATGCCGTCTTAAATGCATTACTTTATTAAGCTGCTGTAGTTAATATAGCATATATTTGCTGATGGGGTTTTGTGCTGATGTTACGTGTGATTACATCATGCATGCAGCTTCATACATCCATGTCTGCAGACGCATCATGAATATTAGTAGTACTAATATTTCTGCATTTGCTGGTACTTGGTCTACAGCAAATGATTGTTTTTAAAATGTCCTTTAGTGCATTTACACCCAGTAGAGGGCACTGTTGTCAAAGATGAGAGCAGTATCAGAGCTCACAGGCATTTTTGAGGACTTAAGTCCTACCACTGAAGAATATAATTTCTGCAGCTAAATCTAGTCTTTAATACCTCCAGTTTGACTTTGCATGTAGTGTTTCCCACTCCACATCTACATGCGACGCTAATTATTCCTGTCAGTCTAGACTTAATACTTGTAATATTAACTATGTTTCTTAGGATATTACTTAAAAATAAACAAGTAAAAAAACAGAAAAAAGCTGCAACATTCTTTCTCTGTTTGACTAGACTCTCTATAGACTGGATTCTCAGTCCATGAGCGTTGCTTAAATGAATGTCCCTTTAAATAGCCTGATGAAATGCATTATCAGTCTTATGAGAGCAAGCAAGAAGGAGCAGTTCAGCATTCAGACAACACAGTGAGAAAGCGTTAAATAATTAAGCATAGCTTTTCAGTCCACAATTTTAAAAAATCTAATAGATTGGGTTATAAAAAATAATGTTCAATAAGCCCTTCACAAATTCTATAAATGGTTTAGGATTAATGGAATTTAATATATTGCAATAGGCCATAACAAACAAGCGAGTAAAATTTGCAGTAATATCACCTCTGATCTTAAACCAGTGCATTGATACTGGCTCCACTGACTCATACGCTGATATGAAGAGATTGTGAATCACTGTTGTGTGCCTGACTGTGTGTGTGTGTGTGACTTCTGCCTTCTGGTTCAGAGTGTGATACTGTGTTGTCACAGTCCACTGTGTCAAATCAGAAGATCTACTGTCATTGGCTCAGCGTGTATTTAAGTGTTCTTTCCACTGCCTGTACATTGTAGAAAGCTTTCTACTCAATTGCTGAATGATTAATGTCTTTATTACTGCTAAATGTTGTATGAAATATTTATGATGCAATACAAAGCATCTAATAGTTATCTTGGGACGATACAAGTCTGGTGTTACTGTTCACACTGATAAATTACTGCAAATGTTAGGACCAGATGCCGCATGTTGAAGTGATATTTAGGGCACAAAAAACAGGCCAGGTTTGTTTTTGTTTTTTCAGTGCTACTCAATAAGTCCTGTTTTCTACATTGCTAGCTAGCTTTACCCAACGTCATGCTGTTTTCTAAGTGTTGTGAAAGCTAGCAGTTGCACAGCCTGCAATATACTCTATCACACTTTGTCAAATGTCCCAAAAGTAGACTCCTCTTGGGGACAGTCCTCAATCAAGTTTGTTACATCCAACTGCTGGAAAAACTGGAGTTTTTACCCCTGCCTACTCTCTCAGGGTCATTGAAACCCTAGAGAATGTCCTGCTTTTTGATTTTTTATTTTCGACCACTGATTACTCTTTAAATTTGGACTCTTAAACTTCTGCTTTGCTGTTAATTAAGAGGACTACAGACCACCAAGAAAGTAGTCATTTGAAGTGCCCATTTTTTCGAATAGATATTTGGTTGTATCAAAAGAATAACGCAGGTCCTGTGTTGGACTAGCAGCCTGTCCAGGTTGTACCCCGCTTCTTGGCCGATGGCAGCTGGGACAAGCTCTAGCCCCACAGGGATCCAGAGTTGGAGTAAGCGGGTGTAAAAGATAGATAGATAGATGATTGGAAAGAAATAACACAGCGCTTTGATTAATCTTACTTGGCTTGTCCTTATCTTGGTAAAGTTCCTGCAGGCCGGAGGTCAGAGCAAAGTGAAGGCCATGTCAAGGCTGAAGTGATAGAATAAGTCAGGGTTGTTCACCACCAGAGCTGCATGCTGCATTAGAGCCTGGGTAGAGGCTGTCCAGTGCTGTGGAGGGCCATGCTGCAGGGTAGCACAGCAGCTTCAGTGGCTGTGTGAGGAAAGGCAGCCAAGTAACCCTATTTATAGATGAAGCAGGCAATGTGGGGCATTGTTCAGTGGAGTTCAGGGCAGTTACAGTGGACTGGAATGAGCAGTTTTCTAATGACAGAAATACTGTATGCTGTTTTCCAGTGGTAGCAGATTTTCTCTTTATTTTTTTCTGTGGTGTAAATTTGCGGAAGATTAGACTATAGTGACATCTGAACTTTTAAACAGAATATAATATAAATAAACAAAAAAAGAAGAAAAAACAAAAAGCATCAATTATTGATATTTATCATAACAGAGCTCTAAGCCTTAAAAATTGACTTCATATTTATTACCCATTATCCTCATACCCTTTAATCCATATTCAAAACAGACAGTTCTACAATCTGCAACATTTCAGAAAATATAAAACAGTGATATTCAACATACTTTTAAAAATGAATGCAAACATGGCATCATCCATGTTGGATTAAGGCTCCATCTGTGCCAATCAGTCATCTTGTTTAGAGAAGTAATTTCAGTCATTTAGTCCACGGCAGTATGATGCTGATCATGTTTACTTTGAGGGACAAATGAATGAAGTGTGACACCCTTTGTTCTGTTCAAGAGACAAATGAACAACCTGACCTGAATGGATTTTTCTCTCTCTTATAAATAAGGCTGAAAAACAAAAACTTGATGAGAAAGACGTAGTCACGTTGCAAACATTTTGAGTAACATTATGTTCAACCTTACTAACAATTTTTTTTATCCAGTCCTGCTTATATAAAAGAATGAAGTGATCAGAGCTTATTACATTTCAAATAAGGTTTGTTATAAGAGATTTTGTGTAATACTTGTGTACCTGACAAATATTTTGTTCCAAATGTAAAGTACCAGTTGTAAATTTTCCATCACGTTTCTCTTTTTCCCCTTTATAGTTTTATCATTCAATATCATTATAATCACAATGGATGAATAACATTATTCTTTCTGGTCATATTCAAGCTTTGCTCTCTGAAAATTTAATCTTGATATATATCTTAATAAAATGTCAAATTTACAAATATCTTAGTGTCTACAATCATTCAGCAAAGCTTCAAAGATGATGTGGATGAATGCATTAAGCCTGATGTTGTCCTTAAAACATCTGTTGTTGAGATATAATCAGGAAGAAACAAGAGGACAAAGAACAACTGAGGAAAAAAGAACATTGATAATTAAAATTGCCTTGATAATTTGTTTTGTTCTAAGTGCTTTGCCTCCCGGGTATTCAGTTTTAGATGTGGAAAATGCTTAATCAAATTTACATTAATATTAATCTGTGCTGGCCCACCTTAGCTCCCTCTGGTTCCTAACATGCTTTTTAAATAAAGATTCCTAATTACAAGATTTCCAGACTCTTTCATAATTTTTCCAATTTGGGAGCAATCTGTTCGACAGAATATCAATTTGATTCAGTCACTGTTTTGTCTTCCAAAGACACTTGTTGCTTGATAGAATCAACATTTGATAGTTTAATTAAACTTCTAATGACGTAATAGAACAGTGAATATTTCTTTCTCAGTAAAATGAACACTTTTCCACATTTCACCATGTCAAGGAAAAAATTTTAAACGGTTCACTGAAGCAATTTTTCACACCTTTCAGTTTCTGATGTGAAGGAATGATCCTTGAAATTGCAAAGTGCTGTGATTCAGTCCTCCACATAAAGACATTGCCTCGAGCGACCCCACTTTCAACAGATAAACTAATGCAGTCACAAGACGTGTTAGAAGGAATTTAGACTCCATCAAACGAACTTGTCAAGAACGTACCTGACAGACAACATTATGTTGGGTTCTTGATTTAAAAACTGTCTTTGTTGTTTTCAAGTTTCCAGTCTACCAAACAGCTGCTGTAGTAATTGGAGTAAAAATGGGAATAAATTATTCACAGGATCCCTAGTATGGCAGGGCAGTTGTGCACTGCATCTCTTAGCAGGTAACTATGTAAAATAAACCTTTGTTATATCAGTAAAACAAGATCAAAGACATAACAGCATATTTATATCAGTATCATTGTAATTGTGATTCCAAAATACATTTTAAAAATGTCCCATTTTCAGGAGTTTATACTTGTCTTCTTAATATAAGACATGATGTCAAATCATTCAAAGCTGTGAGGAATGATCACTTCTGACACACTGATTAAACTGAAAAGTGCTGTATTAGAATGAGGAAACAGAATAATGCTTAAAATGATGTGCTGTCATTTAGCTATGGCATTTGAATGTAATAACAGCAACAAAATAAGGAAAATAAAAAAACATTGCCCTAGAAACTCCAGCATTGTGTGATCTGTATTGTAATCTAACACGATACTTCAGTATATTTGATTACACAATAGTGACAGTATAATATCTAGCTTTAATGTTATTTTATAGTATCTTAAGTTACCATGACAGAACTAGAAATGAAAAACTCCTTCTGAGTAAATAGAGAAAATCCTGTTTTAAGCTGATAAATCATAAAAACCTCCTGTTGTTTATTGACCAACTGAATTAGTTAATAATTTACATTCAAGGGTTGAATATTTGACTATAATTAACATGTTTGTTAAAAGAATAACATTGTCTCTTTAATCCACAGTTAATCAACCTCTGTTTATTAAGGAGTTAAAAGAATAATTAAAGTTGAAACAAGCACTTGTTAAACCTTTAGGAATTAAAGGTTTCAGTTAAAGGTAATTGTCAACAGCTAAATCACAAATCTTTTAGTTCAAAGTTTTTAAGAATCTAATCTGATGATTTAACCAGGTTACTTAAAGACTTCCTCATTCTCAACAATTATCATACTTAGTTAAGATATTTATGATGGGCCTGTACCTTTTAAATAAACTTTTAAACCTTGTGTCCTTGTTAAGGCTTATAATTTCCTGTAAAGACCTCCAACAACACCACAGTCCCTCAGCATATTTTAGACTGATTAAATAAAAATAAAAAAAACTGGTTATAATGATATATTTGGCCTTTTTTATGAATTAATCAACGCTGATGTGTCCGATTGCAACAGTGTGATCTCTGATACTAGTGCTTATTCCAGTACCAGATATGCCTGTATTCAGGCCACTTCCCTCCCCCAGGCTTACAACTTGTGTGCATGATTCTGTGGGTTATAACGAGCCGTTACTATTTATAAAACAAGGTTACAATTTCAGAGACGGACAGATAGGTATTGACAGGTGAACACGTATGCTCTGTACTATCAGTGAATATAAACACAGTATACCTACAATGACTGAACACAGCACTGATGCTTATTTGCACTGTATCTAACCAACTAAAGGTTAATGCTTTATCATCAAATGGCCCACTCTTAGCCTGTTTACCTAGAGCAACACCATGCAGATAATTGCATGCACCATATGGTCAGCACCTCATAAATGTAATTTTTGCTTAAACTCCAAAGGAAGTAGTGAAATGGTCTGCTGACGTTTGCATGCAATTGAATGTTGCTGAAGAGAAGGTGTTATCAGGCAGAGATTAAGAGACTCCCTGTCCAGATCTAATTTGCTGGGGGGGGGAGTGGGAAGCATGCCCACGGTTCCCTGTAGAAGCAGTACAATGATAACCTGAAAGCTCACCTCAGTATTTATCCTTATTGAAATGCTGTCAGATATTTGCCTTGGAACTCCTGCTGAACAGAGGGAGAGTGTTAGCAGTTACTGTCTGTAAAACTGGAGAATCAGTTCACAGCAGTAGAGGCTGTAAAGTCACAGTGGCATGAATCATTACATCAAACCTGCCCAGGAGAGCCAAATAAAAAAGCTTTTAAAGTACTTTTTAATGAAATTTTTTAATGTTCTGAAGTACTCAAGAATGTCTATTTTAGTTTTGTCCAATCATGTTGTACCCCCATTGTTTAACAAAGCAAGAAAATATATATAAATGCTCCCTTAACTTAGAGCACAGCTCACACAAAGGCCTCTTCTGCAGGCTTTTATAAAATGTGCACCTTACTGACACACAAGCAGTTCTGTGAAGGTTGTGAGGTTTAAATGGGCCATCATTTTAAAACTGTTATTTTGTTACTTTACCTTGTTTGTTTTTTTTGTCAAAGTTGAGAGCAGGGCTCACAGAAAGCATGAATGACTCCTACCAGATATCAACTCTGTCTGGGGATTTCTGCTTTACAACTGCTGTGTACCCCCTGGTCATAGAAAAATAAGCTCAGACAACACATATGCCCCTTGTAGAAGGGTGAAGGAACTGCTGTGTGGGGATGTACAGCTATGTGCTGTGAAGAACAGATTAAATGAGAAACTAGTGCAATCTAGTGGAGAAATGGCAGAAGCAACGAGTAGAGCACACTTGGGGTGATTTGCCCTTGTTTGTCACATGGTGTTGTCGAAGGAAGATCCAAATGCAGAAATCATCAGAAAGAATCATTTAGATGCCGAAACCCAAGGCTATTTCAATAACTAAAGGCGTTGCGATGGCAGGAAAAACAAAGTATTCAACATAAAACTAACTGACAAACTTCATGACAGATTATTAACCTACTCACCAACTAACAAACAAACTGACTAAGGAAAGCAAAGACACCATGATTACCTCAGTAAGAAACCTGGACAGGGTATACAAGGATCTGGCAACGAACAAAGAAAAAAAAAAGTTTTTTATTTCAGATTAGCTGCTTTGAGTTGGTACAATCAACTATTTTTACCCAGAGTTAGGAACTGCATAAAGACTCATCATCGGTGGAGCTTTGATACCTGGATCCACCATGGCAACTGAAGTGTAAATACCCTGAAGTATATGATGTTGTTGACCTCGTATTTACTGTTGTATAACCTTGTTTTGATTCACTGTTATGAGAAATGTGC
>JAOXYM010000016.1:7022567-7042049 GCA_028567055.1 Leptatherina wallacei | reverse complement strand
GGCAGCGTTCAGTTTTTATGCTCCTCACATGTGGAACAAACTCCCAGAAAGCTGCAGGTCTGCTGAGACTCTCAGCAGTTTTAAATCAGGGTTAAAAACATTTCTATTTGCTGCCGTTTATGATAACAAGTGACATATGCTATTTTCTCTGAGGGTTTCTTTATCTATTTATTTTGTTGTTTATCATTTCACATTTGTTTTTAATTCTTCTTAATGCTTTTTGCACCACGCTGTAATGTTTCTAATGTTTGTATGTAAAGCACCTTGAATTGTCCTGTACATGGAATGTGCTATACAAATAAACGTGCCTTCCCTTGCATATTCATGTTGAGAAACATTATTGTTATAAAATATTCGGCCCTCACAGTTTTGCACAGAATGGGGAACTCCACCCCATCTTTACTCCAGATACCTCCCTGGGAGACATTTTTATACTCAGTTAAGTTACTGACACAACAGGTCAGCTTGAATAGTTGTGAGATGTTTCCAGCTTCCCCACCACCATGTTCCTCTTTAAGAAAAAAAGCTGCATATATCAAGTTCAAAATAAGCTTCTTTTTTTTTCTTTCCCAAAAAGAAGAAAACTTTCACTTTCTTTGTATGCTGATCATTTTTCTGCAGTCCTTGTTGATCCTGGACCCTCCTGTTGCCAACAAAAAGTAGGGTCAATCTAAATGACTAATAATAAATAAGTCTATTAGGATCTTAATATATTGCATTTAGTAAGGCCACTTGACACCAGTGATTAAACAGGCATAAATCAGTGAATTTGCTCCCACAGTTACAGTTCCTGCACTCAAACACCTGCAGGGGACAGCGCAGGATTGTGCTGCCCGCGCGGAGGGCTACTGATGTATGAGCGCATCCACACGTGTTTAATACAACAGGAAGAAATGGATGGATGGATGGATAGATAGCATACTTACGTGACCTATATACACGCACGCACAAGTCAGCAGTATATTTGTTAGTCCCTACAGACTCCATGCTTGTGTGCACTGCTCTGCCTCTGCACCACGCGCACACCAAACCCAGCACTGACTGCACCCCCTCACACACCAACTCTGCAGTGACGTGACGAGAAGGACGGGAGGCTGCACTTATTATAATTCAACGTCAGACCAAGTTTGATAAACGCCCTCTTTCCCTCCCTCCACATTTCACTCTCCCTCCCTCCTTCCTTCCTCTCTTTCACGCTCTGGCCCATTTAAATGCTCTTCATCCACAGTAAGAAGATGCGCTAACCCCTCTCCTCCACTACCACCATCTTTGAGATAAAACACTGGCTTTAGGTTTCCAGCAGCAGCAGAGGGCTGGTGCTGCAGTTGCGCTGGCACAAATTCAACGTGGGTGCACAGTGAGTGAGTGAGAGAGAGAGAGAGAGAGAGAGAGAAAGAGAAAGAGAGAGACGCCGCATCTTGTGGATTTCTTTGCTTTCAAGCCCGTGTACATGCTTCTCCTGGCTCCACAGTCACACACAGACCAGGAGTTGATTTCACTTCTCGAAGAAAAATGTTGAATCGCATATTTGCGACAATCCTTATTTTATTTCATTTTTTGGGGGACTCGCTGGCAGGGTTTCCAAACCAAATCAACATTGGTAAGTTCAAAGGATGCTCTGACTTGATTATACATTTCTTTGTTCACATGCTATTAAGTAGGACACGTCTTTGCAAGTGGCAACCACTCAGTTATGAGGTTTTGTTTTTGCCTAAATCGTTACCAACTTGGGCTACTTCTCACAAACGCACGGGGCTGTGTGATTTTAAGCGTCTTTGGGGGCGGTTTGGTAAAAATAGAGTTGAACCTAATTGTCATAACGCCAGTTTCAGAATCTGCAGTGCTTTGTTTAGTGGAACTGTTTCACATTTAATTGGCGTCCTTCTCCAAATCTTTGATATTTTTTTTGTAGTGTACCTCGTGCGCAACTGTGCCACATACTACAGATCAGCTGTAACGACGTGCGGGGTTTAAGTAGAATAAGTCCAGGCTACAGCTCGGTTTGGACTAATTAGAGTGCTGTTGTGTGTGACATTTCTTTTCCTGTAGGTGGGCTGTTCATGCGCTCTACCGTGCAGGAGCACAGCGCCTTCAGGTTTGCTGTCCAACTGTACAACACCAACCAGAATGTGACAGAGAAACCCTTCCACCTCAATTACAATGTTGACAACTTGGAGTCCTCCAACAGTTTCTCCGTCACACATGCCTGTGAGTAACTGCTCTTTCTGTAAGCTGATTTTCATAGCTATAAAGAAACAGCAGTGTTTTGGGGAATTATTATTATTCTTATTTTCAAAGTGGTGGAAGTTCTGGCCAACAACACACAACAACACAGAGATTATGTAAAATTCAGAGGAGGACAATCCAAAAATGTATACAGGTTTTTATGAGTCAGTGTTTGAATAAAAGGAATGGCCTTAAAAAGATAAAGATGGATTTGTGCCAAGTGTCTGGCCTAATACTCCAACTCCTTAGTCATGGCTTCCAAAATGATCTGGCTGGATGATTGAACTTGGAGGCCTTTGATTGTCCAGATAGTAATATTGTAATCAGAGCAATTCAGTAATTCTAGAGAAGCTGATAACTTAGATGACTGTGCTTGAAAGTGCATAGGGTCAAAAAAGGCTTTAAGACAGGGATTTATTTTAAAATGATTGAAAGTTTAAGTTATCACGTTTTCTAGCTGCCTATATGTGTAGATCTATGTGTGAATCAGAATCGAGCAGTTTTATGTCAGGCTTCTATGTGTTGTAGATTTTTCTGTCTACACCAGGGATCACCAACTCTGGACTTCTTGAGCCAGTGTTCTGCAGGTTTTAGATTTTTTCCCCCTCCTGCACCACATCTCACTCAAATGAAGACGAGTCATTAAATGGCTTGTGCAGAACTTGACAACAAGCTGTTGGAGAACCATTTAATTTGAATCAGTTGTGTTGCAGCAGAAAAACAATGAAACCCTACTGGACACTGGCTCAAGAGGTCCAGAGTTAGTGATCCTGTACTACACATCACATGTTTCAATCCATGAAGTCATCTCTACAAACATGGTAAATTTGTGATGTGTGGCATAGCTTCATAATTGGCCTACCATTTCCTCTTTTGCTGTGTAGGGCATCAAGTTCTGTCTGGGGGATTAATTTGTTCTCTTTCTTCTCACCAACTGCACTTCACACTTTACATTTAAGGATCAGCTGCAGCTGTCTGAACTCTGTCAGCTGCCATATACGTGGCTATGTAACCTAATGAAGTGAGAACAAGGCTACTGAAATAAAGGGGAAGTGAGCAGAACCATAGCTCATACGTTTAGAGCCCTAGGCTATCCTCAGAGTGTTGTGGTAATGTTTTATTGGTGAGTGTAGCAGCGCTCACCAACAACTGGCGTGCAGCAGCCTCGGGGAGGAGTTGCAGGCGGGCACAGGTTTACACAGATTCACACACTCACACCATGACACTGCCCTGTTCGACTAAAACCTTGCACTGTTGGCAGCTGAGTAATTACAGTGAAGCAGCTGTTGGGTCAGTGCTCAGCTCAAGGGCACTTCAGCAGCTGGGGTTGAGAGGAAGACCTCCATTATTATGTGCTTGGATTGTCCAGATCAGGGGTGTAGCACAAATGAGTGAAGTTGTCCACGGCTAGCATTGACACTAAACTTAAATCCATTGTATTTGAAAGAAGCTTATGGGTTTTCTTAAAGTAAAAGAAGACAATCATGATAATCGGGGGGATTAATTTCAGCGTGATAAGCTGATGCAAACTAAGCTCAAAGAACAGAGAGTAGCTCATTAAGGCAGATTTGCCAGGTCAGTCTTTTACTAAGGAACTGTGTGAAGATGTACTAAATTACACAATTCTTATTTTAGCAGTCAGGATTGCATAATGCCCGGCTTGCTTGGCAGGTGTTGATGTAGCAAATGAATGTGATGATTAGGATTTGACACATTTCTATTCTGGCAAGAATTACAGATTAGTCACTGAGCTTTCCCACAAGTCACATTTTGTTAATATTAGTAAATGTTAAGATGACTTAGATTTTAAATTTGCTTGTTGTTGGTGATACTTGCTAACTAGATCCCTCTTTATAATAAAATGAACTAGTGAAAGAGTTTAAAAGAAAGCATCAGATTAATTACTTTTTGCTCAGACTTCATCTGTTATGTTTGTTGTATGGATTCTTGCGGGAACAAAGCAGAACAACACTGCTATCCTCCAGCTGGGTCAGTATGTAACGATTGTTACAAATCCCTGATGGCAAAATGACTCTGTTATCGGCATTGAGGATCAATATCTGGAAGGCCATAGTCCATCAGCAGTGTGTTTGTGTGTGGCTCCTGTTTGTTTCCGATGGAAAAATCAATTCTCACCAAACTTTCATTTTCTCAATCACAGTCCCTCTCTACTATTACATGGCTGATTCTCCAACTTTCTTTGCCTGGGAACCCAGAATTTTCACACTTTTGACACTTGCATCACAGACAGTGTATGAAAGTCAATGAGTAACCTGATTAACAGCCAATGATGCTCTGCAGCAAACAATTTCCAGATGTGATTGAATTGATTCTGACAAAGAACTTTGTTGTTGCTGTGTTCATTGTCTCCCCAATTTGTGTCCGGAGTGACGCTGCAGGACGTATTGATGTGACACGTTGCTGCAGGCCAGAACTGATAGCGTGCATAAATGCAGAAATGGGAAGGTCATATCCATTAAGACTGAGGTCAGGGCAGGAAGCGACAGTGGAGGCAAAGCTGGGATGGGTTCACCAAAATGCACTTTAGTAGTGACAGGCAAGCATTAAAGTGATATCTAATCTCAGTTTTGCCATATAGCAATTGTATTGTATGATATAATAAAAACAACACTTGATAATGCATATTGAGGATTTTTAAAAATGCATTTTAAAACAAACTTTAATTTAAGAAAATGCCAACAATGTTGCAGAGTTTCTTATTAAAATGTTTATTATAGCTATCCATCCTCCCCCTGCTGTGATTCAGCCAGTGCGATGCTGTTCAGACAGAGACTAATGTTAGAGCACTTCAGTGTGTAGGCAATGGACAGTCCCACTAATGCAGCACAGACCAGTTCATGCAGCCAGATCTCCACCTCCTCCTCCTTCTGCTCTTCTTCTTCTGCATTGTTAACACCGTGGTGAATACTTTGACTCATCAGCAGCATCCAAATTAGGACATTTTAGTCTTTGCAGAGCTTGTGTGCAGATTAACACATGGAAAATTATGCATGCAACTTTAACGGCATTTAACGTGATGGTTATGTGATCAAACCTGTCCTAATATTACCATAATATGTATTTATTTGCCTGTTATTTGCATCAATGGTGTAATATCTATTTTCTTCTTATTTTTTATTATTATTCAAGAGCAAATTTTGGAGCTAGTGACTCATTTTAAAGAAGTGGGATGAAAACATGCCGTTCATAGCTGGCTGTATGGATTTAATGTTTTAATACTGTTATTTTGATACTGTTATTTGTTCAGTATATCCTTTAAAGAAGTAGTTCATCATTGTGCGAAAAATGCTTACTCAGTTACTTGCCTAAAGTTAGATCAGAAGATCGATTCTCCTCTCATTTTGCACAGTAAATATTAAGCTGCAGCCAGCTGCTGCTTGGACTACAGCTGCTGCTATTGGCACAAAGACTGCAACTGTTCCTTATTAATACATCCAAATTTCTGTGTAGAGAAATAAAAAAAAAAGACACTTGTAGAAAACTTAGTATTTTGCAGCAAATACTTTGCAGATGACAACATGTATGAGCATGCGTCTTCCTGTCTAAAGTCATTTTTACAGTGGTTAAAGAATACACTAACATCTGCTGACATCTGGCTTTTGACTGTATTTTGAACATGTTTAATCAGCATTCAGTCTTGCATCAAATATACCTCCAGTTGTCAGGTTTTTCTTTGCTTCACATCTGATAGGCATTGATGAGAATATAACACATGGGTGTACATGCTAATGAGTGTGCTGCAGTTTGGAAAGCAAGAGTGAGCACAGGTCACTTTTTAATTTCTAAAAACATGGTTTTGTTGATTGCAATGTCCAGCAGCAACTCACAGACAAAAACAGAGCAAACTGATCGATTTTACCGATCAGATAAGATATCTGACAGCTATTCTGTATATTGGTGTATGAAGCTGATGTCCTTCATTTAATCAAAAAAAAAAATTAGCCTTATTATAGAATTAAAAAGTCACCCTAATCATAAATTGCTGTCCAACATAGCCTGTAGGATACAGCTGAAATGTCACCCCTTTATGATATTCTAGTTAGGCTTGCACCCTGGGAGTTGGTGGTAGTTTTTTGACAAGTTCTGAATACATGTAGCCCCCAGAGAGCTGAGGATGCATATATGACTACTGGCAATGGGAAGGGAGTTAATAAGCTTGTTTTAGAGGGTGTACTGGGATTTGAAAAACCAGTTTTAAAATGTAAAATGGACATATGTTTTGACCCCAGCGTTTCCATTTTTTTCTCTTTAATTTCCTTGAACACACCAAGGTTGCAGTTTCTTGCAAACACCGTGTGAAGTAACAGTTTTTCATTTCTGTCTCACTCACTATTTGATGAGGGTCCGGCTATAAAACAACTTTAACTGGGAAAATATAATTGGTGTAAAAATAGCCTTTTTAAACCCTATGTGTTCTTCATTTGGCTGAAAGATTTTGAGATTCTGTGTATTTGTAAAAAAAAAACTAATCTTATATCCATAAGGAGGGCTGGCTACTGGGCAAATCATATTAAGAGGTGCTAGTCTCATGGCGGTGTGGATGTGGAGACAGGACCAGGCAGGAGGCAGGGGGGCGGAGGAATCAAGGATTTATTATTTTATAACAAAAGGCACTGTCACAGCAGGATACAAAAGCATAAAATAATCCAAATGAATAAATACAAAAACAAATCAGACTAAGGAGTCAACAAGGGAAAAACTAGGACTAGGAAGATCAGGAAACAAAGACAAAACAATGACAATGATCTGGCAGAGAACTAAAGAAACCAAGGGGTACATGTAGTGTTACTCATTCTGCAATTCAGCAGGTTTTCAATGTATTCCTGTTTCAAAATACATGAATCAATCAAATGGATCTAAAATTGTCTTGTACATCATCATAGCAAGCAGAATGATGGTCTGGCTGCTGGGTTGTGCCAAGCAAATTTGTTTTGCAAAGAGGAGCTTTATGGGTATAAAAGCTCCTCTTGATAATCTGAATTCTGTTTTTATTTATTTGTTTTGAATCATGGTTTCTTACTGCATTCACATAATATTGCTGGACCTGACCGGAGGGGACAGAAAGAGAACAGAAAAGAAAGGAAGAATAGATAGAAAAAAAGAGGGGACAAAGATACACCAAATAGAAAACAATGCAATCCAAACACAGACTCTAGACAACCTTTTTACACCTGTACAAAAACACAACAAAGAACATCCCACGGCCCCCACGGGGACACAAAGCCGGAAACCGTTAGGAGCACCACTGAGAGAGGAACACGTTGAAAAGAAACGATGTATCTCAACTAAAACTAGCGTACCAAAAACACACACAACGAAAACCAACTGAAAGTATCTATTAGTAAATAAACCTACACGACAACACAGTGACTGTCAGCATGCAGAATATACCAAGTGAAGAGGGTTCATAGAAAAGTGATCATGCAGATGTGCCTCACCTGCACAAAGGTCAGAGGACGGCCAGGGGGACCCCAAGATCTGGGCGATCGGCAGCCATCCTGGACCCCAGCCACCACACCACAAAAACGACCCCGCCTCCACCCAGGAGGTGGCAAGGGGAAGCCCGAGACAGAAACCCTCGCAGCCACGGGGCACAGCCCCCGGCGGGCCAAGATTGGCAGCCGGGGGCGAACAAAGTGCCGACCCCAGTGCTTCAGAAATCCAAAGCCCCCCCAACAGACAGGGGCCCCCGCACAATACCGAGGAGGACCAGCCCCCCCCCAGACGGCCACCCGATGGGATCCAGTCCCCACCCCAGTGCCCCAGCCGTTCACCCCAGGAACCAGGGCCCCATCCTCCCTTCACCCACCCACATAAGCCACTCCCCTCCTCCCCCACCCACCCACCCATCCACTTCTCTCTATCCCTCCTCTAACTCCTCACTCACACACTTCCCCCCACCATCACACCTCCAGTCTTTCACCTTTCACACACAGCCAGATTCGGACACTCAAAGCCTCCCAACACCCTACGTGCCCCAGAGGGCATGCCACGACTCCTCCCCGCATGCACACCCATACACTCACTCACATACACGCTGCCACTGCAGGATACAAATGCATAAAATAATCCAAATGAATAAATGGACAAACAAGTCGGACTGAGCAGTCCACAAGGGAAAAACTAGGACTAGGAATATGAGGAAACAAAGACAAAACAATGACAATGATCTGGCAGAGACCTAAAAAAACCAAGGGGTACGTATAGACCAGGGTTACTAATTCCAGTCCTGTAAGGGCCACAATCCAGCAGGTTTTCAATGGTTTCCTGCTTCAACACACCTGAATCAAATCAAATGGATCCAACAGCCAATCAAGTTATGCACATTGAGTCTGAGTCAGGCGTGTTGGAGCAGGGAAACATGGAAACACTGCTGGATTGCGGCTCTTTAACCGGAGCGAGTAATCCTGATATAGAGTGAGGATAACTCACTAAACGAGGAGCAGGTGGAGCAAACAGCAAACTAAAACCAGGTGTGTATTGAACAGGAAGTAAAGAAAACAGAACATACAAGGCGTGGACACTACAAAATAAGACATGAAACTAAAACACAAGACTCAAAGACAACCAAGAACAGAAACTAAGGAACAGACTAGAACAGAAATAAAACAACTGATGCAAAAACCCATAAACCATAACAGTCGTCTGTTTTGAGTTGTCTTTCTGCTTCCATTGTAAAGCTAAGCTACACAGGCTCGCACACTAGCTCCAGATTTATTGTGCAAATATTTATGTTCATACAGTAAGAAACCAAACGAGCATACAGTCTCAAAATTTGCAAAAATTTATTAAATTAACATGAACTCTCCATTTATGAAACTATGAGTTCTCTTAGGTGAAATGACTTCAAATAATAAGTCTTTCCAGGTTCTTTTTCTCTGGTTAGATCTCTTAGAGCTTGTAAATATATTTCAATATCTCAAGAAAAATGCAAAATATCAATGCTTAACATAATTTTTTCTAGAGAGACTGAAGCAAAACAAACATGGTTTAATATAACCAAGCACAGAACAACCTTGAATTCATCATAACTGAGAATTCATATGAACCGACAAGTCATGAATACTGCATGAGCATCAGAGACAAGGTTGTCAAATAGTTTGGCATGAGGGAGAGTATTCCTCCAGATAGTTTCTATCTTAATCCCCACACTGACCAGCGTAATAAATGTGCATTATGTAAGAAATCAAACTGTGACTTGTCAGCATTGCAATAAGGTCACTGATAATCACCACCTTTGCTTTATCATTGGTCACATTGTTGAAGGATTCAGTCACTCAATCAAGGAGGCTCAAACAGAAAGAGATACTTCCCCAAAAGCATGCCCTTTTATCACGATATACTTATGAAAATATCTGAGTTATTGCAACTGCAGCCAGAGTGTTGTCAGCTTGATGATCTGCACTGAGCTGACAAGTACTCATCCTCAGATTTGTTATGACTTTTTGAAAAAAACAGAAACATTGCATGGGCCACTGTTTTCCAAGCAGTATTTTCACTGACACGAATAGATGATTTGACCCTTAGTTTAATAAGAACTTTTAAGGTCCATTGCTGTGGGGAAAAACATGACTCATGAGCCATCGTGCAGCATTAATATATTACGTTTCTTTGAACAAGGGAGTAGTGATGCTAAATAAATGTCATTAACTTCAACTGAGGCATTTAAATATCAGAAGACAGTAGATGTAACTATCAGTCACGCTCAAAAAGCTACATGTTTTTAGCAAAACAACTGTATCTGAAGAAATAATTCCTATTTCTGATTTTCCTGTGATGGAGTTGCTACAACCAGGCTGGTCATAATGCTGTGAAATGGCAGAAGAGTCTTGAATAGCTTGAGGGGCAAGGCACTGGAGATGTGCAGTTAGTGTTTCATCCTGTGCATCAGAATGTGCTTACATGTCAGTGCTATAATAGAGCGACGGTGATCACTACTGACAAGCTTCAGTGATGCTGCAGCGGTTTGTTGCAGCCTCACACGTCCTCCACCGCGGCCGCCTCTGAAATCTCTGCTGTTATTCACTAAATGCTACCTAAGATTATTCAAGGACCACAAGCCTTTGGGCTATGCAGAAAAATGGAAAAGAAAACCAAAGACGCCATCGGGGAGGTGAATAATTTAGAAGGGCTGCTTTCAGAAATTTGAAAAAAATAGTTTGGAGCCTTTGTACTTCAATGTAAAGGAGAAAATTCACATCAGTGCTCTGTTAATTTTGCGTTTTTAAGCAGAAAACAGGTCATCCCTTATTAGTCTGGCTAATTGAGTTGTATTTAGTCCCTGTGAGACTTATTTGTAATGATGTTTTACAATGCACAGGATCAAATAGGAAATACTTATAAACTCTTAAATTGTGTTTCCAAAGAGGATGGAACGCTTTGTAGTACACTTATCAATGAAAATTGCTAAATAGTGCATTGATTAAAAAAGGCTTTTAAATGATGTGAAAAAAAGTGAAGATGAAAATATTTAGACTGTGGGGTTTAAATGATTTGAAGATGATTACATTGTCCACCACTCACAAACCTTGAATGTGTCCTCCGCTGCCTCAAATATGTTGTATCACTGCTTCTCCTGTTCTAGTAGCCCTTGGATAATGTTTTTCAGTATATGTAAAGAATGTGTAGGTGGAGTGTTTGCAGCACTTTCATCTTCATGCAATGAAATGTTCAAGTTTTTTTCTGCTTCATAATACGCTAGTAGCCTCCGGCCATGTCTTTGGTATGTTTTGCTGCCGCAGATTTCTTTCTGTCAAGTTGTATCTATTTTTCTGTTTTAAGATTAGAGCTAATCTAACAAGTGTTGCTCCTCTCTTGGTGCATAATGAGAATGTAAAGGAGTAACCCAGTGGAAAAAAATGTCTGCTTTTACAAAGCTGTATTCAGTCCAGAAGAGGGAAGAGGGAACTCCAGCCAATGTGCAACAACACTGCCGGAGGAGAAACACCTACTCAGCCCTCACTTCCTATATGCCCTGTGCTTTCTCTGTGGTTGGCCAACTGAGACAAATTGTGCAACAATGCAGACCTTAATGTGGATGAAAATATGAAACACTTAAATGTCATTACACAGGAATCATTTAAACTGTGTGCCCTTTCCTTTTAGTCAGACTTTTGCCACAAAACAAACATTTAACGTGATTTTATGGCCAAATTAAACCGATGCGTCCTCACAAGTCTTTGAATACAGTACACCTTATTAAACTGAGACCAGATGAGGTGATTTTAAGACTCATTATTAGAATTCAATCAGTGCTTATTATTATGTGCATGCAGCCAAGTTGACCCGCTGGACCTGAATGGAAATTAAAATTTAGTCTTGACTGATTTTTCTTATTAAGGCCTATAAAACAACATTTAAATGGTATCCACTGTGCAGCTGAGTTTGGGTTATGAACATCAGCAAGTCAACATAATAGATAATGAAGATGTTGTTGTGAGCCTGGTGAAGTATTTCTTATGATCGTTTTATTGTTTATTATGTTTTATGCTAGTATTTGTCCTTTTATATTTAATCTTACAGTGCAAAGTAGGGTAATGTAGCTTGGCTTCAAGCTACAAGTTTATGTCCAAACTGGACAATGTTGTTGTTGTTTTGGTCAATGAAATTCGATACTGACAACCACCAGCAGGTTTGTAGAGGTGACTATGGTCCATAATGACAGCTCCTAAAGAGGTTACCAGGCATGCATAAAACATCAGTTCTATTAAAACTGGATTGCATGCTTCTGTAAAAGATTGATGCTGAAGAAAGATACAGAAGGTTTTCTGCTTTGGAAAAGCATTTTCACATCCTTCCCTTGTTTTGCTTTGGCAAAGGTTTCATTTGCAGACTGGTTTCTACTTTGCTGTTCTGATGGGTTGGCATTAGCTTGTAGTGGAGGATGATAGGCTTTTTCAATCAGCTAACATACAAATTCTTTTGAGGCTCACATTAAAACAGCTCATCTGTCAGACTTTTTGATGGTTCTGTGAAAACAACCAGACATGAATGTCCGTGAAAAAGTTCTTGGCAATAGCTGTTTTACGCAGCATACGCCATGACTTTACCAAGAAGATATATAGCTTGTGAACTCTCAGCTCCATGAAATCCCCCAGTAAATCATGACAGTTTGGACAGCGAACCAGCACATGTAAGTTGCAGGACATCACCTAAATCAAATGCAGCCTCCTCCATTTTGTTTCTGCATTGACAGGCCAGTCTGCTGTGATAAAAGGTCAGTCTGCCCATTTAAATCGTTTGCTCAAAACTACTGATATTTATCTCATGATGTAACGAACATCATTTGTAACTTACTTTTTGTTTGTATGTGGTTCACAAATCTCTAAGTTTGCTAGAAGTGATGAAAATCTGCTTAGGAAATATTTCAAAGTGCAATAGAGATACTGCAGTCTTCATCTAATGTTTTTATACAACCCCAATTTAAAAAAAAGTTGGGATGCTATGTAAAAATATTCATAAAAACAATATGCAATTATTTGCAAATCTAAACCCAGATTTTATGAACATAAACAACATATCAGATGTTGAAACTGAGACATTTTGCCATTTAATGGAAAATATGAGCTAATTTTGAATTTGATGGCAGCATCTGATTAGCTAAAAATGTTTGAATGACTGTTCAAATCTGAAAGGTACAAAATCTGTTTATTTGCAGCGTCCTGAAAGGTCAGCCACTGTAACAGCTTCATTTGAAATGAACACATGTGAAATGTGATCTGTTATTATGAGTTTTGAAAGTCGACAGGCATTGTTTGGACTGTGAAGCATGCTTTACCCGTACCCGTACCTTTCTACTGACATGTGTTCTCTTATGCTTATAATTCCTTTATTGAATCCAGTTTTGAAGAAAGCTGGATTACAGACTTTTTAATCTTTTCATATCTTCCAGTGGGGGAACATTCTATCAATAAAGTGCATCATTTTGTTCATACACACAACTGGGCATTTTAAGTGTATATTCATAATAATTATTTAGATGAATAAATAGATAAATGAATTAAGTATTCTTAGAACATTCTGTCAAATCAACATATCCCAAATAGCCTGATTTTCCAGAAATGGTAGCCTGTTTCCTTTCCAGCTAAGTGTCCAGTTTGCTTCCATCAGGAAACACTGAATTTGCACAGTTTGTCTCAGTCTGCCAGTCAGCACATTCATAAGATTTGTTGGCTTCCTCCATCCAGCTAAGTAATGCTGTTTCATTTGATGATCTCCTTTCCGATCCTTTGATGGGAGCTGGGAGAGTTTGTCTGTCTGTGGCCATGTATGTAGCATGATGTTTATAAGTGGGCCGACTGATTTAAAACCTCGACTAGGAGTTGAGGTGCAGCACTGAGTCTGAGTTATCTGTATCAGCTTCTTTATGAATTCTCAAACCAAAAAATAACTTATCACATAATTTAAGATAGATAAGGGAAATTTAAGGTTTCATATTTAGACCCCATCCTATTACAGTTGGCTTTTAACCTTGTTAACATGTTCATACTGTCATATGCCAGAAGATACAGGAGAGCAATGGAAAAATAAGCAGTTAGCCCCACAGTTGAGTATTTTTCTATCTTCCAAATAGTGCAGCAACGCTGGTCTAAAACTATGTCCCTAATCAAGGAAAAACCTTAGAAAACCTTAGAAACCAGTACTGACTATCTCCCAGCTGGGACTTGTCAGCTTGGTGATATAGGGCGATGTTTATCTAATGTTAGACTCACATTGCTAAATGCTTTGAAAGATAGTCATGTTATCTATTTCTGCTACTGTTTAACTTTGTAGGCAGAGGTACCATTCTGATACGCTGTGTCATAAAAGCCAACCCTGGACGAGTTGCTTCTTCTATGGCACATTTGCTCCTGCTTTAAGAAAGTATGACTTACTCTAGTGTTACAATTTGGTCCAAAATATTGATGGATGGTACAGCGGTGTGGTTAGCACTGTTGCTTCATAGCAAGAAGGATCCCAGTTTGGATCTTTGCTCCATGCTTGGCCGAGTTTCCCCTGGTGGCTCTGATTTCCTTCCACAGTCCCAAAACATCCCTGAACGGTTAACTGGGGATTCCACATTAGTCTGAATGACCATATATCACTGCGATGGACTGGTGACTGGGAGAACCTTGCCTCAAACCCTGCGACCCTGAACAGGATGAAGGGGGGGGCATAAAATTGATAGATATCTCTATGACCTTGGTTGCATGTGGCATCTTTCTGGGACCAGGATCAGGCAGAAAACTGAACCTTCATTTTTGAGTTTTACTTAACAGAGACCTTTGTCTGATGCTGCCTGAAGAATAGAACATTTATCAGAGCCTAGAAGTTGAAACTGGCTGCCTTTGGACATCTTCTGATCTTTGAGTCGGTCAGAGTTTTCACTTAGTATAAATGATCAACATCCACCTCATAAATTTTTAGATCACCACAAAATTTGATGACTCTGTTATTCCTCTGACTTTGTGCTTCTGCACATTTGTGGTGGATCACTGAGGATAATAATTTCATTTATTTGTGTCCACTTCACTTAAAACTTCTCTTTAAACTGATCTTAAAGATGTTGCAGGTGCATGTTTTGTCCTCTGCCCTCCTTACTTACCATACACCTTTAGTAGGCATGACAGGTATCCCCATATGGCTAAGACCAATATGGCATCTCTCTCATTTTGGAGAGCAAACTAATGCCCTGCTGCTTACCTCTTCTTTCAAGCACACCTCTTGCAGTGGAAAAATAACTTCCGACTTTGCAGAAGTACACACAGACCCAAAAAGTCAAATTGCTGGCTTCAGTGTGTCCAATGCAGCTTTCAGTCTATCAAACCTGATGGCGACTCCAGTTTCTCTATATCCTGTGTTCATATCCGGTTTCTTGCTCTCTCATATGATTTGCATCAAGTTCGATTTCTTCACTGCATCTGGTGTTGGCTTGCAGGCTAGTAGAGGAGCTCATTTCACATATGACTGTTGATGCTTCTGGGGCTGCTGGTGAGAGCTGAAGTCAAACAATGGGTGAGGGACAAAGGAAAAAGCAAGATACAAACAACAACGATAGGTAGATGTGGGTGTTTGAACTGGGATGAATAAGATGGAAGTCATGAAAGCTTCAGAAGAGGCCAAATCTTCCAGTCGGATATTTATCATGCAGAGAAAGCCTGTGTTAGTAATCTGGACAGAAACGCACGGAGCAGAAAAATAACACTTCTCCTCTGTGACAAAGTAAATGATGCGTATCTTCATTTCTGACCACAATCAGACAGTTTTTTTACTGTAGCTAGTGTTTATGGCCTTATGAGCCCATATACATAATTTTATTTGTCCTACTGAGAGAACAGTCTGATAATCAAAAGATACAACTGCCCCTTTGCAAATGCAACTGAGTGATGTTGGATGAATTTTATTAATCCCGTAAGAGAAATTATGATACTGCAGTATAAAATGTTCAGACAAAAATAACTAAGTAAATGAATGACTAAATCTGATTAACATAATTATAAAGTAGTTGACAAACTGTCCCAAAAGTCTGAAGAGAGTGAGAAGCATGGTTGGCATCTCTGAGTTCACCATGAATGAATTGGGGTTCTGCGTTTGGAGCCTGGCAACAACTGAGCTGATGACATCATATGCAGTATTGGCATGTCATGCAAATAATCTCTTTTTTAGTTGAAATCATGAGTGGGAACTCCCTGCCAACACTTTAATATCCAAGATGCAGATATTTTTCTTCTCAGTAACATAACCAGGATGACACCGTCTGTTGTTAACAAGCACACTCCTCCTTTACTCTGCAGCCATGTTAACGACTGCGGTGCATCCATGTATCATAACGGAATTTTAAAAAATGCCAGCAGACATCAAGCAGCATAGCCAGTAATCAGTGCTTTTAAAAATCTAAAAATGTTCAGCAGAAAATCTTTAGTTGATGGGAAAAAAAAGCCCCACCCCGCCACCAAAAAAAAAGGAAAAGAAGAAAAAATAAATGCATGCAGGATTTCAGCTATTAAACATTTGGGTTTTTAGTTTTTCTATGGATGATTTTGCTTGTTTTTTTTTCGGTCTGTTTAGATCACTGATAATAATCTCAGACCAGTTTGATAATTAGTTTCCTAACTTGATTAAAGTTCAAGTTCAAATCAAGTTCAAAGCCTTTATTGTTAATGCATGATAATTATACTACAAAATTGGTAAAGCAACTCACAACAGGGAAACTAGATAAGGAAGTTGAAGTCACAGTTGACAAATGGAGGAAAAGACAGATCTCTATGCAAATGAAAAGTGTGAAATAATGCAATGCCTTGCGAAAGGAATGAAAATATTGGACATTTAACAAAAACTCAATCGAGATCATCTTACTGTGAAAAGATTTATGCGATTTAGAAAGTAAATGGATTTGTTTAGATGAAGGCATATCAAGGAAAGTCCATCAGGCAAATGCATCTTATTAGGAGAGCAGCTGTTTAAAACTACTGATAAGCAGCAAGAAGGTTTTTGAAGCTGCTGGTGTCCCTGGAATCCCAAAAACGTCTTGATGCAGGACTATCCAGAGGCTTGCAGTTTTCCATAAAGGTGTGTTTTGGCCACCCTTAACCAGTTCACAAAGAGAAATGTTTACAGTTGGCTCAGAAATACATGAAGGCAGTTTTTTTTCATTGATAGTCCAGATGGATGGTGGATTCAATTCAATTCAGTTCAATTCAGCTTTATTTGTATAGCGCCAATTCACGACAATGTCATCTCAGAGCACTTCACACGCAATCAGTTTGAGCCAATCTGATTCTCGTACATGGATTCATACAAGCCAATTCATAACAAATAGCCTAGCTAAGGAAACCAACAGGCTGCATCATATCTTGTCTTCGATCCAATCCCCAATCCTGAGCATGCTAGAGGCGATGGTGGAAAGGAAAAAGTCCCTTTTAATAGGAAGGAAAAACCTCCAGCAGAACCCGGCTCAGGGAGGGCGGCCATCTGCCTGGACCGGTTGGATGGCCACTATGTCCCAAAAAAAGACTGTGACGTCAGCAAGGTGTTGGTGGAGGGATGTTGATGGAAAAATGGAAAATGACATGATAGGCCCCTTTAAGGTGCCTGAGGGTGTTAAAAATGATATCTGCAAAATATAAAAAAAATTTTAACTGGTCATTTCCTGTCATGGTATATGAACCGTGCACCAACTCATGCTGCAAGGAATACCATTGAATTGAATCTTTGGCTGCTATGGGTAAGAAGGAAAACTCATGACGTGGTCACCATCATCTCCTGACCTCAATCCTACCGAGAACCTGTGGAGCTTCCTTAACCCTAGAACACTAATGTTGTGTACTCTACCCATTCAAAACCAATGTAGCATGGGTGAAATATACCCACCTTTAGTGTTCTAGGGTTAAAAGAAAGATCTATGAGGTTGGGCGACTTCCAAACAGCAACAAAATGAGATCTAGACAGAAGTATCCATGGATTTACAAGTTTGTTTATCAAGAGAAACTTGTTAAGGTGATATCAAAGAAGGGGCCCTCTGATAACATGAAACCTGATTTGTAAAATTTTTTTTTTTAAAATAATCTCCTATGTAATGCAAATATGACAGATGTACATTTTCAGTTCTTGTTTGGAAACTGTTACTGTAAACTGTTACTCTCACAGTTTGAAAACCTTAAACTATTGGAGTAATTTGGAACGCCGTGTTTTGATTGATTGGCAATAAATTAGGTTTATTATTGTTTAACCCAGTTTATATTGTAACCTTATATAATTTATGATGATTAAAAAATCATATTCACTTTCTTTTGCATTGGTTATTTAGAAGAAATGAACAAAAATGGAATATGCATAATAATTTGAAATGCAGTGTATGTCACATCCGTTTCATGTCAAATGAGCAACTGTGAAGCAGGACATTTTCCTGATTTATGAAGGGGAAATTATTAAACTTTTCAAGACTCTTTAAAACATTTCTTAGAAATCGTCCTTAAATACATAAAAAAGTAATGCAGCAGCCTCAGGAATATTTTGCCCTTCATTGCAGCACGACCTCAAACAGTTGGCTCATTTCTGCAGATAGTTGTTTGTTTTGCATTTAAAAAAGACATAACCCAGGTCTTTTGGGACATAAAGTACATAAACAAATCTGATGTGTGTATTCATGTAGAAGGCTATTTATGTGAAAGAAAGGGAGGATTAGGAAATGACAGGAGAAATTATTGAAATGATTGCTAAAGAATGCATTGCAGATAACAGTTTATTTAGGATTTCCATCCTTCATAATGAGCATGAACCTTAATAAAGATGGAAAAGCCAGACCAAATGACTGCAAAAGCTTTTACACAGGTTTTTTTTTAAATGTTCTTTTTCTATCATGCTTTTTCTAAATTTACGCTTTAAAATGTACAAAAACATGGACGGATAAAAAATTATTGACATATTGAATGAATGAAGATAAGCAATGTCTATGGAATGTGATAACAGCGCAGGGAAAGTGTAAACAGCACGAAAGAAAAAAACAGCTCTTAGAGAATAAGCTCACACTTGTCAAAATCCATTAGCAACAGTAGGACAATGAAATTACTGTAGACCATTCCATCCTTAATTAGTTTTTTACATTATATAACATGAACAACTATATGGCATTTATGGACCTTGATGACCAATTATAGCTTGAGAGCATTTATCTGAAGATACGAATGTGCAGCGTTCCCTATAATATCTTTCTGAAACGTTATCTAGAAATTGATTCACTTAAAAATAACGAGTATAAAATGTACACTTAATTGTGTCCTGCTGAGAGGTTTAGCTGATTTCTTTTAACATTTTCAATACCTTCTATGTGTATTGGCTTGCTGTCTTTTCTTCCCGTGCCTTTGTTTGTGCATTACTGCATTTCCTTGTGGATTACCACTTACAAACCCATTGGCAGGACCATATAGTCTCTGTACAGAAATCTGTATATCACCCACGTGCCTCATGCATGTGTGTCCTCAAGGAGCTGCTCATACATAACTGTTCCATAGCACCACCAGAGGTCGAGAACTCCACATTACATATAAGTAATGCATGAGTTGTGTTGATTTAATGCATTAACTAATGCAGTCTGTAAAGAAATTTTTTAGCCATGGAACATCTATATATATATATATATATATATATATATATATATATATATATATAGAGAGATAGATAGATAGAGAGATAGATAGATAGAGAGAGAGATAGATAGAGAGAGAGATAGAGAGATATATAGAGAGATAGATAGATAGA
>JAOXYM010000016.1:7010084-7022446 GCA_028567055.1 Leptatherina wallacei | reverse complement strand
GATAGATAGATAGATAGATAGATAGATAGATAGATAGATAGATAGATAGATAGATAGATAGATAGATAGATAAAATAGTGGCCTGGCAAACAGATAAAGAAAAATAACAAGCAAAAAGAAATCCTTAACCTTATAAGCAGGGCCATAACATGTTTTTTTTTAAATGTGTTACAAAACATATCATGAACAAAGTCATCCATCAATCCTTTGGCTCAGGATTTCTGCTTAAAAATGCACCTAATCTCGGACAGGCAAGATGCAACAGCCTGTGTATTGCCATAGAAGACTGAATGAACCACTTGTGCAACAGGGCTACAGTAATTTTACCATACACAGTTCAAATTTGCTAATGTTGTTTTGAAAGGACAGGAGCTAGTTATGTTTGAGCCCAGTGGTTTCCCTGTGTCACGAAAAAGTAGCTGGGGGGTCTCTTTTTGTCACCTAACCACAGAGACAAATGTGTTAGAGACATTCTCCCATTTCTAACTTTATCTCTGAGCAACGATCATACATGTAAATATAACCAAAATGACGGCACTGATGGTTATAAAATCAAGATTTTATTAGACAAAAGAGCTTCACATTGTTTTTAAATGGAGTGTGGCTGAACACATAATTTTAATGGGCTAATTTTTTGATAAGATTTTATTTTATTTTCCATTAGATTTTATTTTATTTTCCATAAGGTTCCTGATGGTTCTTAAATGAAAATAATTATATTAATCTATCAGTGTTGTGTGCTTATTCATAATACCTTACGTTTTTTTCATCTGTGCACTAATATATAGCCTGCATATGCACGTGATTTGGTACGTTTTGGTGAATGTCCCAAAAATAAGGCACCCCCAAAAGCCCTAATGCAATTCGAACCAGGTTTAACTATATTTTATCAGAAATAATTGGCAGTGAAATAAAAATATAAGAGGAGATGCTAACAGATTCTAGCTGTTAGAATCTTGCAGATCACAGAGTGAACTCAGCCTGACTGAGAGATGAATGCTAGCTGCTAGTTGCCAGGACTTGGCCCAATCAATGGACAGGTGCCAGCAGCTATAGCCACAGGAAGTGGGCCTAACTGAGGGACTGGATTCTAGGCGTTAGCCACCAGCAGGCAGATAGAGATGTTGAAAGGGTCAGATTGGCATAATCAAAGATACCTGTTCACAAAAAAGAGGGGGAAAAATGTGTTGTCATACTAGAGCCATCTTTAGGCCTTGAGAGTCTTTCTACATTACAAGGCATTTATAATTTACAATTTTGGGGTGCAAAGATGAGTTTTTAGAGGATTAGTAACTGGAGTTATTCAGTGTTGGAGTGGGACTTTAAATTCATCTTTGTAAACTAGATATTCATATAGTACAGTGTAGAGCATACTTTATGAATAACTGCTGGTTCCAGCCACCTCATTAAATCCAGTCACTTACAGCCCAATTTAGAATTTATTGGAGAAACTGACCGGCTTCACTGAGTTGTGTTAAGATATATGTGGAGCAGAGGGTCAGAAATATTAGGAAAGGTCTACTGCGTCGCTACATTTGCTTCAGTTATTGCTAACATTAGTACAGGGTCATATCTAGAATTCTGCCCCATTTAGTTTAAACTAGCCTATTCATTATGTGCAAATAAACTAAAGTAGCTAACGCCTTAAAAGACCAAGTATCTGTTATGTGTTTATGGCTCAAACTATTTTCTACCAGACCGCAGATGGCCGCTGATTAAGCTCATTTTAAATCTTTTATACTGCAGCATTTGAACATTTGCATGTTCATGTTTGAGGGTATGTGTCCATTAAAAGCTATGGCCAGTGGACAGGCTTCCCCATTACTTCTAGTTGATTACCCAAGCAGTTGCATTTACAGCAAGGAGAAGTGAAGGGCAGTGGTCAGCAGAGAATGGCCATAGGGAGAACACTTCCCACATGGCACACATTTATTCGGATAGCTGTTATGTTATTCATGATTAATACCACCACAAAATTTCCCCCATCTTAATCTTACATGAAAGATTTGAACTTTTATATTGGTCATTTACAGAGTAAGCAACCTCAGCTGTCAATAAGTAAAATGTCTGCTAAAATCTGTTTGAAAGGTAAATTTGCTTTTCTTTTTGGGATTTGCGGATGTACTTATCATGACTCTTTAGTCTCTGACCTGACTCCTCTTTTTGCTTGTGTCACCAGTCTGCTCCCAGTTCTCCCGAGGAGTTTATGCCATCTTCGGCTTCTATGATCGGAAGTCCATGAACACCTTGACCTCCTTCTGCGGGGCTCTGCACACGTCCTTCATCACGCCCAGCTTCCCCATCGACACTGATGTGCAGTTTGTCATCCAAATGAGACCCAGTTTGAGAGGTGCTGTTCTCAGTCTTCTGGACCATTACAAGTGGGAGAAGTTTGTTTATCTATACGACACTGACAGAGGTGAGAGTGCTTGCACACAGCTATACAAACACCACAAACTTACATTCAGGAGGTGACAGATGTGTAGTAGCTGCAACATTTTATTGCAGGAAAACTAGAAAAGTAAGTGGCAGGCCAAACCCTGCTCAAGCAGGTTGGTTATTATACAGTGTTTATAATCATTCTTTAATATGTAAATCCCTTATCCCAAATCCTTATTCTAAGTAGACTGATACATTTTAATCTATGTCAGTAATGAACCAAAATTGCTTCTCTATGTGTGTGAATCCTTCTTTGTGAGGCGCTCAATAGTTGCTTACGTCTGAGAAATGACTCACTTCACAGGTGCTGCTGATCTGTTCCTGTAGTGTGACTGCAGCTGTCTGAGTCTCTAATCCACGGCACTCTCTGATTATCATTTAGCTGTAATTGGATTATTTAAAGGGAGTGCACAAAATGTTCAAACTTTTCTATATGTTTTATGTCCTCCAGCTTCCTTGATGTGGGCCAACTTAATACAGAGATAGGGGCTCTGAGGGTTATCATCTGGAGGTGTTAAGAAACAGCACAACGCTGTTTATATGAAGTGGAGCAAAAGCTAGTCACGGGTCTGCTGTAACAGAAAAGATACAGTTCTTGGTTTGAAGTTTACTTGGCTATCATTGGCATAAAGGCCAATTCTGTATTCGTCTCTCAACAATTAATGTGAACAGCTCTTTCTCAGGTGCAGAGGTATTGTTCAAAATACATATATTTTAGAAAATAGTTATATTAAATGAGTTAAAAAAAAAAGGATTGAAAGCTAAAAAAAAACAAAACAACTTCTTTGAAGTTACCTTAGCAACTTAAACCTTGTCCAGAAAATTGTTCACCATCCACAAGCTTCTGGGAGAACTAAGCCATATCTCGTATTAATAAAGACATTTCAAAACAGTGGAAATTGTTTGGAGGAAAATTCTTCATTGCAAAACACAGGCATGTATAAAAAAAGAAACCCCTTTGGAATCTGGACCCTGTTGGTGATGGTGGAGATAGGACTTGGCCGAGGCAGCTTAAATGCCCTGGAGAATCCAGATGAGGAGGAGATATGGAGGAAGAGTGTTGCATGCTAAGCTTTCTGAAAAGCAGTGACAGAATTCTAGTTACATTCAGAGGACATGGGCTAAGGCCCACTGGCTCTGAGAAAACACGCAAAAAGGCTATTGGATGAAAGCCCTGACGTGGAAATTGATGATGAAACCTTTTTGACAGTGTGGGAAAGTGGAAGTGACGAAGAGAGTAGACCTGCAGGAATAGCTAAAATTCAGAGGAATAGAGAACGAGAGAGAACTGGTCTTCTAACCCACCAGCCCATCTAGCCCTTTTAAAATTGGTGCTAAATCTTCATTTGTTAGTTTGCTTGCCTGGATGTGAGTTTTAAGCATAGTATATATTTCTAAAAGGGTTGTTGGTGGTCAAAATGTTTAATACTCGCAGCATGATAATATCACCACCACACTTAACAATTGGGACAGTATTATTGGGGTGGATTGCTTTACCTTTACTCCACCAAACAACTCAGTCTCTGTCTTCGAGCATTCTTTTTTAACCATAAAAGATTACTTCAGAGGGCTTTTTCTTTGGTCACCTGCTCAGTTACAAACTTGATGCTGAAGTATGAATGGACTGATTTTGGAGTAGGGTTTCTTTCTTGGACTGTATCTCAGTCCATGACTGACCTTTCAGCCACACCTGAGTCATGCCACACTTGTTCCATTCTGAGTTGTTTCTGACCATCTGAAACTATTTCTTCTTGGCTGAAAGTGACAGTTTTAAATATCTTCCAGACTTTAATAAAGTGGCTACTCCTCTGAATGTAGATCATGGAATATAGAGTAGATTGTCAAAAGTTTGAGTGACATCTTTGACTTTACAAGTCCTTTTTGTCAGATCAGTATTGAATTTCTTGGACTTACACATTGTATGTGTATTTGTTAAAACGAAGAGTGATGTGTTGTTTTTTATTTCTTTTTATGATCCATTTTTATGGTGGCACAAGGACAGAACCAGATGTTTGATCAGTCATGATGATCATGAAAAGGTGTCACTACCCAAATGCAGAAATGACTCAGGAGGAGCAAGATGAAAGAACTAAAACTACTCATATTTAGCAAAAAAACTAAACCAAAGATGATCTGAAAGCGAGGGATTAAAAAACACAAGATCTAACACAAACCTGAAGTTTGGGAAAGTCTTAAACTGAAATGCCACAAAACCTGGGAAACAGAGCAAAGAATCAACCAGAAACATGGAAGGTTACACCCACAAGAACTGTTGCCATGAACTAAAAAAACAAGGAGGAAAAGTACAGTTGAAACTAATGACAAGTGCAAGCCAGGTGATTTTTCTCTAATGGATGTATATTGTAGCATCATCCTGAGCAATGATATTTATACATTGAGTGAATGTAAACATCTGAGGGAACTAATTACTGTGATGTTGTACCAAACATGTCTTTTTTTAATCTCAAACACTTGAAATGATTGTATTCATGCATTTTCTTACTGTGGTCCCTGCTTTTAATTGTGCCAAATTGTTCTGAGGTGTGCTTTCAAAGTATTTTTAAACTGACATAGAGCATTTCTAGGACAAGTACACTCCTTTTTTCAGTTCCTCTCTGTCCCTTCTTGCATCTTTAGATCTCTCGTGTGCAGATATGAATCAGATTCTCAGTCTTTTCTCTTTTTTTTTTTGCATTTTTCTTAAAAGCTGCAAAAACACTTTTTTAAACAAATATGTTGCAAAAAGCTTCTTGAACAGCAACACTTCCACAGTGGTGATGTGCTCAAACTTGAGCGTTATATTTGCCCTAATTTTGGAGGTTGTTATCCCTCTCACAAGTGGGGGAGCTTCAGTTTTATTGATCTGGCCAACGTGTCTCTGTGGCAGATTGCAGAGGCTGATAATTGGTTGTCCGACATGGTTTAGAGAAATTGATGAACAAGTTCATGCCCTCTCCTTTGTGAAATCAACCCTGTCAGAAGAGCCTCCGGATTTAGCCCTTGGAGCTCTACTTCACTTTTTCTGGCCTCTTTCACCTGCTGTGTCATGGCTGACAGGCCACCATCTGTAATCCTGTTCCCATCTCCACAGTGTGACGCAGCATAAACACTGTAGTTTAAGATGGACTCCCTCATACCGCACAGCTTGGATTTGTTGAAAGGCTAGTTAGCCATTCTGTTTTGGCCCATCCCGCTCATTCTATCAAGGCTCTGGAGCAGTGTAGCCACCACTCATCCAAATGTCACTTTAATCTTCATTATAAGATGAGGGCTTTATTTACGGCCGGAGGGGAAGTAGCAGGGAGTCTTGAGAAATGCTTATGTGACTGTTGATAGTTGGCTGAACAAAATGACACAAATGTGCTGCGGAGACATTTTACAAAGATATGTGTAATGTATGTTCTTTAACAAGACACATGATTTTTGTCAGATTGCAAGCAAAGGCATCTCAAAATTAGACTGAAATATGAAATAATCATTAAAATGTGACTGTCTACTTTCTTACAAGATCTTGAGGAGGTGGGCGATGGCTGCCCTTTCATCGCATGACATAAGAGAGTTTTTTTTTTAAATTCAAGTCTGAAGGCATAACTACTCATCAAAACTGCGTCTGTATAATGGGAATTGGACTGTAATGGGTAATAAAAAGCCCAGAGATCTCTCTTAATGTAGCCATGCATGAACTTCACATTAAATTTTCATATTTGAAATGGTGTTGACATCAAATAGGTTCAGCTAGAGTTATCCTTCTCTGAATGTAATATTCTAAGAGCTGAACAGTTTTAACTAGCTGACTTATTCCCAGTAGTTAGTGAACTGTGGGTGAAGTTTCTTATTTCACCTGATTTCTTTGGGAGTCTCTTACCATTTCACACAACCAAGGAGCTGAAATGATGCAAAAGGAGAAACTGAGGAAGCTACAAAGTTTGACGCAAAGCACAACAGAGAAGAAAACTAACTTCATGCTTTAACACGTGAATCATTAAATATATATATATATATGTTCTTCTGCAGCAAAGCCACATCACCTATTTATCTTGTACTCTGTGTGAAATATCCTCATTAAATAGAATAATTGCTGCTGGCAGAAAATTACCTCTTGAACTCAAGAACATCTGGGCAGTAGCAGCTGCCTGATGAGAAAAAGTCCTCTGGAAATTAGATACACCATTTAAATAATTAACAAGGTGTACCACATTATCACACTATGCCATTTAAATAGACTTTGCAGTACCATCAACATTATCAACATTTTGGCAGTTTATAAAATTATTATGATTATGCTTGAGTTTTCTTTTTATTAATCAATGATGTCTTTTTCATGTCTCCAATGAGACACTACCTTAAAGAGACACTACTCAAGTTTGACTATTTTCTCAGTGATGCGCCCCCTATCAACGGCTAATTCGGCATCCATCTTGCATCCTACCTGTACTGTGAGCTCTCTCCAGACAGTAAAAAACAGTGAACAATTTTCTTGACTCTTGTCTTATTTCTCGCTCTTCTTTGGCTCTCCTTAGTTTCCTCTCTTCCTCCAATAATGTCTTCTTGTGTTTTTTTGCTGAATTCGCCGGTGTGCGTTCGAACGGCCGGCTTGTACATTCGCTTGCTAGCGTGTAACGTATGCGCAAAGCGAAACTCAGCAGGCAGTGTCCTGGATGTGAAAGTTGTACTATGTGGTTTCTCTAGAAAATTCACATAATAGATGTCACTGTGTCATCAAACGACTCCGGAAAGTGGAGTTTTAAGGTCGAAAAGTTATATAATGGGCATTTAAAATGCATTTTCAACCAACAGCTAAGTGCTGACTGACTCTAGTCTGATAATAAAAAAAAAAAAAGGTAACTTCTCTCATGAAAGTCCCAAAAAGTTTTTTCCCGCAAGTCATTATAGTCTCATTAGTTCAAGTCACTCCTTTTGATCAATGCCGGATGTCATGAAAAAAAATGAGAAAAACCTCAATTAGGTCTGAAGGATACAGGTTTGTTCAACTGGTATTAAAGTGCTTCACTCCAGCTCCACTCTCTTGTCCAATCGTATTCACTTCTGGCTCCAAATGGCCAAGATGAGGGCAGGTGAACGCTATATCAAATCAGATATCAAAGTGAACTGTAGTGCATGCTTCATTTGTTGATTATTTGTATAACATTGCAATTTTTATTCATCCTGTTTAACCTCAGGGCATTTGGACAAAACTCATCGACACATTGTGCGATTTTAGCTATCTTATAAGTTACCAACAAGCTGCACTGAGCGACAGGCATCTGATAAACTTGGCTGTGATGTCATGTTTGATGTGTGCAGACAATACAATGATGATACCTGCTAAATCATAGCTGCAGCTGTAAGCTGTAACACACATTCAAGTGTCACATAAACGTAAAGAAAGTTTTATGAGCTGATAAACTGAATAACGACTGCCCTTTTAGGCAGTCATGAAATGTTATTAATCAGTTTGTTGTTCTCATGCATGTGTTATTAAATTTTATATGCAATACTATTAGGATTGTTTTAACCCCTCATGTTATATCTGTCTTCAGTTATATGTGATTTATATGTCAGTGCCTACCCCGTCTGTCACAAATAAAGTAATTTCACAGTTATTCTTATTGGTATTGTAGAGTTTTTTATGTTTTGGATCATATTAAAAATGTTAATGACTCAAGGAGATTTATCACTTTTGCCTCCAATGAAATGCTTTCTTGATTCTTTTTTTCAATCGCTGACAGGAAACAGGAAGTAAATTAGAATAAAGGAACAGAGCAGCACTATTTCCTCTAGATTTCAATGTGATAAGTGGCAGAAGAAGCATTCATACAGCCATGTAAAAATACTTAACCAGCAACAAAAAAATTGCTTAGGTATCAAAGATCAATAGTCATTATGCAGAGGGTGCAACGCAGGATGTTTCATTAGTATATACTATAAAGTATATGATCAATTTTATTGATGCAAGTTTATAAATGTCTGTGCAGCATGCTTATATATATGAAATCAAGTGGATCAGTTCTTAAAGAGCTTCAGGTTGGCATACTCACTTATGGTACCCCAAAACTTAATTTAAGCACACTACAAGAGTAAAAGTGCTTGTGAGAGAGATTTTCTTGCACAATATGAACCACACTGTTTACTGTATTGTAGTTCTCTTAATTAATGGATTCTGCATAATGACAAATAGATTTTTTTGCTGCTATCTAATTGAAGGGCTAACATTTAACATTATCTATGGCAGCTTTCCCTGCAATCTCCTTCAGCTGTGACAAATGAAGATAGTGGAGTTGGTAGAGAATTTACATTTGATGTGTAATCACACTGCCCTGATGCTGAATGTCTTTTTTGGGATTTTTTCCTGCAAGGAAACATTTGATTAATTACACCCAGCTAAAGACCTGCACTCAGCAGTCAGGCACACAGGCTCATTAACAAAAAAGGAAAAGAGAACCACTCTGAACGTCTTACTGTAACTTTGCATTAAGTTAGGCACGTATCAGTAGGCTTTAGGAGCTCCATCCACCCACCTGGGTGTAAACACAGTTATTCTCCCAGGCCCTAATATTTGAGATTGAGGCAGAGATTCATCAATCAAGCTCTTCTACTTCAAAAGAGCTGTTATACTGCCCTGTTCAAGGACGCTATTAGGCCTCAAAGTGAACAAAAAGAGCAAAAGCGAGTGTTACTGGGATACAAATATAAAAGAACAGCCCAAACTGAAAACTGAAAGCTGTTCATCAGCCAGGCTGCTTTCAAAGGATTCTTTAAAAACAAAGAGATGCATATGAGGAAAGCGTAGTACTCACACAATTTCTAAAAGAATCCCCAAGGTTAGACAGGACTGTGTCAGATTTGATAAACTTTCAAAGTTCCTTTTTTTTTGTGTATGGTGTCATGCTTTTGAGAACTCTGTGACTCATTCTGAATAAATCTTACATTCTCTGTGGGAATCAGACTGCCTTAAGATTTACTGCAAATGGAGTGTGTTTACTAAAGCAGTTTGGAAGCGTGTGTGTGCGTGCGTGTGTGTGTGTGTGCGTGTGTGTGTATGTGTGTGTGTGTGTGTGGTTTTGTGTGGCGACCTCGTTGGTGAAAACCTCAAAGGGAGTTGTGCATTCACTGAGAAGATACAGCTGAGGCGTTGGCTGTCTCACAGTGTTTCTGCACGAAGCAAGCCTCCACTGTTTTAATGCACTTGATCCGCTCTGCTTGATGCCCAAAATGGCACCAATTGATCCATGGACATCCACGCATGCAGAGGCAGTGCAGCTTGAAAACAAAAAAGAACAAAAACATGCTAGCTGCAGACTTTCTGCTTTATAATGCAGCACTAAGCCAATGGTAGCCACAGGATCATGTGTATATGAATAATTAATTGATAACCTTTTATGCAGTTCACTTATTTCTGAAGATAATTTATGCATCTGTTGCTTTTATATGAGCACAGAGTAGGTTTTAAATGCAACATTTTGTTCTAAGAATTATTGCTTTTAAATGTGTAGACCCAAGTTTTCAGTTGAGCAGATTGGCTGACAGGCATGTGTTGTAGAGTATGTTCTGCAACACAGCAGTGTAGCCCATTGGCATGAAACACAGTGCTTTTTAGATACATAAACTGGGTATCCAGAATGCTGATAGTCTATTTTAAATGCTGAAACAGATGGTGCTGATGCCAAAGTGCATCCCTAATGGCTGCAGATGCATTCATACAGGGCATCACAAGTCAGTAAAAAAGCCATTTTTCACTGCATACATTGTGACTTTTGTTCTAAGGGAACAAGCAGTAACATTAATGATGGTTCTGTTATTCTTTGTCATTGATGTGGGGTCATGAGCAAGCATTAAGAATAGCCCAATACACAGTTTAAGAGAGATTACCTTCATTGCTTAATCTTGTGACTTTTCTTTCAAAATATCCTTAAGAGAGAATTTGTAGATGTAGTTTTATACGGGGACGCTTCTGCAAAAAATCTGGAAGATGTTTTATTTATTAAGTACAGAGTTTGGCAGTTGACTCCTCTATGCTCCTGGTGGCATGGTGGGATTTGCATGGCACCTTTGCAGCCAATACATTAATTGTGTGTGGATTGCAATTGCCTGGTAGAATCCAGCTGAAGTTAAAGGGTTGCATGAGTGCAGATCAGTTCCCGTTTATTTGTAAGTAGTTTGATTTCATTTTTAAGGAAAAGTCTCTGCAGTTTGAGGGAGCTGCTATTGAATCTGAGCAGCAACAAGGATCCTGCAAAGACAGCTAATCCTCTTGAGCAAACCTATAAAAAATGATTGACTTGCAGAAAAAAAAACATTTGTTAGGTTATAATGTCTGGACTACATGCAGAGACATGATACCTTCATACTGCTGTGAGTGAACCAATGAAAATTAGATGCAGGCATTGACATTAACAACATTCTTGACACATCTTTCAATCTTCTCAGTTGGCAACCTGAAGCTTTATCTTTGGCATTTGTCACATCTGTGACTAACAGTATTAACAAAAAATGTTTATTTCCAGCTCTGCTTCTTGACTCATAATACTGCCAGAAGAGAAATCAATACTCTTGAGACCAGGTGAGAGTTTCTGTGTCCTGCATCAACGTTCTGGCTTAGGGAGGGAACAGTGGGAGGCAGCAAAAGGTTTATTTCTGCCAAAGTAAACCTAAGTAAAGATATTTTTCTTTCTGCAGCTCAACGTTGTTGCCTCAGCAGCTCACAGACAAAAGAAAAGCCGCATTTCATAGAGATGTGAGCGAGGGGAAGGGAACAGAGGAGTCAGCAAATCCTTTGTGCTTCTCTTATGTAAAAAAAAAAAAAAACGACGAAATGGCAAGAGGGCCAAACAGCTGCCAGACAGGCTGTCAGATTTTTTTTTTCTTTTAACTCATCAAATTTAGAGCCTGGTTCCATTTTCTTTCTGTCAGATCCAGGTCTTCATCTTCAATCTGCTCTAACCTTAGCACATTGCATGGCCAAATATGAGACCAGGTGACTAAGAGAGAACCCGTCTGTTTTATTACGTGCTCTGTTTATGCCCCGACCCTGGATTTTCCTTTGCTCAGATGCTGTTCATCTATTTCAGGACACTTGCTTTCAGGATAACGCAGGGCCATTACAACAGTAGTCCTTTTGCATTATGAAAGAGATTGATGTGATGTGTGCTTCCCTGTTTGCCCAAGAGAAAATGCCATTTTTATTTGCCTAAGCGATGGGAGGGTGTGCTTTTTTTTTTTATAGGATAGTAGAAACAAGAGCAGACAGTTAGTGCAGCTCTCACTGATGGGCAACAACCATCTATTTCTTATGTGGTACAAATATAGCTATCAACACTGTGTGTGTGTGTCAGTCTTTTACTCTGTCTTAAAATTTTTATGTATATGGCTTTGAACCACACTCGTCTTTAAGTTCAACAGAAGTTAATGTATTATTGTGTGTGATGCAAATTAAACTTGGACGAGAGATGAAAGAAAACAGGAGGAGGAATTCTCAACATTCTGTCAGCAACTTTGCAGCTGCCATTAGATAAGGAATAATCTGTCTGATTAGCTCTGATCAGAGATTTGGCAGGAGCTGGTGGTGTGTGTGGGGGGGGGGTGATGGGCACTTTGCAGTTCATCTAATTTGGAGGAGGGAACTGTTATCTACATTGGACTGCATTAGGAGTGGGTGTTGTTAGGCTAATTGTACTCAAATGTGTCATTTTACTGTCATTTGGCAGCTTGAGTCCTTTTAATTCCACTGCTTTTGTGAGCTTTGCCTACTGAATAGTTTTCTTGGTGGAACCACTTTTAAGGTTTGACTTTTTCCCCCCCCAGATGTCTCTGAAGTTGGTTCAGTGGCTTTGTCTGAGGTCCTTTTAGTGTTGCGCTCAGCTTTGGGCATCCCGTGACAAAGTCGCAGTTCAGATGCCTGCAAGAGAATTTTAAAGAGGTCACCT
>JAOXYM010000016.1:6995385-7009707 GCA_028567055.1 Leptatherina wallacei | reverse complement strand
GGGGGGGGGGGGGGGGGGGGGGGGGGGGGGGGGGGGGGGGGGACGAATGAGTCACAGTTGAGACGGCACACCATGCTCAGCCGCTGTATGAGCAACTGCCTAAGACTCTGGAGAAGAAACACATGGCCAGGTGCCAGCAGAGCTTCAGTAAGTCTCCATCTTCCTCTCAGTTGGTCACAGAGGATATAAATCTCCTGGTGTGTGTTGTATTCCTATTTTGATCAAATATTTTTCCTTCAGGATTTAAAAATCTAGGCCTCAGCAGATGCTCAAATGATTAATTTAAAGAAAAACAGCCAGCGATGAGGTAGATTTGTTTTTCTGAAACACTTTAAGTGACTATAAATAATCAGCAATATTATTTTTCTCATAGTTGAACCTGAAAGTGCTATTCTCTATTAAGATGCAAATAACCATATCAGTGGTATACTGATCTCCTGTGTATTGTTGTGTGGGCTACTAAGCTTATATATATTCAAGAGCATCCTGCATACAGGCCAACTTTGCTTTGTGCTTAGCTCTCAAACAGCTGTCATCTTACCGCATTTCTTTGGGTGTGTTTTTGTGGAAAATTTCAAAGTGTTTTTCAACAGTTTTTGTATTTGTAGATTGAGCATAGACACAGCATGGAACATCATGGTATTGCATTTGATATTTGAACAGGATCTGACATTTGTAACAGTTTTGACAGCATATGTTTTGTTATGCTTTGTGAGCAGTTTCTAGAAGTGCCTGTCCACCTTACGTTACAGAAGACCGGTGCTTGCGGCTCAGCCTAATTGTGATTGGTCCTCGCGCAGCAAATGGCACGCTCATTTGCATGACATCAAAACATTTCAGCCATCGCCATCATGTTGCAGGCCTGTTTCATGTCACCACTAATCTCTTCAGGGGAAGTGTTGTCTTTTTTTTCTGTTTCTTTGAGTAGCAGCCTGTAAAAACTGATTTCAGATGTGAGCGGATAAAAGAGCAAACTGTCCGTTCAAGTAATGGTGTGGGATGAACTTCAGAGGAAACATATGTCGCAGTAAACACTGAAGGCTTTTTTTCCCCTTCCGATTCCTTTAGTTGTTTGCATACTGCCAGCAAATGTGAATGCTTAATTCTTAAGTTTTGCAGAAATAGACTTAACTTTTACATCAACCTGCTGTAACCGTGTGCTGGAGCAGCGAGACTAAATCAAACAGAAAAGTTACATAAAAAAATCAAGAGTGAGTTAAAAGGTATATGTCTTGTATAAGATCATAATTCCTTTTTGTCGGCCAACTAGTAGCAACGCTCTTATGGAAAGCGGTCATGATTATAGGGACTTCAAAATAGAATGATTTGAGGCCATTGACAATTTCAGAACAGCCTCACATTTAAGCAGCAAATGTATCTAGGACATGACTGCCTATTCTACGGTATGTTTGCTCAGGTTCTTATCCTTGAGACACACACCAAAATCATCTTTTGCTATGTGTTTTTTATTTTTTTGGCAAAAGGATGCTGTTCATGGAGAGAAAAAGGTTTCTCAGCCAGGACAATTCTTCAATTAAAATGTGTTTGTTATCTTGAAATGTCGTAACTGCACCATTAGAAAAGTTCCATCATTAAAGAAGCTTGCTGCCTTCCTCAGGGTATGTTACAAATGAGCTGAGGTAGGTGTGTTAATTAGTCAGGCAAAGGCACAGGGGCCTGTTCTCAAGCAAACAGTCTTGCTAAGTCACACTACTACAGCTGTTCCATTAAACACTTTAAGTTGGTGTTATCTCAGAGGTGCTTGACCAACTGTGGGAATAAAAGCATCATCTTGGCTTGTTTGGAAAAGCCAAGTTCCAGCCAGTTAACTGCACAAGCCACTGAAAAAGATGCGTGAAAATTGCCTAATGCTCTGAGAGGATTAGAGCTCTTTGCAAAATTGTGGATTGAGGTCATCAAAAGGGCGTCTGATGTCTCAAAGTCTCGACTTACTTACTTCCCAATTCGTGTCTCAAAATGCAAAACTCTGATCCCGTCTAATAAGACTTTATTTCTTGTAAATACCCAGAAAACATATTTATATCGATATAAAGATTCTTGATTTGTGTTTCCCTTCTAGATAAACTAACAGTGACATATGTATGACGTACATGAAATGACTCACCTGGGAATGTCTGTTAGTTGTCATGACCAGTCGCAGGATCAGAGCGTATTTAATGTTGAGTTTATTGATATGATTGGTGCTCCCCAACTAACACTGCAATCAGGCCGAGTGATGTAGCTGTTGCGTGTCTTATACAGTCTGTTTACAGGGGGTGCAATATCTGAATACATGAAAAAACTATGAAATTGCCTTGAAGTCAACATTTTCATCTATTGAGCCCATGATTAAGTTATTTTATTATTTACTCAGCAAGAATTTACAAATAATGAAAATGTATGTTTTATTAGAGAAATTGTATAAATTACAATCTTGTGACTGCCAACACTGAGCAAGGCACCTTTCTATGGAATAACAACACGTTAATATGACATTTTTAAGTACATTGGTTTAGAATGTTCACTTCTCTCTAGTAACTAGAGAGAAGTGTCCCAGTGACTTGTCTCTCTAGTCACTGGGAGATATGTGGAATCACACTAGAGTCTAGTGAGATGCCACATAACTCTCACTTCATACAAAATTTAAAATAAATGCTCTTTTCAGATAAAATACAGCATCCTAGCAATAATCTTTGTCCCTATTTTTTAGTAGTCTACTGAATACTAAAGAGTGTTTTATACCTTTGCATGGGGTATTTGTTTGCATCCCTTTCAGCCTCCACAGATGCTATTCTTTTTTATTGCAAATGGACAGATGTGCACATAGCCCTTGGAGATGATGGTACGTGTGTGTCGATTGCTGACTGGCGGAAAATTAGCTCCAGTCAAGGCCCAATAACAACTGATTCATAGCAAAGAATGCAGAGTGCCACAAATGATAAATAGGCTATTTACAAATTATTGGTGAAAAGCATAAAACAGCAGTGGCACTGGATAATCTTCATGATTTAACACTTAGTTTCACTCCACCACAAAACAGATCCATTGATACAATACCAACACGAAGTCCAACACAACTAAGAGCTGACAACTCAGATTGTTCCACATATTTCTGATACTGTCCCAAACTTGTAGCAAAATGCTAGAACATGCAGAGATATAATCAGACACTTAGAGGAAAAGACTTTACATGCACAGCGCATGAAGCTAAAACAGTGAGCTAACAGATATCAAAGGTCCTGCAGAGTTGGAGAGTATTTTGTTCCATCACTTGCATGCTAAAGCACTACTATGCAACACTTAATTAATTAACGTTCTCCACACCATCAAGGTTGTTTTGTAAAATGTTGCACCGTACTTGTGTAAAAGACGTGTTATTTGTGCTAAATATAGTCTTGTGACAATATGGTCTTGATTTTGAATATGTATAATTCTTCAGGTCGGGGCTGAATAATTGACTCTGTGAAATGTCCTTGATTGTTGTCCTGCCCTCTGGCTGATGCAAAATGTACCATCTGTTTACAAAGTCAACCAAAACTCTGCTTGCCATTTGTCTGCACATAATAGTCAGAGTTAATACTCATCAAGAGTCCGAGGTGTTCTCTGACATTCAGATTTTGTAATCGAGTACACTGGATGTCATTTTCAGTTAAATCATTCAGTTCAAGGCTTTTAAACTTATCTTTTATTTCCATGTATCTTTAACTTAAAGCATACTTAATAGCTTAACATTGGCTCATATAAATCTTTAAACCCAAAATATCCAGCTTAGTTTACTGTAAAAAAAAACTCCCCAAAAATAGCTTTCTCAAAGGAATCATTTGTAAATCCCCCAAATCCTTTTTCTTAAGCAGCTACTAACACATTTCAAAATGTCATGCATATCCCAGCTTATGATTTTCAGTGCCACGTGTCAGAGCACTGGGAGGAGGGCTGACACTCAGCTTCCTTTCTCCTAACAGTGATATAAAATGTTGGATTCTGATTTAGATATTTCTGACCTGATACGGAAGCACATGTTCCAGCATGTTTAACTTTGATAAAGTCTGAACAATAGCGAGCCTAGACTGAGTTCAGCTCGCCAGCTTCTTATCAATCATCTGACGCCTCACAATGCATCGAGACATTGCATGTCAACCCTTTTGAATTGCTTAACCCCTTCAAGTATGAGACATGTAAATGAAGGTCTCTGTTGCCTCTGTAGACCCCCGAGTGGGTTATGTGGTGGTGAACAGTGAGAAGCACTTGTCTTTAAAGGCCATACCTGATTTGAGTGCTGTCTGCTGAGCGTTTCACTGTGAAGGTCACCAGCAGGGGAAGGGAGGGCGGACGTGTCAGTTAAGTCGCTGTGCTCTGAATACTTAGTAGCTCAGTTGGGAACATTGGGAACTATCTCTGTTTGCTGTGGTAGCAATGAAAGGGAAATGGTGCTCCTCGTCAAATCAGAAATGCAGAATCTAAGGTGAGGTTTGCACAGGTAGTACCACCTTATTATTCTAGATCATTTGCTCATGAATTCTAAAGACATAAACATATTGAATAGTTAAACTTTGAGTTGCATAAGCATTAGTTTACAGTGTATCTATCACAGTTTATCTTCATTTGAGGGACAGAAGAGCTTCAAGCTTCACAGTAACATGAATGCAGAGCTTTTATGCCATACGTTGGAAGATTTTACTAGGTAATAAGGTATCTAGGTTGGAGATTCAGAATGATGCAATATTTAGATTTTACCACTTTTCATTTATTTGATCATTTTGTTAAAGGTTACAAGAACTGTAACATATTTCCTCCCATCTGTTTTGAGACATAAGTAGCTTCCAAACATAAAATCACAGACAAATGGAAACTGTGAGAACAGACTCTGCACATCATCTCTCTGCAATGTGAAGGTAAAATGTTAAAGTAACACTGACCAGAATTAACTTTTCATTGGATGAGACTTTAAAATTCAGGTGTGATATCAAAAACAATTCAATAATTTAAGAAATGAGAAACCCATGCCTTTACAAATAATGCATGAGGTGCTGTGCAAACTATCCAAACGTGGTCTAAAATATTAATGAGCACTGACACCGCTACATTTCTATATGACCTTGTAAAACATACAGTATCTCCAGTAACAGTTTAAGCAGTCTGCTTTGCAGTTTGGGCTGAGGGACAAGGAAGGTTGTGATACAGACTGACAGCCAGTTTTTATTTAGCCTGGGTAATGGCTGCTTTCAGCAGAGAGACTCTGTAGCTGATGACTATTTACATAAATAGTTCTTACACTGGCTTATTCAGCACCTAAAATAATATTATTTATTTTATGCTATCAGCAGTTTTATCCCTTCTCTAAAAGCAAAGGGGAACCACAGCATGTGGTACCCCTTATATAGTGCAGTCAGCCTTAGTGTGTTGGCTCTGTTCTCAACAGTATTTTCTCTGCAATCAGTTATGACCCAGTACAGCTCATAATGAGCTCCTGTCACCATACATTTAAACTCAGCCTAACATATTGTGTGCACTACTCTTTAGGTAATGAAAATGCAAATTTCTGATGTATGTTGTCCATTTTTATGGTCAGTCTTTTTCCATCTTGTGAGCTGTCCATGATGCTTCTTATAATTTTTGCCTGGCATGCTAAATTTATTCAGCATACAGTAAACTGTAGAACACGAGTGGATGCTGTGTTTTGAACTATTTTTAGAGCAACATTCAGACATACAAGACATTTTACTGACTTATAGACATTTAAATCATAAATAAAGCCAAGTGTCAGTTCTACTCTTATAATACAGTGAGGCTGACATTTGATGTGGAACTAAGCACTTTAAAAAGCTCATGCCTGTGGCAGTATCCTACTTCTTGAACTTCACATCAGTCTGCCAAATACTCTGTTCATAATGATCTTATTTCTGTTAACCAGAATAACACATTGTAAATGTATATAGACAACATATTTGCATGATTTAATTTAATGCACTGATAACAAAACTAAAATGATGCCTTTAACAAGTTTCTCTTCTCAGCTGATTTAGAGACTACCTGTCATAACTGCTGAGTGTAAATCCTTAACCTCCTTAATAAACCTTTGACAGAACTATTTGAAGTCCCCTGCCGGTATAATGTGGATTTCATTGCCACTGCTCAGCCAGGTTGCTGTTAGCTCAGCTCCTTCCTTTCATATGCCTCATGTACTGATTCATCACATGGCACAGTGAGCTTTGCAAAGTAAACACAATGTTAAATAACACCAGTTGTGCTTTTTTATCTGCTTCTTTAGCAGTCTGTTTCACCGGGTTAGCTTTAGTGCATGCTACATGTATCGTTGTTTTGTTGTGTCATCTCGTAGCTTTAAATTTGCAAGCTTGAATTCCTCTGTCAGAAATGAAAGAGTCCCTGATATTACTCCTAAACAGGAGTCATTTATCTGGTACCTGACAGCTGTGATATGTATATATGAAATATGCTCTGTAAAAGTCTAATTGCCAACGCATGCTGTTTAACAGGGACTGTTAGAATAACACTCAAACAGAAGGGAATGTTTCCTTCCTGAATACATTTTCTATTTCGGTTTATTTTGCTGTAACATGTGCTTACAGGAGGATTTTAATGCTCCAACATGTTAACAGTTAAACATGCAACTAATCATTGTTTGATATTCTTTCCACCAGTTTGAGTTTTTGTTTTTGTACCACGTATTTATGCTCGTGTGCTCTGAAATCTTCAAAGATGGCGATGTGATGGTGCTCTTTACCCTCTACTCCCACAGGTTTTGCAATCCTCCAGGCCATAATGGAGTCAGCTGTAGCCAATAACTGGCAGGTAACAGCTCGCTCAGTGGGGAGTATTGTGGACCCCACTGAGTACAGACGCATCATTGAGGAGATGGACCGCCGGCAGGAGAAACGCTTTCTCATCGACTGTGAGGTGGACAGGATCAACTTGATACTAGAGCAGGTATTCAGCCAACACACACCACTAGTTTTTATCCTGCTTTGATTGAGAAAAGTAAATTGAGGAGAAAACTGTAATTGATTATCAGGAAGTAAATGTTGCATCTTTTTTCCAGCCTCATGATTCGGCATGCTCTGTTACACTCTGTTGCAAAATAAGATATTCTCATGGCTTTCTCTGCCCCCCCAAACCCCACCCCTCTCTCTTTTCATTCCTTCTCTGTTATTAACATAAACTCCCAAAGTGCATCATGAGTGATGCTCCAATCTCAATATTCTCTTTTAGAAATCCTGTTAAAACAGGCGAGACGGGTACATTCAGTTAGGGCTTGTTGTTTTGGGTATTGTGTGTGTTTGTGTGTGTACATGTAGTTTGAGGTCACCTGGGCTTAATTCATGTGGCAGAATTAAACAGCTTGCTCATTTCTGTTTCCTAGGTGATTATCAGCTCCAGTTTCACCACACAATTTCAGTGCGTGCCTCTCATTGTGGCTGATTTAATACATTTTTAATGTCAGAAATGTATTAAATTGTTGTCTTAACTTCTCTTACTGGCTTATTTCAATTTCTATCTCTATTTCTCTCAGATTATGCAGTCTTTAGGTAGATGGTGTGTCTATAATCTTTCCACTCACCAAACCCTTACTTCTATCCTGACACTGTATGGCTTTTGACCATTTTAATTGAGGAGTTCTGATTATCTAAATTTGACCAAACATTAAAACAGAAATTTTCAGCCTCTTTTAAATTTCCATTATTATAGACTCTTCTTAAAATGGATTAAAATCATATTTATTCTCCTAGTAATCAGCACTATCTAATGGCAGCTTCATGTTCTTGTGGGAAGGTTTCTGAAATGTTGGCACACCTTTTCTTCTGAAATTTCCTCCATTCTTCTTGGCATGTATTAAAAAGCTTGAATGGATTGGATGGCAAGGGTTGGGTCACAGCCATTGTTGGATCTCTATAGAGAATTTCTACTGGGTCACTGGAGGATTTCAGTTTTTCTGAAGCCACCATGTTTTCAGTAGATGCTGTCCTGTTGAAATGTATGAGTCCCTGAGTATTCTGGATGATGGTTGCTAGATATTTTGAAGCATTAATTTTTCTCTGTAGTCTGATTAGTCTTCCATTTCCTTTTACAGAAAATCCCCCCCACAATATGATGCTGCTGTCACTATGTTTGTCACTGTAGGGATGGTGTCAATAAGCCCCAGTGCCTTGTTTCCTCCAGACACTGCTGGGTGATGTTTGCAAATTGTCCAGTCTGCTTCATCAGATCTAATTATTTTTGTTCATGTGGTTCAGATGCTTTTTGGAAAAGGGAAAATCCCAGCAGGTTGTCAGGTACCTCTCTGTTATAAAAGCTGGATTGGTGGAGGGATGTATCGATGGTTGTTATTCTGTTCTCTTTCCTCAAAGTAATTCTGGATATAAATCATTGTGACCATTGGCTTGCTGGTTACCTGTCTGAACAAAACTCTTCAAGTCTTGTCAGTTCTCGTTAAACTTCGCTAGACCTCAGCAGTCTTCAGTTTGACTGGGTTGCCAGATCGAAGAAGTCTGCCGGGTTTCCTGAACTTTTCTCCCCAGATCTTTGGCCTCACATGGTTTTCTAAGACTCGTTGTAAGGTTGTTACTGACTGGAACTTATCTAGACAATTCTATGCCCTTCCTGCTTGTATCCAGTGGATTCAGTTTGGCACTTGTAAACAGGTCAAGTTATAGAAGCATAATGCCTGGTTCAGACTACACAAATTCAGCCCGTTAATACTTTCCTCCTGTTTATAATCACCCTGTAGCTAATGTCACAATACAAGCTAGCATTAAAACGTTGCAGTGTTTTAAACATGTTAATACATTTGTTACTTCAAGCTCTGAAGGATAGACAGCCCATAACGCCCTCCCCCCCGCCACCATAGAACTAGTACGCAGTCTTTTTTTCTCTCAACCTTTGCTCTCTCGGAGCAGAGGACAGCCACTCTCAACCAAAGTGCGTCTGTTGCCATGATTGACAGCTACTTGTCCCGCCTCCCGTCTTGTGTGCTTGCTGGACAACACAGGATGATCAGGAGCGTTCTTGTAGTGTGCTCCTGCAGGCACACGACACTGAGTGAATCTATCACATCTACGTCGGTTAATCTGACATATGACCGTCGTGAACGATGGAAAAAATTGCGTAGTCTGAACCAGGAATAACAGGGACCAGTGATAGACAAAAGATACTCAATTGTGAGCATTGGAATGCCACCAATGATGTATTGATCAATCTTGCTACTAAAGGATAAAGACAACTGTATGGCAAAGTGATGTGTGAGGAAAGAACCATTGAGTTTACCGTGTGTGTGCATGTTAACATGCTCATTTGAACCATTAATCCAGAGTACATTTTAACCTTCTGTTCTTTCATGAGATGTCTGTGTATGAAGGCTGCTGCTCTCTATGTAATGATCTTCATTATCGGAAGCCTTACGATTTTGCTCTGACCTTCAGTATCTGTCTCCACTTCCTCTGACACGCAGATGGAGTTTTTGCGACAATGAAGAGCATTTTCATGAGAAGTTTGCTTGTCTCTGCCCTTCACATTTACGCATATAGCTTCTTCAAATGTGCTCAAATTGCATCCATATTAGAATTGAGTTATCCAGTCATAAAGGAATGGTCACTTAAGATTAAATCATAATCTCTTTTCTTTTTCTGTTTGATTAATACAGCATTGTTGGTAGCACCTGTCAGACTAGAGTCTCTCCAGATGCTCAAGAGTGGCAAGTCACACCCGCATCTTGTGACCATGATTTCTTATACGAGCTGTGACATCAACACTTGCTTTAATGTAATATCAGCTCCTGTGTAAGTAGGACACACTGTCCCATAAAAGCAACAACAATGAGCCTACTATAAATAGCCTACCCTTCCAGCCTGAGGGAAGATCTCTCATGAAGACAGGAGTGAGCAAACAAAACTGAGATCACTCAAGCATCAGGAAGCCACCATTCTGGATGTGATGTATTTTTTACGATAATCTTTCCATTCTTTTTGATGCATGCTAGGCTTTAGTATCTACTCAGAGAATTATTAATGGATGTGCCGTATATGGAGAGCCGTTTTTTAGTTTGGACTAATTACTTTAGTCATTAAGCTTGCTCCTGTGGTTGCAGATTTTATTTGTTGATAAATGTGCTGGGGGGTGTGTGTTTTGTTCTTGTGCTTGCTCTCTTAACACCTTTAAAAGCGTCAGTTCACTCATCCCTTCAGTAAAGTAAAGACGGAGCAATAACACCTTTAAGGCTTCTCATCAATAAGAGAAGCGCAGTGGATTTGTTACTTCTCCCAGAGAGGATCCATCACCTCCAGCCTCCTCCTGTATGGTGGAAAGACAGAGAGCTGGTGGGAATTAAACCATCTTGTTGAGTCTCTGTCTAGTGCTGTGGAGAGAAATCAGAGTAGTGCTGAACACCCAGAGGTGTGCTGGAATTCCACACAGAGTGAGTAGGATGGGAACAAGAGATGGAATCTCACGTGTGGATGTTATATAAACCTTGAAATCAAAGTTTAGAGCAATTTGCTTTGTAAGGATTTGGTTTTGTTAAGATTAATTGGTGCAGCTGAAATTCTGACGTGCGAATGCTTCTGTGAGAAAATAGACAGCCATTAGGTTACACCGTCTGTGGAGACTGAATCTGAGGATCAAATCTCACGTCAATGGTCAATAGCTGAGATGTGTCACATGCGGATGGACTTTCCAACTAACTCTTACAGTGCCACCTTGTAGGCTTTGCTAAAAATGCATATGCATAGTATGTGCAACTTGTGATAAAAAAAACACGTTAACCACACTGTGACTCTAGCCGCCACCACGTAGGGACACAGTTTTGACAATTGTGAGTAAAAATTTAATTTGAACATTTTAAAGCTAACCATTTGTGTAACTAATATAACTGGAAGCACTCACAGAGCGTGAACCTCCACCAAGCCATAGGCTCAGTCACCTCAGAAAAATCCCAAAAGGCCAAACAGCCCACCCAGTACCCCCTAAATTTTGAACCTTCTGGATCACCAGATCCAGAATATCAAAATGATCTGGGTCAAACAATGTTGGATTATAACATCTAACATGATCATTACTTATCTCTCTAGCTGTCGCCAAGAAAGTAGTCCCTCCAAACCTGGAAAACAAGAAGATCATGTCACATCTCTCACTGGATCAATTTAATCTCAGAACTTATAACAATGGAAAAAATGTATGCTCATAAAAAGAATCATATGTCAGCCTTTGAAAAAAATTTGAATCAATTTCTAACTTTTTTATATTCTAACAAAACTTAACCCCCCCCCCCACCACCACCACACACACACACACACACACACACACGCACAAAAACACACACTGCAAACAATTACACACGTATGTGTAAATTTAGACATGTTTATTTATTTGTTTGTTGTTTTGTTTTTTTGTCTGTCTTTGCTTTGTACATATGATTGGCCTCCATTGTTTGTTTACTTGTTTGTTTTGGTTATTTGTTGTAGTAACCCTCCCTTCTTATACTATTACATGCACTAAATATTATATGATTTGTCAAATAGGGAATTTATGACGCATGCTGAAATTGTGATATAAAGAAAAAAACACAACCCATATTCATATAAAATTAAAATAAAGTTGTCCTCCGAAGAAGGGGGAGCAGTGGTTGGCCAAAAACAAAACAAAAAAAACCATCTACCATGATGTCATCTTGTAATTCTTTTTTTTTTGCCTATGATTCTTGGTATTATCTGTTGAGTTAGAAGCTGCAATGGCAAAATGATCCCCATCTCCCCATAGTAAAGAATCCTTAAGAAAATTCCTGAATCCAGACTGTGATCCGGATCACCCCCAAAATGTAATCACTTGTTCCTTTATTACATTTCGGACATTTCCTGAAAATTTAATCAAACTCCGTCCATAACTTTTTGAGTTATGTTGCTGACAGACAGACAGATACAGTGGCAGAAAAAACTATGCAGCTGAAAACATAATTTTAAATAAATTAACAGAAGCAGAAGAATGAAGAGTAGACATCCTTGACAGGATGCCAAGGCAGTCTTCACCCAGAGTTGTAACAAGATGGCCTGTTGTTTTATAACGTTTTGGACATGGCTGCACTGAATGCGTGTGTCCTCTACCGGAGCTGCATCGATGCCAGAATGAGCTGCCGTGCGTTCATTATTGAGCTCTCCACGTGCGATACAATAAATCAATATTAGCTGACATCCAGCGCTCTGTTACAAAAGATTAAAAGGGTGGGAAAATTTGGCCTCTGTAAAGTCAAGGCAAGTTTATTTGTATAGGACATTTCATGTACATGACAATCCAAGGTTCTTTACATACAAACATTAGAAACATCACAGCCGAGTGCAGAAAGCATTAAGAAGAATTTAAAAAACAAAATGATTTAACAAAAATAGACAACAAAATGAACAAAGAAAGAAAATCCTCAGAAAAAAATATCAATTGTTATCGTAAAAGGCTGCAAACAGAAAAGTCTGCAACCCTGATATAAAACTGCTGAGAGTCTCAGCAGACCTGCAGGTTTCTGGGAGTTTGTTCCACATGTGAGGAGCATAAAAACTGAACGCTGCCTCTCCGTGTTTAGTTTTGACTCTGGGAACAGAAAGTAGACTTGACCCTGATGACCTGAGGGATCTGGTCGGTTCATAACGAACCAGAAGTTTCTGAATGTGTTTTGGCCCTGACCCATTCAGTGTTTTGTAAACTAACAGCAGGATTTTGAAGTCGATTCTTTGACAAACAGGAAGCCAGTGTAAAGATCTGAAAACACCGTAAACACTACCTTTATCTTTTTTATCTTTACCTGGCACCTGGAGGTAATAGATATGAAATACTATGTAAATATTTCAATATCAGGAGATACATTTTGGTTCACTTCACATATAGATAGTTGATATGAATCTTGCTACCTCTTCTCATCGAAAGTTTCTTTCTATGAGCTGTATACTGTGTGAACCCTTGACCTGAGCTACAACTTAAATATAAAAGACAAGCATTAACCCTCCTAGCGTCTTCGTGCATTTTTTTTGTGCTTTGAGAGTGTTTTTTGTGAATTATTTTGGCGGGTGCAAATGGCATAAAAATTGCACCCGGTGTGTATTATAGGCTGAAGTTTACAATTTTAGGATTGTTTTTTGTTTAAACCCTTTAATTCACGCTGTAAAAAAAAAAATAGTATCACCTTTTGTCCTGCATTTTTCTTTGCCATTGACTCCCATTCAAATGACATTTTTTAACCCACTACCATTGAAGTAAAAATGTGCATTTTTATCAATGTTTTCATGGATTAATGATAGTAAGGAAATACAATTTTATTATTTATTGTTTTCCACTAGGTGTCACTACTTTTTCCATATATGGTCAATAGAATTCCAAAAGAGGCAATTGCGTCATTCATAGATTCAAAAATTATGGGGCCTGTAAGGCTGATGAAATACATTTTCTCAACAAAAATGATTTCGGTCTATTTTAGGGATGCTATAATGTGGTATGGATGTGAGTGTTGGGAAATTATTGTGTGTGCGTGTGTGCGTGTGTGTGTGCGCCTCCCATTGAAACGCAATATAGTGCAACACAGAAATGATGTCAAAACTGTGGAGGTTTGTTTATGTAAGAAAGTGTGTCTGTGTGCGTGTTTAGGGTGTAGTTTGACAATCCCAAATATGTGCAAAATTAAAAACTTAGGTAATATATCAAATAAATATCAAAACCTCATTGTGCACAAACATGGATTGTCTTGCTTATACTTTTTGAATCTGCAAAAAAGTTCCATAAACAAAAGCCTGCTAGTATGTCATTGTTTACACAGGTGTTACCACAGAAAAACACTTCATGTGTCGGTTAGATTGAGGATAATTCCATCCCAAATAGTCATGATGAGACAGGTTAGTTTTTTTTCCAAGCATAGCCACTAACACGACAGGGTGGAAGGGTGGGTGGAGCCACAGCAGGAGGAGAAAATGTTCTGTTATGAACAAGACAACAGGATCATGCACATGTACGTGTGTGTGTGCGCACATGTGGGTGTGTAGGTATTTGTACACATGTCTAGTTGCGCGCACGTGTGTGTGTGTTTCATTCAAAGAATACCTCCACTTAAGGATCAGTTGCTTGTCAACATAAGTGTACCTGTGCCTGAAGGTGTGTGTGTTAGTTCAGATTGTGTGCTCCTTGCAGACACCCTATCCACATTTGAAACACATTTGGAGCATAGCCTATCCACATGTGGAGCACTTGCTCCTCTTGACATAAAATCAAATCAAACTTTATTTATAAAGCGCTTTTCATGCGATCAGCAACACAAAGTGCTTTACACAATAAAAACAACTT
>JAOXYM010000016.1:6980739-6991023 GCA_028567055.1 Leptatherina wallacei | reverse complement strand
ATATGTAATTTAGTAGAGCCAGATTTCCATATTTTGGGGATGTAACATGTAAAGATTTCTTTCTGCAGTTGTTGTGCTGCATATCCAAGATGAAATTGCATGATCGACTGTAGTTTTACAAAGATTGCATTGAAGTCTCTATGATGAGGGTTGTTTTTTTACTTTAAATTGTGGATTTCAATCACAAATATTTTTAGTTTTTTAATGCAAAGCATAAAAGATAAACCAAAAATGCAAAAAGGAGGAAAGATTAGACAGGATTACCTTTTTCTCTTTAAAATGAATTATATAACTATCCTGATTGTAATTTTGCTTTGAATGATCAAATCCAAAACATAAAAGAAATTTGACTTTGTTATGAATAATAAAATTTGATGCTGTTTCCAAACTTATTTAAATGAGTTTGTTACAATTTCTCTGTCTACAGTGTATATCATTGGTTGACTTTGGACTGTATGTGGGATGGAGCATGTACACTTATGCTGATGAGACACAGACTGACAAATAAACAAGATCGAACGGGGGCCACATCCTAGAAAAATCCTTTTTTTTCTTACCTACCAAAGTGAGAAAAACTGAAACCCTTAGATACATTTATCAACTTTATAATAGCTTTCCCTTTCTGGGATCACTGCCCACTCAATGACGTCTAATGCAGCTGTCAAGAGATTTTCTTCATCATGGAAGTTAGAACATCATTTGTTTAGAAAGGGACATGCTACAGTACGAAAGGTTATAGAGCCAAAAAGCATGAAATATATATTTCCTTTCCATTACAGCTTTAGTGTTTGGATCACAGCTGCTGGAACTTGCTGCTGTAGTTGAATAACATGATGCATTTGAACCGCTTTACATGCAGTTTAAATTTACATCTCCAGTTTTTTTTGCTTTGTTTGCTGCCACCCATGCTTAACTATAGTAAGCAAAGCATCCTTACAACTGATTATTTTGTAGAAGCTTAATGTCGTTATAATCTATAAACAGCATTAGAACAGTCATTTTTGAGACCATGTCCAGATTGGATGCTCATGCAGAAGTGTGAAATGCTTTATGCCTGAGTGTGTGATAAATGAAAGTTGTAGCCAGTCACTCCAGGCACTGCAGCTTCATTAAGTGCCTTACTACACTTGGGTAGCTGCGGCTCCCTCTCTCATGGATGAACAGCAAATGAAAAGCTTTTTTAATACGATTTTGAAGACAATAAGTAGAAAAGGTTCTAGGAGTTTTGCTTGTGAGGCAAATGCAGGATGTGGAACTTAAAGACTGTGGTGCAGGCATAAAATGTCGGTATACAATTAAATCAGTTTGTATCTGCAAGGAAGGTAATTGGATTTATTGTTGAAAATGGTCAGAGTTAACCTTGTCACAGACTTAGCCTTGAAGCATCAAGAATGTTTTTCCCTGGAGACCAGTGGGTCTGCAGATTCCAGCCACTGAGAATGAAACTGGACAATTAGAGCAATACATGTTTGCCTGCCACACTTAAAAGGAAAAATAGCTTCACAGGGGTGCTTGTCTTTGTGTAAGAGCAGTCCTTTACAAAATTTCTCTAGTGATATCGCTATCACTCTGGACAGATTTAGATGGTTTTAGCTGTTGAGTATACTTATCAAAACTGTGGAGGAGTGTAGAAAGTGAACGGACTGGAGAAAAAAAACATCTCCACCCCCGCACTATCTTTTTGGAGCTTTGTACTTTTGCAATGAAGAAAAAGAGCTTTTACCCATGAAAAAGTTTAAAGAAATCAACGACTGGAGCTCTCTCCATGTCTGCCGGCTCCGACAGATGCTGCACAATGTTTTGGGTTTAATTAAGTCTCGTATGTGACTGAGACAAGCAGGGCAAGAAGAGACTGACTGTAGAGCATAGGCAGCTGCAGGAGGAGAGAGGGAGGTCTGCCAGAGCCTTGACCTTATTTTACATGTTGAAATTAATGGGAAGGAACAAGCACTGTCATCGCAGTTTCTCCCCACTGTGTACGTGTGTGCGCGCGTCTCATGCAAACACACACAAATATATAAAAAATGCTCACAGGCTCCTTCCTGCACTTGTGAATGCTACACTGAAGTGTCAATTTTTTTTCTCTCTTACTGCCAAGTATTTTTTGCCATCTCTGAATCTCTGCAAATGTAAATGTTCTCATTGTTGAGAGATGTGAATGTGACTCATTGTGTGTCCTCTGCAAATTGTAGGTTGTGACCTCAGGAAAGAACACAAGAGGATACCACTATATCCTTGCCAACCTGGTGAGAGCTAGCAACAACTCAACAGAACACAGTTTAAAAAAAAGAAAAAAAAAGAAGAAAAAATCCATAACTGCAGTGGTTCGTGTGATGCAATTCAGTAAAAAGAAAATGCAACAGTCTCAGTGGGTATATCTCAGTAGCCTAGTCAAATAAGTAAAGTGATGATGAACAAGCTAAAGCAGTTTGTAAATGTTTCTTCTTAAGCTTAATGACGTTTTTTGTCACTACCAGCAAGTTGTGCTCTTTGCTCTCAGGGTTTCTCCAACATGAGTCTGGACAGGGTCTTTTCTGGTGGGGCCAACATCACAGGCTTCCAGATCATCAGTCCAGACAGCTCCATCGTCCAGCAGTTCCTCCAGCGCTGGGAGCGCTTGGATGAAAGAGAATTTCCAGAAGCCAAAAACACTCCACTGAAGGTCAGTGAGGCATAGCTGCCGATGCTGCAGTTGCATTTTATTCAACTTCAAAGCACCCCCCCCCCCCAATGTTCTTCCAAGTTTGTAACTCTGCTGAAACCAGAGAATATCTGTCATCATGAATTTTTGCCTGCGATATATTTAAATAACTGATTTTCTTTGAATAAAAACAGATCCGCATTTTAAATCAGTTGCACTATTCTCTTTGTATTCTAAACACTGCAGCTGTTTGGAGACTGTAACCATGCTGTGGTGACAGTGCAGTGTTGTGTCGAATCAGCATGATGTCAGTTGTGTGTTATTGGAGTTTCTTGTGGCCTTTGTCTCAGTACACATCAGCGCTGACCCATGATGCCATCCTCGTGCTTGTGGAGGCCTTCCGGTATCTTCGACGCCAGCGAGTGGACGTGTCTCGCAGGGGGAGTGCGGGTGACTGCCTCGCCAACCCTGCCGTGCCCTGGAGCCAAGGCATCGACATAGAGAGAGCTCTCAAAATGGTAGGACTGTCCTTACTGTCCTCTGCGTTTTATTGATCTGTAATTGCATATCTGGTTTCTCTCATTTCTCACTCTGTTTTGTTTTAAACGCTCTTGGTTTTACCTCCATGCTGCCAAACTCCAATTACCTGATAGCTTCAAAGTCAGAACTTACATTCATTAGACCTCTCTAGTGCAAAAAAAAAAAGTAAAAACCCATTTGTGATTTAAATATTATAACGAACAACAAACTAGAGGTGTAGAAAACATGTGGCACCGTATAAGGAGTTCATGTACGCACCATATGCCTGAAACAGGTTTATCATTGCTTTCTTGATGCATGGCAGGTCCAAGTACAAGGTATGACAGGAAACATCCAGTTTGACACATTTGGGCGACGATCCAATTACACCATTGATGTGTATGAGATGAAGCCAGCAGGCCCCAGGAAGGTAAGTGCACACATAGCCTTGAAAACATTTATCATCATTTAGTTAATGTCTTATTAGACATCCTTCGCAGGATTAGGGATAAATATCAGTACTCTGTGTTTAAATAGCTTTATGTTAAGGGCTTTGTTTTCTCCTCACACTATGGAAGGATAGAGGATACTAATCAGTCTTACAAATCCTACTTAGATGATTAGAACTTATATTCCTATGAGGATTTTGATATTGGAGTTGTTCATTGACAGTCAGCTGTTCATAACAGATTAGAGCAACAATTTAAAAAAAAACCTTTGAAGGATGGCAATAAGATTATGACACAGCTGAAAACCTGGAAATACCATCTTGCATTTTGTGCACAGCAGATTAATGCCGGCAATTTAGCATTTCATTAAGAGCTACCTTGTGTTTTTCGGTCTAAAATTTGACATTAATAACAGTCAGTCTGGTGAGTTATGACATCATATCCATCACATTTAAATGTGACCTTCTGATAAGAGTTTTTAGCAATTTCCTTAGAAGCTCTGAAATGATTTTTACACGAAAACCTCAATGTCATGATGTTGTTTGGTGAGTTAGCAGCTTGAGGTTTGTCAAATACATGCAATATTCATTTGTTCTTGAGCTTATGTAGCTATTTGTATTTAAAACTGAATAAAATCAATACAGCTGAAAGTCAATTTATGTTAATTGCAGGGATCAGCCCCGTAAAGTTAGATACCCTTCATTTTCTTCTGAAGAAATAAATGTCTAAAAGGAGAAAATCTATTATCTTGTTTTGCAGCCAATAGAAACATTTGATTCCAAACTATAGTTGAAGTTTTGACACCGATAGAAAAGGGAAGATAGCTAAGAGCTGATAGCTTCAGCTCACATTAACATTCAGCTGAAGTTTGTACATTTTGCCTAAAAGCATAGACACGTGCCTCATCTTGTGCCTTGGCTTGCTAAAGGAGCAAGCAAACAAATGTCCACTGGGAGGAGGTGCGGTCACTTTGAAAAGCCGTTTAGCAATTTAACGTGTCAGCTGTAGCACTTGTCAATGTTTATTAGTTTCGATGCTAAACCATGTCCTCAATACCATAGACAAAACTCTGTCTATGCTCCCCCCTATTTCCTTGCAAGCCACAACTAGCAAGTTAGGTAGACTACAAACTCAATCCCGTTTACTTTTTTCATTTCTGTTGGACTTTGATATGCCCATGTATCTGCAGAATTTTAATTTCTCGTGCTTCAACAGCGGCACTGCTGTCATTGGCATTTGTTTAAATGGGCAGGCCAAAGGCAAAAACAGTGTTGTCTGAAAAACATACACACTTGCTTACACACAAGACAGTCATGATGACAACACTGTGGCTAGGCTACAGTTGCTCCATGACCCCGAAGTCACCACAAAAGCTGACACCAAAAAAAGGAGCGGCCCCATAATGTCCACATAGCTCAGCTCACAAGACGACATACATCAGCAGCCTCCACGTCCTCTCTCAGTGTGAGACAATCTGCAGTGACAACAGAGTGAGTACTGTGTGTAAAAGCTACAGGAAATGCCAGACCTCTTCTTTGTGTGACAAAAAATGAGTGTGGAAGAAATAAACATAATTCAACTACTGGAATCATCCCAGGGTAAGCACACACAGACCAGTTTTTGTTTTTAGGTTAGATTGTACTGTCTCTTGTGATGTATGAATAGAGCAGTAAAAATGACTGTACTTGCTAGATAAGGCATATTTAGGCTATTACATTTTTCTTGCTGGTATTCATTTTGTTCATCTTCCAAAGCTCTATTGGTGCTGCTTTATTGTTATATAAGAGAACATTTGCCAAGCCAGGAATAGATCTACTCCTACTCTCCTGAAGTGTAGCCCAGGTGAAGAGAGAAGCACCACTGCAAGGTTTTTATTAAATCATATATCAAGCAAAGCCAAATTGTGTCCAGCTGCACAGATACAGCCGACCACCTCACACACACTTGGAGGCTCTGCTGTCAAATGTCTTTCCGCTTCCTGTGATAACTGTGAACCTCTGTGTCGTTTTCAGATCGGCTACTGGAATGAGTACGAAAAATTTGTATTTATAATGGATCAGCAGGTCACCAACGAGTCCTCTTCTGTGGAAAACCGAACAATTGTGGTCACTACTATTATGGTACACTCTCAAGCAGATTTTAAGTGTTTCACCTTAAGATTTCTGCCACTCAAGGTCAAGGTGTCCTTTGTTGCAATCTGTCCTGGGAGGGTAGAATTATTTTATTTTCAGTTGCTTTCCATCCACTCACTACATGTTGAAACAGTCGATTCACAAAGAGTGTTTCAACTGTATCCGTGTGGGTGCCAAAGCATTTTGGTTTTTTTATATTACAGAGGGCTGTTGTAGTAGTGACATCACAATAACGGCTTTGGTAAAGATAACTATAAAGATAAACATCATCGTATTCACATTCAGTGCATACGTAAGTAAAAATCTTTCCCTCTCATTAAGTAATCTGTCAGTGAGACTCAAATTAAATGATCTGCAAACAATGATATGAGTTCTCTATAAAAACCAGGGCATTTGAGTACGCTAGGGTTAGGATTAGATGGAGTGCTAGTTAGATCTGATACAGTTTGCAGGTTAGTAATCATCAGCCATTCTTAAATGTATGATAAGGTGCGCCTTATCTTACATTTAAAACTATGGCTTGTCCTTCCTTCTGACTTTGTCTATTATGTCTGCATCTTAGGCAAATTCAGAATGTAATAGTCACACATTCTCATTTCAGTGTCTGGAAATTCATTGCCATCATAGTTAGACTGGTGATAGGTTGTATTTAGAGTATTTGAGTTGAGGGGGAAAAACAATGGAAGCGTAGCATCATTGCATTGTTTTCTGACAGGCATGCTTTTGATTTAATAAAGACAACTATTATTTTAGACACATCACAGTCATCTCATTTACTTCATGTTGCTTTTACTACTTTTCATGACATGAAAGAAAGTACCATATTTAAAGAAAGATGGTTCTTTCGTTTTGTTTTTAAAACATTGTACATGATTGCAGAGTGGAGGAGAACTGCTGTTTTAAATGATAAATGTGTAAAACTACCAAAGTGTGCAATGTCAAAGAACAGCAGTCTCCGTTAATGATGTTGGATTATCAACCTTTTGCGACTTCAAGTCAAATAACCTCTGAAAAACATGTACATCCCATATGCCAAAGTTAAAACGCCATTACTTAATATCCCAAGATGACATTGATTCATATTTAATGGCTAACATGTTTTACATTGTGGGAGAATTGTATTATATTTTCTTGGAATCTGACGCACAGATGGGGAATCTGTTGCTGTAATTAAGACAACAAGCAGATTTTGCTGTTGTTGTGATATAATGTGAGAGAAGCAGCTTGAGTCAGTGTTAAACTTTATGTCATCATGGAACCGCTCCTCTGATGCGGTTTGTGCATTTTTAACTTGATATTTGTTAGCTGAGCGAATTATTCTCCACATTTTTTTATGACTTTAATCTCTCCGCTGTCACTGACGTTTACTTTATGAACTGGAAAAGTGCTCCATTCCGCTTGTCCTGCCCCTTGTGCCATGCTGATGCAAAGTACATGTAACCCCCCCTCCCACCCCCCCCACCCCCCGCCTACTACCCATTTCCACAGATTTAGATTTTGGATGGAGATAGCATGAGGTTGAGCCCGACAACTTGCTTCGCCTCTTTCCTGTGTTTGTCACAAGTTTTGCTCCTGCCGTTTGCCCGTTGGGCTTTCAAGCCTCCCCAAGGACCACACCTGTAGATGTGTTTAACCTCTGCACTGCTTGTGTTTTTATGTTCCTGTCTTCTTTTTCCTTTTGCATGTGTGCATGCTCCAGTGCCAGTTAAGGTTTTGTTTAACCCATGAGGTCTGGCCATTGTGGATGTGCTCTTTCTTTGCTATGAACTTAAAATTATTTCTAATTAACAGGAAGCTCCATATGTGATGTACAAGAAAAACTATGTACAGATGGATGGGAATGACAGATATGAAGGCTACTGTGTCGATTTAGCTGCTGAAATTGCAAAACATGTGGGGATAAAATTTAAGCTGTCAATAGTGCCAGATGGGAAATACGGAGCCCGAGATCCAGAGACCAAGACATGGAACGGGATGGTGGGTGAACTGGTTTATGGGGTAAGTGTCAGTCTGTCCTTGAACTTTTGATCTGTTACTAAAGCATGACGACAGATTATATGGAGCCCAGTGCATGTTTGATAATAATTAAACCAACATTGTGACTATGTGAAGTATCCCATGTGATCAGTTTCACCCAGATCTTTCCCGGTGAGCTCTTCTGAAGCTCAATTTCACCTCATTCCCTGTCGATGGATGTGAGAGCTCATTCGTGAATAGGGTCAAAATGTCTTGTTTGATCATTCCCTTGTGCTGCTATGTGTCTTTTGAGTGTAGACTAACAGTCTGGTTTTACAACTACTAATATTTTAATGATTACAACAAACATTGAATTAAAAACATACAAATACATTTCATTTCTCTGGGTGAAAATGTATTCTGTGGTTTTATCATGCATCTCGTGGATAACTCACACTTGAATTGGCCCTAACAAGATAATATGCATCTTTTATGAGACCTCAGCTGCTGAATGAGTAATGTTAAGAATCTCACTCGACCGACTGGAATTTAAAAAAGATCTGCATGTAAACAGTGCAACACTGCAGAATTCTCAATCTGGCACCTGCAGTTTCTGCAGCTACACCAGTTCTCAATAGTAAACAGGACAACACTTCCATGTCCAGTGTGTACGTCAACACTGAATTTGCATTGGTGTTTATTAGCTGCTCAGTTGCAAATGAAAAAGAATGAGCTGCTTTTTGACTGAAAACCCTCCTAACTTAATGTAAACACTGCAAACATTTGTCAATCCAGTCTCTCATATTAATTGTGTGCCCGTAAGGCATTGCAGAGAATCTTTAAGGGGTGAATTTAAAAAGCTGATTCACATTTCATGAACTGCATGCATAAGCTTCTCCACCTCTGTCTTCCATCCCTCTGCTTGATTCATGAGGGAGATTTGGATTGAGACAAAGACATTAACCAACGCAAATGCTGAGTGACTCATTTTCAAATGGCAGACTCGCTCTCACTGGCTTCATCAGGGGTCTTTTATTCAGTGTGTACCAAAGTGCTGCATTTCACTATGTACAGTCTTTTTACTCCACGAGTGCATTGTAAAGCTGAGCTGGTTTGGTTTGCGATTTTTCAATATTTCTTTTTGATTAGATCAATATTTAAAGCTTTGCTTGGTTATTTATGGTTTCTTCTGTAAGACTGACTCCCTTTGTGCCTGTTCCCATTTTCACAGAGAGCTGACATAGCTGTGGCTCCACTTACCATTACATTGGTACGGGAGGAGGTGATAGACTTCTCTAAACCCTTCATGAGCTTGGGCATCTCCATTATGATAAAGAAGCCTCAAAAGTCCAAACCAGGGGTGTTTTCCTTCCTGGACCCACTGGCCTATGAGATTTGGATGTGCATAGTTTTTGCCTATATTGGTGTGAGCGTGGTGCTCTTCCTGGTGAGCCGTTTCAGCCCTTATGAGTGGCATCTGGACGAGAACGATGAGGCCAAAGACCCTCAGAGCCCCCCTGACCCTCCGAACGACTTCGGAATTTTTAATAGCCTGTGGTTCTCCCTGGGTGCCTTCATGCAGCAAGGATGCGATATCTCACCAAGGTTGGTTTTTTGTTTTCATTCTCCACCACCTCTCAGATGTCCTTGCCATCACTCTGCATTTTATAGTCCTATACATTCATTTCCATCCTGCAATGGTGCATATAGGTTATTTTGAGCTTTGCTATTACTGCTGTCCACCAAACCTCATGCTTCACTTCACTTCACTTTCTTCCCTTTTCTTTCTCTGAGCAAGAAGCCTCCTTCTACCGAACATCCATTTGTTTTGAAGTTGCATGCTGGCAGTGATGCTTTGCATCCACAAAATAACTTATATCCACCATGCTGAGGGCTGTAAAATGCACAGGGGTCATTACATTTCATCCACAGTAGCGGCTTTAATTCCTTAAAACTGTTGGAGGGCTACCGTGTTTTTGCTGCATGTCCCATTTTACGGTCATCAACTTGGCGCATATAATTTATTTTGTGTGGGGGGCAAAAACATAGTATAACTACATCATGTATTTTCCATATCAGTCATCTTCCCCATCCATCCATCCCTTCATTCATCTCTTTACTCATCACTGCTGTGATGTCACTGACTTCTATGGATTCCTGCTGATGTCAGTTCTTGTTTAACTGGAAAATTCAAGACAAGCTGACTGGTGACTAAACACAAACAGGTGATTCACTATGTTCTGCCAGAAAGAATTTTATTTATGGGGGTGTATACATTTTATTTTATTTTTTTACATCTTTGTTTAAGGCAAACACTTTGATGCAAAGCATCTAAAATACAAGGACATGCACAGCATGCACTCTTACAGCGGGAATAAAATCAACATTTTAAGTTAAAGTAAAGATTAATTTTGTCAACATGAAATTAAGTGATCCTTTTCTAGCAGTAAATATTAAATACTGCAATTAAATATTTCTGTCACTACATTTGGAAATGATGAATGAATCATTGTCAGTATACCATCAAACCTGTACAGAATTTTAAGGTTAGAAAGTTATGTAGTGTTGCTTCATGTCTGAAAGCACT
>JAOXYM010000016.1:6967186-6979957 GCA_028567055.1 Leptatherina wallacei | reverse complement strand
AGCTGACAGGGAACAACCAACATATTCTGCCACACTGAGCTGGATTACCTTAGAAGGAGGTTATAATCTTTACTATTGTTTCGACTGACAGTTCTCTTGTTGGGGTCATGTTTTAATGTCAGCTAGATGCAACAATTCATTAAATCAACACTACTGAACGTGGGCAGATTTTCACACTTTGGCGCCTCCTAACGAAGGCTAAGTGGGCATCCAACTTGCATTCTTTCTCTTCTCTGAACTCTCTAGCCGGTATAACTCATTCTGATGTCGACTCTTGTCTTATCTCTTGCTCTTTCTGTTTTCTTCCACGCTTCCTCCAATAACGTCCTCTTGAATTTCTTTACTTAATCAGTCATGGTCGATGTTTTTTGAATACTAGTTTCTGGTGTGTGACGCGGTACTATAAAGCAAATCGCAGCTGTCTTTTAAAAAAAAAAAAAGTTGTGAAATGGAGTTTCTCAGCCTTGGGATACTGCAGGGGCAAGGACAGCTCCAGGAATGTGCATAATGAATGTCAGTATACCATCAAACCTGTACAGAATTTTAAGGTTAGAAAGTTATGTAGTGTTGCTTCATGTCTGAAAGCACTCTTTCAACTGTGTTCTAGTGGTGAATAACATTTTATTTTATTTTATTTTATTTTATTTTATTTTATTTTATTTTATTTTATTTTGTTTTATTTTATTTTATTTTATTTTATTTTATTTTATTTTATTTTATTTTATTTTATTTTATTTTATTTTATTTTATTTTGTCGTGAAACAACATTTATGAATATCCTCCAAGAATATTGATTCCATCATTTTTGCCAAGGATTGTACAGCACAGGTCTGGTGTGAGTCTTCAGGGTGCTGGATTTTGGCTGCTGATGGGTTGGCCCTTCTGGCTGTCTGGGACAGCGACTCACCTGAATTACTTCCAAAACTAAAAGTGGATGCAGTTATATTGAGTTAATGAGGCTTATTATTGCTTTCAACGAGTGAATCATTTGCATAGGCAGCTACATTAAGTTAATGATACTTCCATTAAATTAATGTGTTAGCATGGATCACCAGAGACAAGCAAATCATTTTACTGTTCAATAGTTAATGGATTAAGTAGGCCGTATTTCCAAAAGTATGAAATTAAACAGACAGGTCTGAGCTAAACCTCTGAGCTAATTTTGTGCCAAACAGAACAAACTATGTGGAAAACGATTCCTTTCTCCCCCAAATGTATCTGAGCATGCTGCTCTCGTGTTTCTGTCTGCTGCTCTTCCTCCTCCTCCTTCCAGGTCTCTGTCCGGTCGCATTGTTGGAGGAGTGTGGTGGTTCTTCACCCTCATCATCATCTCTTCCTACACGGCCAACCTTGCTGCTTTCCTCACAGTGGAGAGGATGGTCTCTCCAATTGAGAGCGCTGAGGATCTGGCCAAACAGACAGAGATCGCCTATGGCACATTAGATTCAGGCTCTACCAAGGAGTTCTTTAGGGTGAGTTTTTTTGGATGGTTGGCAGCTCAATGTGTAACAGGAACTTTCTAATTCTACTTTAGCCATAAGCTGAATAAGTCTCTGGAGCTTTACTAGGGTTTTTTGATTTATTACCTGCCAGGTAATAAATTGAATGAATAATCAATAATAAAAAAAAAGCCTAGAACTGTATTTTTTCCTTGATACAGCACTTCCAAAGTAGTGAGACGGATTAAGTTGTAAAACAGCTATATTTGATTAATTCAGTCCATCATAAGAGTGGAACACTGTGTTTCTATATCAAAAAAGAATTACATATTACTAAAGGAGTAAATAACTAAGAGCAAATTGCAAGTGTTTGTCTTGTTCAGTGATTTAATAGATGCTGTGAAGGGATGGATAGTAAAGAAATGCTGAACATCAGTCCGTCTTTGACTAACACAGAACTACATTATGGTATTGTGCTGGAAGGAAAAATCCTGCTATCAGCCTGTCTACAAAGTCATTTTGCTCACAAAATTCAATTTGCTTTTCTCTATCGAAATCAAGCAATTTCTACAGCTTTTTAGCAAAAGAAATGATTCAATTATGAAACTGGGACAACTATTCTCCCTCCTGAGACCATCTGTGAAGTCATAAACCAAACTTTGATGATTAGTTTCACTGCATATCCTCTAATATGCAGACTCATTTTCATCTCCATTACTCAAGAGTGCCGTTAAAGCGACCAAAACTACAAACTTGCCTCATTGAAGTCGCATGAGGTATTAGCTCCTTACAACAAAAAGACATCTGCTGTTTTAATTTGATTAGAAATTAATCAAAACAGAAGAGAATCAAAATAGTAAAAGTAACAAAAAAGAAAGTACATCTATTTAAATTCTAAGGTTTTACATATTACTACATAATGAAAGCTCATCTAGTCCTCGTCAGGTTTTATAATTGGGTAAATACCACTTTAGAGAAACTACAGTGACAGTGTGAAAAACTAAGTGCACTTTGGGATTCATTAACTTGTAGAATCACTTTTTGCAGCAATAACTTGGAGTAATTGTTTTCTATATGACATTATCATTATCTCACATCACTGTGGAGGAGTTTTTGCCCACTCTTCTTTACAGTGCTGCTTAAATTCAGTCTTTTCAAACATTTGTTTATGCACAGCTCTCTTAAGGTCCCACCCCAACACCAAAACAAGCAGGCTTTTTCTAAATGTGCTGTCATTAGCTTTAACATGTTAGATGAACTGTGTAGAATCTGAGATGTACTATTACCAATTTTTCTGAACATTGTACAGTATGACCTCACTGACACTATGCTTCTGCTTATTGGTTTAGTTTTTATTGAATACATAATGACGTCATGGTGTCATGTGTTGCTCATTTAAAAATGTATTTACCTAATTTTAAGAACCGGTAAGGACTGGATGAGTTTTTTAATTTTGTCCATTATAGACCTCTAAATTTAACAGCCCTGTTTTATGTGTTTAGAAAAAGTTTGAAGAACTCAGAAATGTAATTACAATTTGCCGGCCTCTTTTTACAAAACTGCAACCTCACAGATGACTCCCTATTCCTCGGGAATAGAAATGACATTCATATCTCGTGTCCAGCTTTGAGCTGTTTCTATTTTAAGCCCCAGTCGTTCTCTTGGTGTGATTGCTCGGAGTGAGCCTGAGACGTTTGATAAATACAAAACCCTGCTCTCCTTCAGACATGGGAGTGATCTGGAGGGCATTTTGTGTTGCTTTCAGTCTCTGCATCAGTCCACAGAGAGCTAAAAATAAAATCACATCCTACAATCTCCTCTGAGATTTGCAAACAGCATAGATACAACAGATGAAATGTTCTTATTGTTGTTAAGTGAGCTTAGCTCTGAAAAGAAAGGATTTTGCTAGGATGTGAGCAAGTGTAATGTTTCTATGACTCAAGCCACTTATGAGCGCATTCAAGCAGAATGATCTGTAGTGTCAAAACTGAACTGAGGTCTAGAAGCATTAAAATGAAGCAATTTCTCTGGATCAATGTTGGGAAGGACATCTGTGACTTTGAGTCCCCTGCACCACAGTTCTTTGAAATATGTGAAATATTTCATCTTGAATCTTTAAAAATTTTAAATATATTTATATGAGTAACTGGAAGTGGATCTGATGTGATCTTGTTACAATATTTACATTTACAATCAAGTTAGAAAATGGTCTGCCATGCAAGCAAAGTAACAATGCAAACAGCACTTCATTATCAACAAAGAACCTCCTTTTGTTATACTAGCTTATTATAAAAAAGATAAAAGAAAAAAAAGATACAATAAGGATTACCATATGAAGCAGCCATTAATAATACCACTTGCACGTGTCTGTTGGGTTTTCTTCTTCTTCTGCTTTTCAAAATTGCTGTTAATTGGATAGTTTAGAGGCTTCCTGGTGAATCATCACATCCAAAGCAGCTCTTTAAACAGCAGTTGAACTCTGTAAATGTTCTAATCTGCGGTGTATTAAGCAGGATGTGGCTAATCAATGGTGCTCCTGAGGAGATAATTGACCAGCACGTTGTGACTTCATCGTGAGTGACAAATATCAGGCCTCGTAGGAGCGTTTCTAAAATCTGGAGATCAAAAGCGAACGATTGATTGCAGCTGTAAATAATTAAACTTTAACTGGGAAGTGGATGTTTCACTTAATCCAAATAAAACACATTATGTGAAATATGGTAATTTTTCATACATTGACTCGAATGTTTTTGCCCTGCTATACTAAATCACATGTCTGTAAAGCTTTGAAGCAATAGTTTGACCTAAAATGGATTTGAACTTTTTAATATTTTCTCCTCTGTAGATTGAATAAATTAATTTCTTGTAGAAAAGTAGGGAAGATACCAACAGATTTAGTTTCAAAGGATTGGTCTTGTTTAAGTAAAGTGTTTTCCACGTTTGAAATACATGTACATATAAATTACTTGGCTTCGCTTTATCTTGAACAGAAATCAATAAACAGCTTTAAATCAAGTCAGTTAGTACAGAAATACAGCTTTGCTTAGAAAAGATCAGAAGCACTTCAAAATCAAGATATTGACTTTCAGTAATACAAACATCATACAAAGGAAATAAATTACTCACAAAAACGAAGGACAAAGTACCAGCTTAGATTAAATTTAAACAGCAAGCAGCGCACTAAGTGCCGCTGTTTAAGCTCTTTAATTAGTGGATCTTCTCATGCTTACCAAGAAAGGGACTCTTGTTTTCTCAACCCATCTGTCATAAGACTCTTACTTTCCACATGCTATACCTTAAGAAGTAAAACAATAAAGAGAAAAAAAATGAAATTACACTTTTTATCGCTCTTGCCAAATAATAGATAAAGGTCCTGAAACCATTTCTTCTACATCTTTGCACCAAAGTTTAAGCCAAAATGATTGTTCTTGTCCAACTGCCAGACTGTTCGTGCATTAAAAGACTCAGAACAGTACATTATAATTGTATTTACGCATTTGGCTTCACTAGTTTTTCTTAAAGATATTTTGGTCATTTTTGATATTTTTATAGCATCCAGCAACAACACCAGATTGTATGCTGTGATAATTCTTGAGTGAGTAAAGTAAGACATATTTTAGGTTAGTTTAGAAAAAAAATTAAGAAAAACGTAAGCAATTACAGTGAGATCATTTTAATAGGGGTGCCAGATGAGCCATGTAATTGTTTAGCTACTTCATTAATCTGTTTACACTGATCATTAACATTTAGTAACCTAAATGAGGTATCGTTTTTATAGTTTATAATTAACCATACATGTAGCTACACCCTTGAAGACATTAACCAAATGTGCAGGCTTTGTTTGGCCTGTTGCCTGTTCTGGGATGACAGTGTGATAGACATACACAGGCCCATAAACCATCTGTCAGCTGCTAACAGACTAACTCGTACCTCAAGGAAGAAGCAGTTTATTTCCAGAATGGTTGATTGGCAATAAGTCTAAATTTCACACCTGGCAGAGGGCATGGCCAACTTGCCACATCCTCGCTGTTGTGGTTACGCCTGTCATTAATTAGGAATAATTGGTCAATTTGTTTGTCTTAGTTAACGCGCTTTAATGGAAAGATTTCTCAGCAGTTGTGTCAATCTGACAGCATTAGGAATTCCACAGATTTCAACCCAGATGACCAGCCTACCCCTGACAAGCATGCATCTTCATGCAACCCAGAAAAGAACTGCTGTTTTCACACTATGGCCAGGCCCTGTCATCAGCTATTATTGTCATGTGAGGTGTGTTTACATGAACACTCCACTGAACTGAAATCATGCATATGTCAAGAATGATTCACTTAGTAGCCTGAGCCCACAATCCATTACATCTCTGATGAATTATTTATGTTGCCATACACAACACTGGGCTGACATAGTTTGTCAGCTCACTGGAATGTTTTCATTTACTTTCATCTCCTAGATGTGATGTAGGACTGACTCACACAACCACTCAATATACAATCTGAATCAAACAAGGACATGGTTACTCTACATTAAATAATTCAAATAGACACTTAAACATATATTACAGTACCTGGTCAGCACAACAGTCCCAATGAATGAAGAAATAAAGGATTTGGGAAAATACAAGTAAGCATGATGAAAAAAAAAGAAGATCCGAGCACAAAAGGTCGTATTGGCCCAGTTTGATGCGGCCTTTTTATTTTCTCCTCTATTGTAGACAGCTGCATACTCATGCTCTCCTGTGACCAGCGATCAGGCTCTCACTGGCCATTTTTAGCAGAGTACTGAGTGTCAGAGCTGGGCTCTGCTCCGCATGTCTGTAGCTGCTCCAGCTGGTTGCTGACTGGGCCACAGAGGTGAAGCGGTCTCAGAGTAAGGAGGTCAAATGTGTTAAAAGATGGTGCTCTTACAAAAGCAGTTCTGCAGGATGTCAGACAGACAGGGACACAAAGTCAGAAAATTGGCTTTTGGCTTGATATCATATGGATTCATGAATATATGATGCTTTTAGATGGGATGACCATCCAGTAATTAGTGCTTGTTCCAAAATGACCAAATGAAAACAAATATGATAAAGATAGCCTAAGATCTACTGAGGAGAAACCCCCACAGGCCTGGCTTTTCAAGAAGTTTTCCTAGGGATCTGTAGAAAGATGCCAAAGCATTTACAGTAGAACTGAACTTTAAACTTTGTGTTAATTTAATATACTACAAACTAGTTGGAACAAAACATGTGGTTTAGTTGTGAAATAATTTAACATCTGCAAAGTTTTTGGACTTGTAATATTCAACATGTGAATATTTAACGTGATGTAACTGTTGTTGTCCTTTGCCAATCATACAAGGATAATACAGACAAATGAGAAGTGTTATGGTTGCATGGATGTATAAAAGAATTTAATTGTGTCGCCAGCTGTGACCTGCTGGTTGGAGCATAAACTGAGAAGGAGGAGGTCACTTCTGCACATTAATATTGATGCTAAACATGGTTTGCAGTTTACTTCTGCTGAGCTGCCAGATTGTCAGACTTCAGGCTGCTGGCAAACAGCCCACTATACTTCTGCTGAGCTGTTTGCATTTTAAGGGTAAATCCACTCTGATTTTACAAGAGGCGAACGACTTTCTATGCGCTGTGCAAAACGTGCTGAAATGTTCAAGCACTTTTGGCTACTGCCTGATCTGTGATGTCACAGCAGGTGTGTTAATGATTCGTCACACCTGACATGACACCCCCCCCGCCCTCAGCGGGGCTATAAAAAGCAGCCACAGCATCAGTTTTTCCCCCCTGTGATTCAGACCTGCTATGAATTGATTGGTTGGACTTTTGGAAATACACCAACTACTTTCTTGTTGACAGCTGGATGGAAATATTGATAACGCTGGCATATGTGTGCTTAGTGTGGAGCTCAAGCAAGGAGTCAGATATCCTCTCAGATAAGCTACATGCGTGCATCAAACAAATTAGCTATAACATGCCAATTAGAGATGGTAAGAGCAGTTTTATGGCAACACTTTTAATTTATAAATTGCTTTTACTTGCTTTAAGTCTTTGCAGGGGAAATATGCTTTTCTTTTTGCTGAGAATAAGGTGTACTCATTTGTATTTAATTGAATTATTCCTCAATAAAAACAAAATTGGTCTAATAATTTTGTGAGGTTCAATAAAATCTCTCAAGACTGTTTATCTACTTGGTAACAGATAATAATTCTTCATTTAACAACTTCATATACCAGAATAATATGTTATGTTTTCAGTAAATATGTAATTTGAGTCATTACCTCAGCTACGGCATTTATCTGTCATGGGGGATCGTGCATTGTGGCCAATGTCAGCTGGGATAGTCTCCGGGCATCCTCAACATTATAAGAGAATAGATACATGGCTAGGTGGGTGGATAGCTGGATGGTTGGATGGGAAGTCAATGAACAGAAGGAGAGTTCAAGTAAAATAAAAATTACAGTTTTTTATTTAAAATTAACTGGTTCAACAGTTTGTTCAGTTATTTTATTCCTATATTACAGACTTCAGCTGTAATCTTGGTACTTCTACTATGGCTATTACTAACAATGATAATAATCTACATCATAATTCATCCATCCATTTATTATCTATCTTGTAGTGTCATCAGGGGCTCAAGCCCACGTCAGCTGACACTGGATGAGAGGCTATATACATATCAGACAGGTGACCAGTCTATCACTCATCCAACCACTAATGATGCATAGTTACAAATGTGGGAAATTTGATATTTCATGTCTTTCATGTTGGCTTTCTGGAGAGCATGCAGAACGACAATATAAACTCCACACAGAGAGGTCCCAGAAAGCAGGTTCTGGCTTGTTTAACCCCAGCACCACCATGCCACCTCAAGTTGAAATAAACAAAACCAAAAAAATTCTTACATATCAAGATCTTGTTGCAAATTCATTTTTAAAAAGTTGCAGTGTAAGCTAAAAGACTCCAGTTCCACTCTTAGTGTGCAGATATATCAGGGTTGCCATGTAGCCTTCAATGAGAAATCAACGGTGTATTTCCCAAAATGTGTAGCTAGCTTTAACCCACAGCAGCCGTTGTGTGACTGTTTAAATGACTGTCAGTCAGTGTGTACATGACTAAACTGTTTCTGTTTTCTTTCTCTGTTCCCTTGAATGCAGCGCTCCAAAATAGCAGTTTATGAGAAAATGTGGTCATACATGAAATCAGCTGAACCCTCAGTGTTTGCCAAGACAACACCAGAAGGGGTTTCCCGGGTACGAAAGTCGAAGGGCAAGTTTGCCTTTCTTCTCGAATCCACTATGAACGAGTACATAGAGCAGCGGAAGCCATGTGACACCATGAAAGTGGGCGGCAACCTCGACTCTAAGGGCTATGGTGTGGCCACACCTAAAGGCTCTGCATTAAGGTGGGTGGGATAATATAACAATATCCTCCATGTTGTTATAGTATTCCACCTACCCTGATGTTTCCTTTTGTCATTCTCTTCTTCCTCACTCCTGAATTCTTCTTTTTTCAAAGTGCATCACCAAGTGAATACTAGTATGAGTTATCTGAATTGAATCAACGCATTTTTATTTTTTTTTGTCTGTTCTGTTTCATGTCTCTGGTTTGTTTATGCCATTTTCTTGTTAGCTCTGAAGGTTACTGGTATATTGTTCACATTCGGTATATCCATTTGAATGTTAATGTGCACTGTCACCTTCCTCAACCTTGTTTGTTTTGTCTGTTTTCCTTTCCACCTCTCCTCCCTCCTGGTGTCTGTGGTGCCCTCTTGCATTAGTTCTATTTCAAGTCTGAGATATTCTTTAATTAATTTGCTAGTTAAAATGCTGGTCTGTCAGTTGTGATGAATGTTAAACTGCATGATGAATGTTCTTATTTCTGATTCAACAATGACAGAATGTCCCCATCCCGCACACTTCAGTTAAAGCAATGTAATCCTCCATGCCACCTCTCTAATATTGAACATTTTTTTTTGCTGTAAAACTGCTTCTTACCCTTCCACTCCAGTGAAATTCTTTACCAATTTGTCCCTCCCGTGCTCCCCTTATGAACCATTGATATTAATTACTATTTCTGACTAATATTCTATATTAGATTTCTCACGGACCTGTTCATTTTCTTACAAGTTATGTTTTATCGTTTCAAGAAATGCTGTTAACCTGGCAGTGTTAAAACTGAATGAGCAAGGCCTCTTGGACAAATTGAAAAACAAATGGTGGTACGACAAGGGAGAGTGCGGCAGCGGGGGAGGTGACTCTAAGGTCAGCCTCGATGTCACCAAAGTCGGGTATCCTAGAACAGAGTAATCGGCAAGGCTGTCGTCACTGACTGAAGAATCTGAGCCCAAAAACTTACTGATTGATATGCTTTAGCCCCACTGTGATCAACTGGGAACCCTTTACTTGGCTAATGGAGGAGAGGAAAAAAAAAGCCCAATAGTATAAAAGGAGGACATTATGTCTGTGACAGAGCAGATTTTTGGCTTGTGGCTATGAAACTCAGAAATGATCTTATTCCACTGTTTTTTTATATCTACAGGCCAATAAGAAAACTAATGTCGAACTAGTATCAGAAAGATTAAAGTCAATATCTAATCTCTTCCAAGTTGAAAGATGAATGCGCTTCTCTATTCTGCTGCCTGGGCGTGAGAGCAGGCACAGGAAACAGCGTTGTCTTGAGGGGACTAAGCATCGCAGGCAAACGTGAGAATTCTAATGACAGGTTGACATATAATGGGCCAAATTTTCATTTTTATTTTGTATTTATTTTTTTGTCTAACAACTTCTCACCAAAATCCAGCGTACGACTGACAAAGACCTTTACTTGGTCTGGATATAAGACCAGCCATAATCTTTCCATAGAAACCCTGACCTGGTGAACCCTGCAGTAGTAGAGTGTAAGATACGACCAGGGGCTCCGTCTGTACAGGGCATTTGATATGAATCTTACCTCTTCAAGAAGATAATTTTTCATATCATAAAAGTTGAGGTACAAATAATTGTATGAGACTATGCAACTTTTTTTTTTTTTTTTACCTTATATGGCCATAAGAGCCAGGAAGAGGAAAAAGTCAGCATTTTCTGACATGTCCTGATGAAAGATGCTAAAGTGTTATGGCTCTTCTGGCTCATTAGTTGTAATTTAAAGTCAGTAATATTGTTTTTGCAAAAGTTACATTGTCTCACTTTTATGTTAAGTTAAGTTAACTTCCAGAAGAGGAGTTTGATTATTTTTGTAAAGCCTGTCTTTCTCCTTAATGCTGCGTGCATGTATTATATGTTGCAGCATGATATTTTTATCTCTCTTAAGCTATTAGATCTCGGCTCTGTGGAAAGAGCTGGGACCTTTTTTCTCCATCAGTGTCCAGATTTTATTGACACTGATGAAGATGTCTGTTAATCCGACCTGTTGTACAAACCTAATGTATACACGGCCCCTGATCCGGTGTTTCAGACCCCAGGGTGTAGTAACTCTGGATCCATCTCTGCATCTGCTCTTCAGCTTGCATCATTGCAACAGTAACAGTAATGCAGTGCTGTTAGGGAGGCGGCCAGGGCAACTTTGCTGTTATTGACTCTAGCTATCCATTCCTGGTTGAGCAGGGAATGGATACTACAGGAGGGGTAACACAAAGAAGTTGTCTCCTCTCTCTTCAATTTGCCTCTTTCTGTTTGTAGGTTCAGTTAGAATGAGAGTAGTATCACATCTGACTGCCATATTTCTCTGCCCTTATTTCATTATCAGAAAGGCATATGTGAGTAATTTAACAATAAAATGAAAATATATTGTATGTAATGACCACTGAGAAAATATGATATATAGAAGGAAACATAATTGAGCGCCTAAAGTTCAATTAAGCACATATAAAGTAAACTTCTGTAATCTGTGTTCATATTCAGACATACTCACTAAAACTATTAAAACCTCCAGACAGAATGTTGAAATCACACATTTCCAACTATTTACAGGTGCTTTCATTAACTTGAGTTGGATCAATTTAAGCATTTTTATCACTTTTGATTTATACGTTATCATGCAGTATGTAATCAGTATTTTCTTTGCATGGGTTCCTCACATTGGAGTATGTGGTCTCAACTGTTTTCAGAGACTGTTTCCCTTTCCATGTTTTCCTGTTTTGCAGACAGTCTGAAAGGTAAAGTCAAGACTGGAAACAGAAAAATAAACACCTGTGCAATCTGTCAGATTCAATACAACAGTCAATACTTTCTCTATGGAGTTTATAATTATATGGAGATGTATATCCACACTGAGGTAACTATACATCTTTGACAAGCCTCTTGACAAAGAAAAACCCCTAAACATGAGGCAGTATGCATCGTGAATGTTGCATCTGCTGTTGTATTGCAACACGACAGATTGAATAGCTGTTCATGCACTTAATCAGACTCATTTCATTCATTGTCTCAACAGAAAATGGGATTTAACACTTGACATTATGGAAAGAAAAAAATATATATCTTAGGCTTCCCTTCTAGAAGTTTGATGCCAATAAATTCCTCTTCATGCCATCACAGGCTTGTTTAACAAGGGCAGGTCCTCGGAGTTATAGGAATAAAAAAAAACCTGCCGATCTTGCTTTCTGAGGAGCCAAGAGATTTTACATGTACTAATCTTGTCTCCTGCAGGACATGATGTTAAATATTTACAGATTTTTATGAATTTAAATTTACTGGACTGGATACATAATTAGCAAGCCATTACATGATAAGGCAGCCAGTGAATAGACTGCAAATGTAAGTGAAGACAAAGGTCTATGGCTCATATGGACTGCTGTGTGTTAGGCTGAAGACTGTTTTTGACCATATGATCAGAGTTGCACATGAAAAATGCACTATGTGAGCAGGTTAGTCTCATGAGAGCACATTCAAATTTGAGAGTAAATGTAAATTTTTCAAGATTTGGCTCTGCAAAAGAGACAATTTGCTTAAGATAAATACAATGAAGATTCAAAGTTTTTTGTTTTAAGTATACAAAAGAGTGCTACGTGGCACTCTGGTGAGGCTGTACTAATAAACAGTATAATGAACAATGTTAGAACAGGAAATGTTAGAAATTCAAACAAAACATAATATATAAGAATGAGAATACACAGAAATATAGATTAAGTCAACGATTGGTATAGAAATGTAAAAAGTGGCATATAACACATTGTAATGCATTTGTAAGTAGATGTAATCTTATCAATGTGTTTATCGACTCCTCCAGTGGACAGTTTTCTGTATAGATATAAAATGGCTGAAATAAAACTGTTGACTATTAATGTACACTACCAGTCAAAAGTTTGGACACATTTCCCCATTAGATTCAATTGGAAAG
>JAOXYM010000016.1:6922765-6942083 GCA_028567055.1 Leptatherina wallacei | reverse complement strand
CCTGCAAACAGAGTCACATTCACATGATGAAATGGTCCGGAACTCAGACGCAGCACTTGAACAGACTCTGCTTTAGGAACAGTGCTCAAGCTTACTGGTCATACCTCAGCTTTGAGTTGCTCTCCTCCTGTCATGGCCTCTAACTGTTCTGAGGTCATCTCATCTGTGATCTCAATGCCGGCCATTTTCTGCACCACCTCTTTCAAAATCAGCAGGTCAAAACTGCAATAAGAGCAGCCACACACACACACACAGCAAAAAACAGTTGAGAGAAAGTCAAAAGAAAGACATTTAGAGTGCAGCAGCTATGGATGGAGAAGACAGGGTACTCTTTCCAACTCACATTTAAGAATAAGTTTAACATGTGGTGGTTGAATTGTGTGTACAACGACCATTTGGGAGTGACGGGTTATTTTATCTTCGTGAAACACTTTGTGTTGCATTTTCTTTGTATGAAAAGTGCTATATAAATAAAGTTTGATTGATTGATTTGTTTTGTATTTGGGAGAAAAATCTAAAATTCTTTTTTTTTTAAGAGTGATATTCATACAACTGTGTGACAAGACAAACCAAATATTAATAATAATGAAGTATCAGACCCACCAATACCCAAACAGAGCATATCTTGAAAACCAGTCATCTTGTGTGGGTTTACAAAACCATTCCAAGCTCCTCACCTCTTCCCTGCTTTCAGTTGATTGGTAACATACTGGAGGAGGCCGGCCAACTCAATTGGATATTTTCTGAACACAGCTCCACATAGACTTGCCAGGCCTTGGTTGACAAGAGGAACAGATGTATGTTAGACACTCATTAAAGCATGAAATGGGTTTTTTTCTCCTTTTGGATGCAAATGAATGGTGGGACTGACTGAAGCCACATACTCTGAAGCCATGGGGAGATGGTGGTGTCATCATGCTTCATTTTCTCTTTCTCGGGATTAGCCAGAGCCTCAATGATGCAATCTAAAGACAGAGTGAAGTGGAACAACAAAGAAATGTGGCCCCCATACCGCTGCTGCCCACTGCCTCCCAGAAAACTCAAAATAAGTATGCAAGAGTAAAAAGTTTAGGATACAGGCCAAGACGTCATAGTTGAGGGATGTGAGGTATTTCAAGGAGTCCACCACCGGAACAATAAGGTTGTCGTACCACTGGATCTGAGACAGCATCTAGCATAATAGAGGACAGTGGAGGGAATGAAACATTGACAGCTTTGTAGGATATACAGTGTACCTGACCTGATAATACTTCTTTAACCCAAAAGAGAGCTGTGGCACTAAAGCATTTAACTCAAGTTAAAAACTTTTTAATCATATTTCAAATGCCAACACTGTTATCAGGATCAAAACTCTTTTGCCAAATGGGTCTCATTCTGATTGATGGATGCATAATTTCCAGGCGCGACACAACTTTGCACGTTTGAGATGCTGGCATGAAGCCTGCAGAAAAATATCACCGTAGCCTGTTCGGAGTAGGGATGGGCGAGTACCGATACCAGGTATCGGTATCAGGCCGATACTGGCCTTATTTCAAAGTATCAGTACTTGTTAAAGGCTTCCGATACCAGGCACCGATGCTCAATGCAAAAAAAATAAAAACTTATGTCAAATAGTACTCCATGCCAGATGATGGTACTACATTTCTGCAGCGTAGCATCATGGCGACTCATCTGGTGCGTTGGAAAAAACTGATTGCAAATAACACAGACATTTTAATTCTGCCGTTACACTTCCGATGATCCGCCAGTCATCAGGTTGATGTTAGAGCATTAAATCAGACACGTTGGGAACTTTATTTTCCCGCGGTTCATAGAAATAATTTTATTTATTCTGGTTATTGTTCAACCGATTATAAATTAACATGGAAAAATAAAATAACTTGACTGTCAGAGACACATTCATTAGTAATCGTGGCCGCTGTCTAACGTCATCAGTCCAGATATTCTTTCTGCTGTCAGCGTCTGCAGACGGCAGCTGATGGCTGTTGGTCACCGCAGAGATGGCGGCGCTGCACACACAAAACGGCTGGCAAAAGTACTAGTGGTATCGGTGAGTACTCAGGAGTGAGTACTTGTACTCGGCCTAAAAAAAAGTGGGATCGAACATCCCTAGTTTGGAGCAAATTGTTTTTTTTGCTGAAGAACAATTTTCCATTCCAAAAAATCGAGAATCAGTTAGACTTTATAAGTTGCATCATTCTAATGGAAATAAAATGGAAAGTAAACTTTGCTTACATAATCAAAGAGAATTGTGGGGTTGCTGTGGCTCAGCTTGCCAATCTGCCTTCCAGACTGTTTCACATTCTCTTTGGTCAATCGCCTTGGGAGGGAGAAAGCACCAGACAGGAAGTGGCAGATTAAAGAAAAGAAAAAAGTTAAGATGATAGAAAGAGTGCTTTAAGCAAAGGCTGTCACTTCTGTAAGCTTAACATCAGTTTAGAAATGCTCTCATGGTTGTTAGCTTCACATAAAAGATCTGTAATTTTTTCAGACAGCACAAATGTGTGAAAATAATTATTTTCTCAACAGAATGTTCAACCTTCATTTCAAAGCCTCATGTGGTTTATGTAGTCAATGTTAAATTGAATAATAAAGCTAAACCTGAGACAATCCAAGCTGCATGAGGTAATAAAAATGATTTACATGTGTCAATCAGGGAATTTAAAAAAAAAAAAAGTTTACTCTTGAGATGTGCGATTTCTAGACACTTGACAGTTTTACAAACAGTTCTTCGATCATTATGTGAATGTTATAGATGAACAAGTGAAAAAAATTACAATAGTTACACAAGAATTTCTTAAGTCTGTTATTCTTGTCGATATAAGCACACAAAGTGGGTGTTTGTGTTAAATCAATTGAAGGAGGTTAATTACTAATGATTGGTGCTGTGCCCAAAGCTGAATATATTGTCAAGCATTTTTCAGCATCTTGAGCTGCTTACTTCATAAAGCAACTAACTCTAGATAATGGGAGAGTTTAGTAATTCATGAAAATCAAAGAGTAATATGTGCTCATTAAATCCGAATGAAAGATTGTAACACGTGAAAATATTCCTGAAATATAAGTAAATCATGACACTACCTGACTGAATGGGAGGGGCTACAAATGCAAGCAAGATTTTTCCCTAAACCTAGCATGAGTGAGCAGAACAACAGGGCCAATAAAATGTTTTAGATAATCATAAATACAGGGAGACACAAAATCTACGATGCCTGAAATACTGAGTTTATTGTTTGTACTGTAAACTTGGTCCAGATCAGCTGAAACAACACTGATTCCTGCAGAAATGACTTACTTCATGATGTATTTGGCCCTCTCCACGGTCTGAGCTTTGACTTTAACCAACAGTGGATGGCTGGAATAGGTTTCATTCTTCCACTGTCCGTATAACCGGTACCTTATAGAGGATAGATAGGGAAACAAAGTTAGAAACACTGGAAGATTTGAGCATCAAAAGAGCAATACTGCAAAATTAAACAGCTGTAAAAATACATTTTCACAAGACATCAACAGTTTAAACATAAAACAAGACATAAGCTTGCCAAACTTACAACTGAGAGTAGTCCATAAAAACTAAATGATCACCTTTTATCTAGTATTAAACCACCAATGTTGGCAATGTAACAAAAAATAAAAATCATTGCTATTTGTAATGTTTACAGTAATGAACATATTGTACAAGAAACTGACATGAATTAGAAATGAATTAATCACATCTATTCCTTGATGGCATCAACACAGTTTCGCATACAGCGCAGTGATGTGATGCACAAAGTAGGACTATTTTAAGAGACCTCGGAAGCTGCATTATCAGTGTTGACAAAGTGACACGGTCCGCCAAAAGGGAAAAAAACATTTCGGGGGATGTCAGTGTCATTTCTCATCAGTGGTATGCTAAAATGTTCATTCAAATGCTCTAAAAATAACATCCTCACACTGCTTGGGAGCAGAAAACTATTTGCACTCACCATTTTGATTTACATAATCAAGCATAAATCCAAGAACTGAGCTTGATAGTGCATTCCCATCTTTCCTTGCCAATTATTTAACACCACTGTGGAGCCATGCCTGAGGGTTCCCTAACTGTTTACTTAATTACATATCACCAAATGCAGGGAGTGATGAGTGTGTGAGTCAGTGTGTCTTCACCTGTGCTGGTAGGGAAAGAGTTTGAAGAGGCCCCACAATTCCTCAGACATGCAAGCATTACACTCCATTAGAGACAGCGAGGGGAGCAACACTTGGTCCGCAATGCACAGGAAACAACTCAGCAATATTTCCTGCAATGAATATACAATCAATATCAATAAGCTTCTCAAAGTTTCATACACAAGTAATTTAATTTGACAGGCCTATTAAAATAACAGTTTCCACACTGAAATATTAATCAGACTAGTCCTATATTCATGAGGACATTCAGCTTTCCACTTACCAACTTGTCTTTGACCTCAGGTTTGCCATCGCTTATGTACTAAAAGCAAAAAACACCAAATGCGAGTCACAAAAAAGATTAGGCTGAAGTGTAGATGTTGTAATATACCAGTTGTTAATACCTCTTTCATGAAGCCCTTTCCCAAACGCACAATCTTGGCAAAAAGGATAGGGTCATGAGAGAGGTGAGGGCCAAGATAGCCCAGCATGCTGAAAGTGTCTTTTCGTAGGTCCTCGAAGCTCTCTGCAGGCCGGGGAGCTCGTTTGTTCCTCAGTGGATGTATCACACAACCCCGTGCTCCTTTTGGAATGCCAGCTCTATGAAGAAGAGGACATCATTGTTCTTTTCAATTCAGTTTTCCATTTTGTTACTTTCTTTGTGTACATGGCCTACAGAAATCAGGCCTCAGCTGTGAAAGCAGAGCATGGGTTTCAGCTGACTACGCTACACATAGTAGGCAATAAGTGAAACATGGAAATAAGTACCTTCTATAAAGAGGCTCCACAGTCAGGTGCACAAGCTGGCAAAGTGCCAGCGCAAGGGCCTTATGAGAAGTAGCATAAAAAGGAGGCATCTGGTCCATAATACTCTGGGCGTGGTGCCAGTCTCCGATCCTAAGTAGCGCTTCCAAAAGACCAAGCTTTTGGTTATCAGGTGGCTATGGAAACCAAATATAAAAGATTAATTATGATCAAACATACTTAGCAATGAATAAATAATAATAATTAGTACAGAGAAATGGCAAAACCTGAGCAAGGCTGCTGTGACAATGTCATGAATTTCTTCAAACCGTTTCCATCAAATACAAAACTAAAACCTCGACTTCTGTGCCATTCAATTTCATCAATATTTTTTTCAAATAATTTACTTTTTAATTAAATATAATGAAGTTATTTTTCATAATGACTTTGAGTGACAATGGTTTTGCAAGTGCTACTGCTTAAAAATGGATTTACAGAACTGAAATGTTTGTTTTTAAACATCTGATGGTCGCCTGACCAGGCACCGTGTGTTCACAGAGAACAACCTTAGATTTACATGCAACTAAACGAGGGGCAATGCTTTACCTTCTCGTTCTTCTCTTCTTCCTTTTCTTTCTCTTTTTCCTTGTCTTCACTTTTCTCTGAAGGTAGCACAACCATCACCAGCTTGCGAGCAATCTGCTTGGCCTCCGAGATATCTCGTTTGTGTTCTTCTACAATGGAGGCATCTAGTGGCATGAGCTGGAATGGCAGACAGGCAACATGAAGAAATCTTCAGTACAAAGAAATGTATTATACAGGTTCGTAGTAGATAGAAATTAATTCAGGTTGAATTTAGCAACATCAGTAATCAGCTTTGGGTTTGCACTACAAAATACAAGGTTTTGACAGATGTAGGCAAAAAGCTTGTGTGAAATAAATGGGCCTCTTTTCTTACATGTACATAGAGATCCTCCAGCTCTATTAGGTTATGGTGAAGCAGAGCAGCAGCAATGTGGTAAAGTGACTTTGGGGTTTCCTCATTAGGCTCCTGAATAAATACATAAGAACATAAATCAGTGAATCGTGGAAAACATGGGCAATATAAGCAATGTTTTTCTTTATTTTGCAGGATTCCCACCACACTGGCTCTTGAATGATTAATTCTGGGTATTCTCACCTGGTAAAACTTGAACTTGAAGCCGAGTATGTGGCACAGAGTGAGTGGCTCACACATGTACGACTTGATGAGGGACAGGAAGAACTCATTTTGGTCAGACCGACTCTCATATACCTCCAAAATGATGTCCAAAACACGATTAGGGTCTAGATTGAAGCAGCCTACAGTCAAAAGAAAACAGGATTACTAAACAACCATGAGGGGTAAACAGATCTAATCTATTATTGTCAATTACATAAATAAATAAAAACACTCATATTGCAAATGAGTTGCAGGCAATGGCCCTTAAAAAGATCTATTACCTATGAGGGACTTTATGCTTTCCAGGACAAGGTGGCTGGTAATGTTGCCTGACAGGTCTTGGCCAAGCTCAGTGATTAATTTGGCGTAGCCCTCATTCTCTTCCCTCAGCAAGTTAAATTTCTGCTGCTTGTAACTGAAAAGAAAAAAAATAATATAGAAATTGTAAGATGTGTATGAAGCCCAATAAAAAGACCAAATGCACTTCAGCCATTTCAATTTTACATCTCTATTACACCGTTGCTCCGACTTACAAGAGTTTAGTCTTGATTTTTACAATCTTTTGATTAAACTGATGAGCTTGTTTTATCAGTCCAAGGGATTCAAGGGTTTCTGGATCCAGCCTCTCTTTCAAGATGGCCTCTGGTACATAACACTGAAAATAAAATACAAGCAGTGAATTAATCAATTGCATACAGCCAGAAATCCCAATAAGACATCGACAACAGATTGATTTAAACTTCAAACAGACTCAATCTTACATACAAGCTCTTGTTCAGGACAAACTTTATTTTTAGTGTGTTACACCAAGTGTGCACCAAATGGGCATTCTGGCATATGCAGATGCCAAATCTTTTTCAAGATTTGTAACATTTTTCAGAAGCCCCAAGTTTTATATACCACAACTAAAAGTAAAGGCTCAACTGTGTAAACTTAACAGCGGCTGTATAAGTAAGGATTTAGGACAAGAGGACACACCCGACTCACTGTTGGAGGACCTACATTTCTATGATTTTTTTGGGGCTTTTGCTTAACAGTGGCTAAAGACCAGAACACGCTGTTACAAGGCATGATGTGAAGAGAAGTTAGACAAACGTGGGAAGGATGGATGGATAGATGGATGTATGGATGGATGGATGGATGGATGGATGGATGGATGGATGGATGGATGGATGGATAAAGCACTATACAATAAAAAATACAATTGAAATTAAAAATTTTAAGTGCAGACTCTTGCCCTAGTCGGGTTCTAAAAGTCTTCTTTATCACCTGGCAATGGAGTTTACTTCCATGTGAGGACTAAAAGTAGGGCTCACAAAATATCAGCTAGAATTTCTGTACCCAACAAAACTAAACGAAATGCTGGTGCATGACGCAGTTTCACATTGTGAATTGTGTGGAAAGTCTGAAAATGACAACGGAACGGTAAGGAAGTTAAACAGATTTCTTTTGGAAAGAATAGTTTTGTGATTTTGTGAAATACTGTGTGGAACATGCAATCTGATGTGCTGGCTGTGAAATGTGATGGTCAGCTTTGCGTTTGTTTTGAGACTGATATGATGTGCTCGGCCCAGATAAGATTACGCCCGGTATCGTATGAAAGTGTAGCCTTCCTAATTTCATATGATACCCACTCTGTTTGGGTGGAGCGAATGGATCATGCGCTCTGTTGCGTTTTGTTTTGAGTGTTGATGGTAAAACTATTTGCTGCATAATGACATCATTATAAAACAAATATTTTGTTGACAAAACACACTCGGAGTGTTGATTTCTTATTTGAGAAACATTAGAAAGAAAATACCCACACACCACTTCAGTAACTTTTGACACACATGAACTGCTGCATATTGCTGGTCGACACGGTACTGGGTCCAGCGGCTTGAAGTGATTAAGACCAAGCACGGTGAAGGACTTTGACAGTGAGAAGAACAAGATCCACCACACATCACTCCCAATTAATGAGGCTCCAATAGAGAAAAGTGAAACTATACATAACTGTGAGTACACATCTGAGATCCTATTACTGTTCACATTTCAATTCCAGCAATGAAAGCAAGGCAGTACTTGCATCATATTAGCAATTCATTGCCTCAGAAATCCTCATACATCAGTAGGGAAGGGTCTATAAACTCTGGGAGCATTACTGCTTGGCAACTACAGCTCAACAAGGAAGAAACCCCTGCCAAGAGTGATCCAGTGTGCCATGGGTATCATCAGGACAACAAAAAATGTACACAAAGTGTTCCTCAATAATGTAAGAACAGGGCAAACTGGCTCAGTCAGCAACCTCACTGCTCAAGTCCATTTCCATCGTGACCCTTTTGCCCAAAACATCACGCTTTTATTGACAAAGCTAAGAAGCTAAAAAGGAGCTTTCTGCCCATCCAAGCCATATGGATAATGAACACTTTAAAACCCTCACATTTGACTTTTAACCTTACATTCTAGATAATTACAGTTAAGCACCTTAAACCGAATACAATTGACTATATACTGCACATTGTACACCAGTCTTCCACTAATCACTGTTCTTCTTTATTTTTATTTACAACCCTACATTTAAACAATTATGGTGCAGAAATGATGTTCGAGGTGTGTTGGAGACATTGCTTTGCCAATTTCACTGCACCTGCACAACTACACGTACGGTTTCTTTTTTTAATAAGTAGTAAAAGATAATTAGATGTTAGATGTGAAATACTTACCAAACATGCTCCCACCAACTGAGTATAATGGTCACGTTTGTTTTTTTCTTCCAGTGCACCAGTCTCTATATCTATTAAAAATGGAGGCGGGACAAAAATAAACATGCCAGGTTTATTTATCACTAAATGATAAGTCAATATCAGATTGTGTTATGTTTTTATCTTTTAAAGACTTGAAATGTACCAAGTATGCTGAATACATCTGCTAAAATTGATGGCATGTCATCTCTGAGCTCCTGAAAAGAAAAAGATATGAATGTTTAAGTTTTTTTAAGTCAAAATTGTAAAACGGACACATTTCATTTAATACTTCAAAATCAGACTATGTGTCACAATGTTTATTAAACAGTAAGGAAAACTGTCAGTGAAACCAGGAAATTACGTCAATCACATCAAAGGTCTTACATCATCATTTACCTGAACAACTGGTACTGAATAGACACCTCTTATACAGTAAGCTTGAAAATTATGCAATATCTGTTACATCATTTAACCTTAAATAATACACACAAAGGAACGTATTTATACCATCATGTCTCCAAGGACGCTGGCGACAAGATCCAGCTTCAGGTTTCCCTGTACAACTTGCCAGCAGAGCCCATATAGGGCAGCCTGTATCTCTGCAGGGGTAAACAGACAAGACAGCACGTATTACCTAAAACTCAATTAAGACAACTGCTGGGAAATTAGTCCTAAACAAACGATGAAGTCACACATTTTAAACAAATGAAAAAACTGTAATAAATATTCACCTAGTTTGAGGAAGTATTTAGTTAAGCTGCAATTTGAAATGATGAAAGCTTTGAATGTAACAGTGTCTTTCTGTGCAGGGTGACATGGGTTGTTCTCATTCCACTGCACGCTGCCACTTTCAGCTCCGACTGACTTTTTACAAACTTTACTTAGCCTGGCTGTCGTTCCATATTGCATGGTGTAAATCAAACCCACCCTTGTCCAGCATCACTTTGTTACTAAGTCACTAGCTGAGTGGCTACTATTACTTAAGCTTGCTGACCAGCAAAAGTTTACGTGTAAAGCCATCTCTGAGGAAATGATGACTGCTTACACAACTGATGTTTCAGAGAACAGCTGGCTTCGGCAATGAAAATAGAAAGGAAGCACAGCTCTGCCTTTAAAGAACAAAAAAAAAAAGAAAAAAAAGGGAAGATTACAGGTATCTTCATAAAAATAATAAGTAAGTTCTGACCAAGATAGCAGCAGCAGCACAAGTTAATACAATGCTACCACACAGATATGATGAATACATCAAATTTGACACACACACACACACACACAAAGACATATGTCAATCAACCCAACAAAGTATAGTGTGTCTACTTTTAAGTCATGAAAAGCTGTCTTCATTTCAGTCAATAAGACCAGTTACTTTGAACTCAGATAGCAGGAGTAAAATCTAGAGCAAAGATCACAGCTTCCTGAGCTTTTCTGAAAAATGCATGACTGTAAATACAAATCCAACCAACTGACATAAACATACATCAAGCAGTTATGGGCTAGACATTAATGCCCATGAATACCCGAGACATGAAAATCAATGGCTTTATCAATCTGCTAAAACTATCACATTCAGCCATTCACACTGGTCATTTTTCTGTTACACTTCCTCACCCCTTCATTTAGACGTGCCCCTGCTAGTGATGGAAAGTCTCAGTATGCGTGTGATATTTGTCATTTGCACAAAACCGGATAGTGCGATATAACAGTTTTTATATATCCACAGTCTCCACTCAACGTTTCAAATTTCCAGAACATTTCATGATAAGTCAAACAGTGGTTTTGTAAATCGTGGCAGTGGTGGATGGAATTAGCTGTAAATATAATTTACCTACTTGTTTAAACCTGTTGAACACACAATGTTAAGTTGGTGAGGAGGAATGTTTAAACATGTGTTATTTGTAGTATTTATTTAATTCTGCTACCTGTCAGATTCCTCTGAAATAGATAATCACGTCACATCAAATGCTACTTAATCTGTTCGAGTCACATTTCCGCTTTAAACACACATTTGGCAAATAAACTATAAAGCTCCATGACAGACTGTTTTTAATGCATATTAACATTACAATGATACATGTATGTAAATTAAGTCACCACAAACCAGCACAAACATGCAAAATATGTTTTAGACGAACAACATATGTTTTAGAGGAAAGACACGACCTGATTCTTGGATAATAATAATAATAATGATAATAATGATAATAGAGCTCAAATTGTCTCAGTTGCTGGATATAAATTCTAAAGGACAAAGAACGATCTATTGCAATTATAATGCATTTATATCAAAGTTACAGATTTAATAACAAAGCTCTTACAAGTGGTGATTGTGATGAACTGTTAAGTGCAAGTGAATATTTGCATTAGAACAATGTTGCACATAACTTATAACATATAAATAACAGTGATCCCGGGAAAATCCCTTGGCCACATCAGAGTGTAATGCAGACAGAAGTGCTACCTTTTGTAAACAGAAGGGACTCAACAAATTCTTATTTCACAGAGGGACTCACATTTATTTTAAACTATTCTGATCCAACTCTGGTACATAATTTTTAAAAGCCTTTTCTTTTCTTACATATTTGGCTGCAAAATACAATAATTACCAAGATAGGCATGTGTTTTTGTGTGCAACAGTAAAGCTTGACAGACACTCATCAAGTGTGTTGACATCAGTTATTTCATTCTCAGCTTACCTCTAATTTCACTTGCATTAGTTTTTTTCTCGGCTAGGTCTTTGCAGAGTTGTACACTAAGACGTAGGGGGGAAAAAAGATTGTTAGTTAATAAACATGAAAGGTCAACTCAAAACATGGACTACAATATATGGACTACTGTCCATGAAAACAGTTAAATGCATAAAGTTATTTTCATAAAAGTATTCTTACCACAGATACACTATCTGTCATGCCCAAGAAAGATATTGGTTGGTGGCAAGAAATTACTAGCATTAATAGTGCAGAAGATGCAATATAAAAGCTAAAGCAGTAGCTAGACGTGGATTCTCAATTGCAGCATCCTTATTCCTCATCCAATCGGAAACCCAAAGTCCATCGTAGTGAAGCTGATATTTATATATTAAAGCTGACATAAAATTTCTTCGTCTACAAGCAAGAATGCCCGACCCTTAAACTTCACATCATGCTAATTTCGCAGTTTGACTGGTTATGTAATAACACAGACACTTTTGTGATCGTGGAAGCTGCCTTTTCATTTGCAGTTTCCTGCGCTAAGAAGACAAAGCATAGGACTGCATCTTTAAGTGCTACGCTATGTGACACGAAGTACACAATGTATTTAACATCGGAGTCAATTAACATTTTCCTTGATCGAAATGTTTTGAGTCTTGACAGTAAGATGCAACTGTGCCACGCAATTTGCCGTTATTATGCCACCGGCTCAAGCTTGTAGAGTAGCGGTTGTAGCTGGTGCACCACGCAGGCCTCTCCTAAATATGCAAGGCCTATAGTCGCTTGTAGCAGCTAGTACTGTGGTAGAGCCTATTGTTCAATTATCTGCTTGATGGCTGCAATATAATGTCAACTTTAAATTGTACTTAAGATCGCTAAAAACAGTTTGTGCAGACTATTAACTTAATTTAGAGTCACCTCACAAAAGCATGACGTTAGCTGTCGTAACCTCATAAGTATGACTACCATACTCCCATCCCCGATGTTTCATGGGTCAGACAAAAACATTGATAAAAAAAACAAACAAACAGATTCAATCCTTATTCTCGTTTATAGGTCTGGATTATAACCGATTTAACGGGGAGCCCGAAGCCAAAAAATACCGTAAATTACGTTATCGCTAGCTTGCTGTAACGTTTTATCGAGGTACATTGTTTCCCTCCACACAGGTAACTGTTTTTTTTTTTCGTTAAATAAAGTCGGCTGTTAAAGTTTACATACGACTGCTTTTCGGTTGTTTGTTGGATAGTAATTGTATATAGTTATCTTGAGACTGGTACTGATATTGTTTCAGTTAAATGGCTCGCCAGTTCTTTTTCTACATGGTTAGCCAATGTAGAGCAAGAGTTTGCGATATTGAGTCCAGCTAGCTTTGATGGCCATCGTGTTTACAAGCCAACGTAGAGCAGCGAAACCTAGCCAGTTTGTTAGCATGCAGGTAGCGATCATTCTATTATAGAAGCTAAATTTAAACGATTGATTCTGCAAAACGCAGTGTATCAATTATATCCCATGCCAATAAATATTTATAATATTTGCACACTTTCGAACAATGGTGTGACATAACGTTTGTAAGCCACTTAAGCTGTTCGCTAACCTTACTCTTCGTTAGCCAAAGCTAACGCAACCGAAAGACTGGCCTTTTGGGGTTATAATGCTAGCTACGTAATTTTGATTTATCCTTGATATTTATACAAGCGGCAAGTCGTATAGCGTATACTACTGTATTGACTTTCAAATTTACTCACAACTCATGTTTTCCTGATTTTTCCCAGTTTTTGATCCAGTCAGCAGGGAGGATAATTGTCGCCATCTTCCATACACTCGGCCCGGATGTCTAGTTCATCATCATGGCACACACAGGGTCAAATGTGGTAGTTAGCCGCCGTTGCTAGCTCACTGTTGCATGGTGGGATTGAGGGAGCTACGCGGAACTGTATTCCGTTGATGTCGTAGTCTCGAATAATGTGTGGCTTTTTACATTGTATTCCGAAAATTTCCCACACATTAACATAGTAAATCAATATAATAAACAACAATTAAAATTACCATTACTTTTGGTAATGCAGAGGGCATCCTGTAAGAAATTTACAGTACTGACTTCCGTCCTTGAGTCATTCATACAAACCAATCTGTTTCAAAGGTTTACAGTGCGTTTCAAACAATGTCATTTAATTTTAATTATTTGTCCAATAAAGGGAAGAAAGACGCAGGACATCCTTGCTCCTTGCAGGCATCACCCTTTGGAACAAAGCCTTATCTTCTAATTAATTACTATTGTTTTGTTTATTAAAAACAAACAAAACCCCCCGTTACAGAATTCCATTTCATTTTAATAAATGGACACTTCATTGTCAGCAAGGATAAATGCCTAAAACATTAAGCATTTTAAGACTTAACTGAAAAGAGTATGTTTTACACGTTTCAAACTTTCAATCATGTACATCAAATTACTCGTTGCAGATTGACAGCCATGTCATGAAATCATCACACAGTTTTAGAGGGTTTATTTTGATTCTGTTACATCTCCAGACATAAATACAAATATCAAAGGATGCAATGGGCACTTTGTAAATAGAATAAAAACACAAATTTAATATATGCAAATATTTAAATATGTATAAAGATACAGATGTATGCACATTTTCAGCAGTTCAATGCAAAAAGAAAAGATCCATAATGACAAAATTCATGTGAATTTACAGGCATTTCTAAGATGTACTACTCTCATTTGCCTAAAATCAATACTACATAATTTGCTTCTCCGGTTTATGTTTAGATTCTGACAAAATGAAGGACTTGTTTTAAGCTACAATATGAATATACCATCTTTCATAAAGTCAGATTCTGCCAACCAGGCCAATACACAAAGAAAAAGAATCATCACAACAATCCACTGAGAAACAAAACAGTGGACGCATACTTTCAAATTAGTGGGTTAATGTCAAAGAGTAACATTCTTTTTCTTAAACCACTACCTAAAATTTCACACAAAGAAACTGCAAATAAAAAATAAGCACCAATTCACAATATATTACAATTTTGTTATAATATGATATACAATTTTGATAATGTCATAGTTGACTAAAGAATTTTCAACCTTTGTAATTTAGCATAATTCTATATTTCATATATGCAACAGTAGTAAACCAAAAATGCAACTGCAGACTGCAAAAAGAAAAAGAAAACAAACCACAAAACTTACTTAACCATTTTTCAAATCCTTTCCATAAAAAAAATGAAATTGTGGCATATTAGATATTAGTTACTATACAATGGAAAAACATAGTCAAGTTATAGGAGAGATTACATGTTTAAAGTTGGGTCAAGATTTCATGAATGGCATTGTGAATGTTTCCTATATTAAAAATATTTTGATGCAGCCATCACTTAGTCATACAACTACATTTAAGCAATTAATTTAGCTTTGCACCCTTTTGTCAGTGACAGAAGAAAAGGAAACATTAACAGCTGGGCGCATCTACAGTAACACCATTCCATTTCCATTAAAAAGGATTATTTGAGTATCTATATGAAATAACATGATTAGAAACCATTCATTTACATTTGATTGTCGTTACAAAATATCTATAAATCAAACTTATCTATAAGGTATAAAAGCAGAACACATTTCTAAAAAATACCATCACAAAGAAATCTCAGAAATTTGTATACCATTTGTGGCAAGGCCTTTTTAACAGTATGACACGCCGGTTCACATTATACTTTACTGTGTATATATTTCAATATATGGCTACATGCCATGCCAAAATCTACAGTTTACGATTACAGCAAGTGAAAATAATATCACTGGCCCATTTTACAACTTGATGTGGTAACCATGTTACATGTTACTGCATGTTACATGTAGTAAACATGTAACTGCTGCTTTTATGAAACCTTACTTTGTTCAGTTTCAGTTTGGATTGCATCAGAGAGGCATTGATTTCAGTTTATAATTGTTTCTTAAAGTATGGCTATAAAATTACAATTGAATTGATTTACCACCTCTGTTACAAAGTGCAGTATCATTATAGTCTTAAACAACAAGGATCATAAAAGTAGCATTTTTTATAAGGCTTTTCAAATTCTATCTTAGGATATTAATGAAATCATTTTCACTCTCTTGTATATTGGCCACTATGTATTTACATCAGAGAATTTTCAATCCACTGAATGAAAAGGTTTAAAGGTAGACAATACTAATCTGAATTTTAGCCCATTCACAATGAAACCGCCATGCAGTGTCTGCACTGGTTCTTTTATTAACCCAAACAGCTTCAAGCATCGACTCCAACAGGTCTAGCCCTGTGAAAGTTGACAACCAAGTTGCATTTCGGGCAAATAAAGTATAGTCATTTCTGCAGTCTGACTTAAGTCCAGTGTGTGAAAATAGCAGATTAAAATTCAAATTCAAGCTCAAGTTCTCCCTCTAAATATTAACAAAAGTGTTGAAGAGGCAAACGTTGGTGTCTCAAGTCATTTGAAGTAGTTTATTTCACTCTATCCTGATTTTCACAGAGAACGGTCATTTCATCTTCCAAGGATTTTGATGACCAATTGTCCTTTTATTCAATTCATGTTAGAACATTGAAACATTGAGGACCTAGAGACATAAAAAGGTTTCATTAATTCACAAAATATGAAAAACAATGTTTCCTTCAAACATAAAGCAATTTAGCTTTTTGTATCTTAACTTTTTGTAGAATCAAATTTGTGTACTTTGCAAAGAAAACAACATTTAGAACTAGAGTATTTGATTCAACAGTCCATCATGCAGACACATTACCCAGGACTGAGAAGACATTGCACTTAAGCTGCTTAAAATGAAAGTATTTGAGTAATTTAATAAGACATTTGTCTGTCTGGAAAAAGGTCAGTCATATTTCAGTGAAACCTTTCAAATCAACAGATAAGAACTTGATGCTGAATATTCCAGCAACTTGATACCTTACTGTATGGATAACAACTTATTTTAATCATTATAGTTAAAATAAAAAAAACGAAGAAAAAGAGAGACTGCTAATTAACTCAAAAGGAAAACACTGTAAAGGTTTTAATTCTCCATCATTTATCTGATCTGATTTAAGTTCTACAGCTAAAGCTAAACAGAGAATGAAGACTTTCTGAGAGTGAACCAGAGTAAAAAGTCATTTTTCAGCTTTTTCAAAACTTATTTCAAATTTTTATGGAGCTTCTTTCTCCCACAAAAATCAACCTGTCATTCAACAGTGATCAAATAGACTAATTTAGGTCATTTCTGTATTTTCTAGTATAGACATAATATACAGTAAATACTTTTATTTAATGAGCCAAACAAGATAAAGAAAGAAGTTAAATGTCCTTACCGAATCATCCATGATAGAAGAAGGATCAAAGTAGTCTGGCTTTAGTTCAGTCCTTTCTCTGCGGTTCTTGGATGCCGGCTAAAAAGTAACGGCTTGATTAGAAAACTGCACAACAAAATGGAACAAATATAATACAAAATGGCCATTTACGACTTGTCATTTAAAAACGCGCAGGGAATACAAAATACACTAAATCGACTGTGCCATTAAAATCAAAACATGTATATATCAGAACTATATTTAATTTATTACCAAATCAATATCCATCGTGTCAAAATCCATGCCCTCATTGATGTCCTCTAAGCGGTCCTCTGATGACATCATCACATCCTCCACTATCGGCTCCTCATCATCCTCCATTAATCCAGATCCTCGCCGGCTGTGGAGTACCAAAAGACATTTGTTAGTTGTTAACAAACTGATAAATGCTATCAACGTCCCACAAACAGAAGTGCTGTTTTACATTGCTTGCTGCATCTGGCTCCTCATCTTAGCGTAGTGCATGCTAACCCGCTCTTGGTGCTGACGAGCTTCAGCCTGTTGCCTCTGTGTTAACATCCAAGTAACCTGGGTACTGTGGAACAAAAGATGGTAAAAAATTAAAAAAAAAACTTAATACACATAGTTTCACAACAGTAGCACAGGATATTCTGAACAGCATCATCTGCAGGTGTTCACAAGGTACGCTAATGTAGAAAGCTTTTTGTACTTGTAGTCAATGGAAATTTGGTGTTGATGGTGTGGCTGCTGCTGGGGAGGTACAGGCTGATGAGGGTGCTGCTCTGCTGGCATGGTGAATGCAGCTCCGTAGCTGTCCTCCGGCCTCATCTTCTTTGGATCCCTCAGTACAGTGGAAGTGATTTGAGGTGAATGCATCATCAGTGGTGACAGAACACTCTGCTCACGGTTCACCCAAGCCGCATCACTGCTGCTGCAGCTGTTCTCCTCTTCAACCAAAAAACATCCATTACACTCTTTAAAATGTTTTAAATGAATACAATATCAAACATGTTTGTGCTTTTTGATTTATTATCACATTGTGGGGGATGATCGCAATGAATGTATTAAAACCTGGTAGAAACCCCAAAGAAATGTGTAGGTCTAATAGATTATGAGTGAATGCAGCTGAAGCACACTTTGTGATTTTACTGCTCTGTGCGCTTGCTTGCTACAGCCTACAGCCCAATGGAGTAGTGAGCTGAGACATTTCACAGTTCAGTGGACCTGATTTGGTTTGTATACCATGTACTTGAGCACAAATTAAAACACAGACCCTGGGCTGAAATACTGTTTCAGCCACATTAAAAGCATAAGCAGCAAGTACTGTATACTTTTGGTTAAAATGTTGTCCACTTGTGTCTGACACATAGTTGTAAGCCTGTGCTTTAATTATTTAAAAAAATCCTCTAAGATGAAACCGCTCACCTTCAGGTAATTTTCTTTTGCTAGCAGCCGCTGGCTTGGACTTTTTACTTCTGACAGTGGACCCTCGACTGCTGATCCCACTGATGACGGACATGGTGTCATCATCCCCTCCAACCTGCAGGGAATTTCTGTATGAGATGAGGGGCAGCCAGCAGTCCTCTCTCTGGAGAGCCATCTGAAATGTCATGAATCGCTCCAAGTACATGTGACTGTAGAAGTCAGAATGAGAGTCAATGTTAGAGCCTTTTTCAGAGTTCTTCAATAAGTTCAAGTTAACATAACAAATTGTGCCTTAAACTTACACAGTCCTCTTGTCCTGTCGAATTAGTTTGCTTGAGAACTCACTCAAGATATCCAAGAATGCCAGATTAAGTGGGGGGCCCCCTTCTCCTTGAGGACTAGGCTCTTTAAATGCAAATTCAATTCCATCCCTAAAACAGATACAAACATACAAATTGTGAATTTTGTTCATTAAAACACGTGTCACGGCAGAGGCTGCATTCCCAGCAAAAATGTTGGTCTTTGCTCTGACGATCACTCACTTATGTAACATGGCAATAGCCTCCCTCGTCTTCAGCTGATCCAAACCAAAAGTCAGCGAAAAGCGTCTAGCCAGCTCTTTTATGCCACAGAAGTTTGATGATGAGCGGTCGAAACTGAAGCCAAGTTCAGACAACATGTCATTGAATAACTGCAGAAAAAACACAGCGAAGAGCAAATTTTTACCATACGAGTTTACGGAAAGTTTCACAAGCTAAAATGGCTAAGTTACAAGCTAAGAACATTTGTGGTCTGTCAGATGTTTATCCAGCTACAGGCAAAAGTATTCTCATCCAAACTTCTTCTAAAATGGTGATGAGAAAACATGTCCTTTAACTCGCATATAAAACAGGTTTCTAGAACTGCCTGATTCCACCTACGTAATATTGCCAAAATTAAGGACATCCTGTCTCAGTGATGATTCAAGACTAGACTATTGTAATTCTTTATTGATGGGCTGTCCCAAATATGCCCTGAAAAGTCTCCAACTGATCCAAA
>JAOXYM010000016.1:6907829-6918028 GCA_028567055.1 Leptatherina wallacei | reverse complement strand
AGATAGATAGATAGATAGATAGATAGATAGATAGATAGATAGATAGATAGATAGATAGATAGATAGATAGATGCCACTTAACCACATTTCTTCACTGAAAATAAACTGATAAATTGCTGGTTAAGCATTTTAGAAAAGTTGCTGATAACCTGACATGAGAACTCTACCATTAGTGCTGTAATACCTGTTCAGGCATGTCCCCGTTCTGCAGACCTGTGCTGAGTAGCCTGTAGTTGCTGGTGAAGAGATCCCACTTAGAGAGATCATGTGCACTGAAAGCAGGTAAGAGAATAAATGCAAGTAAAAATTTTATGATGTCAACTGCATTCATGCAAATGCTACTCATGATTTCCTGCATTATACCAGTAAAAAAAAAAAAAAACTATCATTTAAATGTTTGAGTAAAACTGTTGATCACTAAATATTTCTGTCTTTAACAAGTCATGTTTAGAAATTTTAACTACAAACTTGTGAGCTGTATTACTTGTGGAAAGCGCTGATTTTCTTAAGTGTTGACAGAACTTGGTAGGCATCATCCTCATCTGGTTCTTCACCCTGACAAACAAATCAAACCTGTGAGAACCTGGTGTTTACCCTTAATTCGGCAACTGTGAACATGCTCTAAAACAATCACAAGTAAAACCCCTCACAGCGCCTACCTCTTGTAGCAAGTCCTCCATGAGTCTGCTGAACTTGTCTACCAGCTCATCGAGAAGTTGCGATCGCGCGATGTCCACACGGTTGAAGATAGTGAACTCTTCGTTGCAGAGATAGTGGTACGTGGTAGAGCAGGCCTCTAAGACTTCAGTGTCAGTGTGCTTATCCACAACTTCCCAGATTTGTCGCAACAAGGCATCCAAATGCTAAATGTAAAAATATTTTTTTTTCTTACAGGCACTGAATGTAACGGACACCTACAATGTACAGATGTATCCAAAAATGTTGAAGTAAAAGCTGGCAAACCTTTTCTAACCGGCCAGTAGTGTAGATGTCAAGATCAAAGTACTTTGGTATTTGTAACAGATTGGTCACCTTATCAATATCAACGCAGTACTATAAAGAAGAAAAAAAGAGCAAGTGGGTTTGTAGTTAATACTTCATACTTGTTAAAATTAGTCAACTCTGAGAAGCCTACAAGGCTGAAAACATGTAGTCACCTTTGCTAATAACAGAGGCAGAGCAACTGCAAACATCTCTGTAATCCGCGTCCGATCATCCAGCTGTGTTTTCTTTTCCTTTGCAGTCAGGACCTAATCCACGCACAAAATCCCATCAACATTAACAACATGAAAACATTCAAGAAAGGAAGTTAATCCTTACCATGTCAAGCAAGACAATCAGATACTCACCCTCTTTCCTGTGGCTCTGCCTACAGGTGGGTGACATTCACAAGCCTGCCGAATGGCACAGAGCATGATCTCAACTAGAGCCGTCTCCTGCCGATCATTCAGGGCTGTAAATAAAGATGAAAAAGATATTTACAAAGTCCAGAAAGTTATTTACACTGTAATGAAAAGACATATGCTAATTGCTAATTTAAGTACAAATTCAAGAAAACAAGTGGAATGAAGAAAATTACAGTTATGCAAAGAGATTCCTTCTGTTCGTACATTGCTTCCTTACCTTCTTCTCCTGGCATGGGCTCATCCAGCAACAAGCTGATCATGGTCTCCCAGTCCTTTAACAGCTCTGAGGCACACTCCCACAAGCTATCAACCAAATAGGCTCCATGTTCATGGAGCTATCAAACAAATGTGACAGCAATTGAAGAAAATGACAAATCTATACACAAAGCAGATTCCTCCACTAGCATCCAAAGCTAAAATAAGAATAAAACAATATAAATCTAAGGGAAATCAAATATTTGCTCATAAACTCAACTGAATATGAATTAAGCTAAGTCATTTCTATTTCTAAGAAATTTCTAAGTCAGTTGTATTGAGATGAGTATAATGGTATTGTCACCTCACTCTCCAAGAAGAAGAAGACAGTAGTCTTTATGAGGCTGCCATTTAGGCTCTGTCTGCCCCTCCTGGGTAAGCCCTCATCTTCAGGACCTCGATGGCTGAAGAGCCTTTAATTAGCACAACAGAAAGGCTGTTAAAAATATACAATAAAGCATAATAAATATTTGATGACCTGCTGGGAAGCAATAGGGATACGGTGGAACTGGCAGAACACCAGTCCAGATTTTTTATCTTCACTTTATTAACTAAACATTTTGTTTCAATATTGCAAAGCTCACTTCTTAAACAGAAATTCTCCTGCTGAAACAGCGATGGGTCGGTGTGCTGAGTAAACCAGATGATATACACTCTCACAATCTTCCGCTGTTAGAACCTCATCACTACTCCTGTTAGATAAAATGCAGACATTATTTACATGAATATTATATATCCAATGACATCATCTGCAAGGCTGATGGTTTTTCACATGAACCATAAATGTAAAATTTTAATTTGTCATCAGATAAGTCAACAGGACTCCAAGTTTTTTGTTCAGAAATTATATAATATTATAGTATAAGAGTCCTATTATATAAGAGTATATAGTTCTATTTTAGGGGAGTGGAAGTTACTCACTGTAAGACAAGAGTCAGAAGTTTAATAGCTTGCACTGCAACATCATATTCCTTGTCCAGTGTCATGGACACAATGCGATCCTGTCAGAAATTATATATTCAGATATAATCTCTGTTAAACTTAGTTGCTGGAATAATGAAGTTAGGATAAAGTTTTTAGTTTTTTTATCTGCATATAAATATGCAACAAGTGTGCATTTCCATCACCTTAAAGCGACTTGTGAAGAGCTCCAATCGTGAGCCAAGATCTCTGTTGTAGTACAGGCCTTGCAGAGCAGTCAGGCACTTCAGCCGTACCTCTCCTTGCTAGGATGAGAGCAGAAATTAAATAAATATCTACTCTATTTGAATATCCCAATTCAAAACCTTTATCATGTGTCTGTACCAACAACACATGGCGATTACAGTGTTGGACAAATGCTCGCTTTCCTTCAGATGTTTCACAAAAGCATATCTTTTAAGCTGCTTCCACACATTTACGTGAGTCCTGAAATGAGGGCAAGAAATTTTGAACTGGGGACATGTGAGAATGCAAATGCCTGCAAAATTCACTCAGGAGTACTGTCCCTGCTAAATTCTCTGGATCATCAGAGGGTGAAACAATGGAAGATCATAACCTGCTATTCATAAGCAAGTAAGCAAGTGTGCTGGTTGAAGGTTTGTCCTTTAAACTGACCTGCATGCTGCTTTATACTCACTCCCTGCCAATGTGGACATGTCAAGTTACATGCAGTGCTCATATTAACACAACAAACAAGGAGCCTCACCTGCTTGACTCATAATGTTACAAAGAAAACATCAGGTGTGTAGCACCATAACTTTTCTGAATTATACCTCCTATGCAGTCTAGACTGTCATTCCTCTGCACCTCTGCTGCCAAATGCTTAACAACACTAATGAGGAACTGTATATATACAGCAGGACGGTTGGAGGAAGCAACCCTTCTCCTTTATGTCCACACATCAAGAGTTTGTAGGGAATTTTTCAGGTCCTACTCCAGTGTAGGTACTCTCCCAACAAAAAAGTGAATAATCTGTGGTTTAACTGTACCGTAACTTGTCTAAATGGCTACTTAAATAGTTGGAGACATGCCAGCAAGTAGCTTCATTTTCAATAAAATGTTCACCATCAGCTTCAAACTTTATGAGGACAGTTATGTACCTTTCTTAATCATGTTTAGTAAATTCCCTTTGGCTCAGCTGGACTCCAATCAAGTTATAAGCACATTGCAACAACCACTGATGGGAGTAGGATGCACCTTTTTAAAGGCGCAATGAAATACTAATAAGTTAACAGAAACTCCAAAAGCTGTTTTTGTTTCCTTTTTTATTTTAGTATCACGAGTAAACAGATGACGAAGGAAAATGAATCTGAAACATGACAAAATGTGGAAATCTTGAAATAGTCTGAACATTTATGGCAGGAAACTGTTCACTCTCAACAAAACTGTTATAAAAAAAAACCTTTACTATTCCAACTCCTTTTAGTTTTAATATGATTTTGCATCTCTAGCACTGCTACATAATTATGAGGAAAACATATCTTTCCCAAACTCTGTCTTTTCTGTTTACTCACCTTATCATGCATTGTCCAGCCAACATATTTCAAGTAACTGTCATTAAGGAAGGCATCGCTGTACAGCTTCATCCACACTCCAATCTCCTCAATACAAACTGCTCGGATTTCAGCAATTGCGTCACTGGAAAAGGCAACGATAAATTCAGTTCAGTCATCGGCTCATTGTATGCTCTTTAGTAAACAAAAGAGGTCAAATTTATCTATATATTATTTGAAAATAATATGCACTCATACTACCATTGACAATAATTTCACACTAGAGGGTGCCAAAATGCCATAAATGAAACAGTAAAGGGTTTCGGCTTCTCCTTGCAAGACTGAAGTGAGACTAGAGGCTCATCATGAATTCTTACAAACAACAAGTCAGTCAAGAAATCCACGTACCGATATCTGTGAACAAACACTCCCTTGAAAATTGCATTCATCATGTTTTCAATTTCATCTTGATTTTCTTGAAGCTGAAAAATAAACATAAATTTTTTTTGGTTTGTTTTTTCCCCCCAATGATTTCATGATAACAAATGGCAACAAAAACCAAAAAAAAAACTCAGGTTTTGTAGGAATAGCTCAGTATTTATGTAATAATTTCCCCATCTACTGGTTTCCTTTGTAAAAATGCAACTTACTACAGTTTCTTTCTAAGATAATTTCATAATGCAGATTTGAACAAAGAGCAGGCACTTAAGAAAGTTTACAGTACAGGATAGTTTCTGCAAGATTCCCCAGACATAAAGAAAATTTTTTTACACAAAATTAACAGGACAGGTGTCAAAGAGCAGCAACACATTTAACCAGAAATAAGAGACTGATTTAACACAATACAATTGACTTATTGACTATATTAGAGAGAATGCTTTCTCTCACCTGAGATGCTAAGCTGAGCTTTCAGAGGGAGAGAAACGCACTGAAAAGAAACGCACTTAAAAGTATTGCAATCAGAATATACTTACCAAAGTACTGAAAGTTAGCCATTGTTTTCATTGCACATTTATGTGGATGTAATTATATCTTATTAAAACTGTAGTATTTTATATACAGCTGCAAAGTAACAAGTAAGTATAACTGCAAAACACCAATGCCAAGTCACCTGTCAAGTCACAAAACCTAACATTCAGTCTGCAGCTGAATGTCTTGATGAGTTTGATTAGCCACAAGACAGCATCCATTTTACATTAAGTCTTTTCAGACCAGGAGGGAAGTTTGAAATACAGCAAGTCAGCTGAGTCACTTTCCCTTTATTTTCTGTAAATTGCTTGCTCATGTTTCAGTGTAATTGGGCAGTTTTGTAAAACTGCAATGCCTTTTTATCCATAACAGATGTGGTGTTGTTGAGCCGTCCACCGTCGCAACAGGGAAGAAATAATATAGGCTGCATATCTATTATCTATCTGCTTTATGTCATGTTGACATAAAGGTGACAGCAATAAATAATATGCAAGTGTATTCTAAATGAATAGTTATGGACTTGCTTTTGAAATGTGAATCCTATCAAGTGGCTAAACAATGTCCTAACAAAATGAAAACAAAATCACATTATCCGGACAGATTTGCTATGATCCAATCTCTAGATCACACAGTAATTTAAGGAGGCTTGATTTGCTTCAATTTTGCTTTTTAAATATCAGACTATGACATTCATTTAATTTTGAAAAGCCAAATTTTAATCAGTTCAATTGAAATTTAAATAATTCCGCAGCTTTAATTGTCAGTGAAGTTGTGTTTGACATTTTTATCTCACCTCTTTCCGTTTCTGTAACAGGAGTTCCAACCTGTCATTGGCCCTTTTTGCAATGACTTTGTTCCTTTCTGCCTCATACTGTCTCTGTGTGTTGTCCATGTTGATGCTAAGGTTCAGAGCTACATTTACCAAGGCTGTCATCAACTTCATGGCTAGAGAAGACAACAAAATTTCAACATGTCTGATGGAAAAATAAACCTGAGAACAACAGTACAAACATACAGATGCTTGGAGAGGAAATGCACAGCACCACAGTTACACTGACCTGCTAGTGTGCTTGTATGTCTGAATGCCCTGACCTGTGAGTCAGACAGGCCGGTGAGAAGTGAGATAACAGTGTCCATCATATACTCGTCGTAAATGATGCTGTACTGACATTGTCGTACAAGGACTGCAATGAAGTCACAGAAGTTTATCCTGAATTTCTTCCACTGTGGTCCTGAGAGTGTTAATGGATAGTCACCGCTGTCCTGTTGGATGACATCACACAAACAAGCATGTTCAGGTTAGGAGTACTACATCTGTTTAAATACTGTTCAAATTTATATGTAAAAACATCTCTCGTGATCACTTTATTTACACCAAACAAGTAATGTAAAGTAATATAGATAAATAAATAAATAAATAAATGTAGAGATATAAAAAAACAAAAACAGCCCACATTACCTCATCAAACTCCTCTGTCATTTTTCGGATGATTTCAGAGTTTTGCATATGTCTGAACATCTCTCCACTCACAGCACCTATATAAGGAATCACACAATTTCAGCTAAATTTAGTAAAGTGATTTGCTTTAAAGCACACGTGCACAATGTCAGGATACCTACCTTTGCAGCCAGAGCACTGAATGAAGAAGTTGATTAAATCCAAGAGAGCAATGTCCCTGTCTTGTTTATAGGCCTCGATCCAGTCATCAACCACAGACTAAGAAATAAAACAAAAAAAAACCAACATTCTATAAAAGGTCATTTATGTAAAACTCAAATATAAATGCTGAATTACTTCAACCATTATGAATTAGTCAGGTTTTAAAGCAATAGCCCACAGATAGCATCCATTCACTGGTTCACTATAAAATTGGAAGAAAACAAAATCCTTCCTATTAGCTACACGGCCCTTAATGGTTTAGCCACATCTTATTGGTCCCTATCAAAAACAATTAAATCGCCATTCTGAGTGCCGGCCTCCTTGCAATTCCTTGAATTTCAGGGACCAGACTGGGAGACGGATCTTTTAGTGCTCGTGCCTCTCTTTTCTGGAAGCAGCAGCTGGTTAATGTGCATGACACCGAAACCCTGCCAGGTTTAAAGACAAGGTTTAAAATCTATATATTTGAGAAAGCTTTCTGTTCATGTACTACTTTTTGTGACCTCTGGTGTTTTGATAAATGGTATACTTTTAACTTTTTGTTTTCTTATAAATTCCTGCTTTTATCACCATCTATACTGGTATTCACTGTTATTTGCATTTTGCTTTTATCATTGTCAACTTTTAATCTTTATTGAATTCATTTTGTTTAAATTATTTAAACTGTTGTATCATTTCTTGTTTTTGTTTGCTTTGTGAAGCACTTTGGGTTACTTATACATTTTTAATCAAGTATTATATAAATTTGAGAAACAAAACTAACAGCAACATTTTCCGAGCAATGGCAACGGATTGAAAATAAAAAATACACAGCAGTGCACCCACCTGTGTGGCGCTCTTCCCCATTTTAACCACCTCAAATAGGGTCATACTCTCCATCCCATTTTCCTGATGATGGCCATTCACCCAGCCAAGCCCTAGGACCCTGCCTGGTCCCCCACCTTTGGTCTTGTCTCCCAGCGCCTTTTTCCCCCTCTTCGCTCCCTGATGAGAGGAAGGGTGTTTTGATGGAAAATGAAAGCATTATTCTGTCATAATAACTCTCAACAGTAGTGACATGGTAGACGGAGAAAATGATCTGATTACTGGAGATCAAGTAAGTGTGAAACTAAAATCTCATTATTGACATTTGATGCAAACAATGATTCAGTATTAACTTAATTGCCAGTCAAATGGAGCTGCAGTATAAAATCACACTCTCCGAGCCCTCTAGTGTACTGTAAGCTTGTATGGCCCTTTTTGCATACTATCTTGCATAAAAAATTGAGAAACATACCATTCCCTTTCCTGGCTTTGCATTTTTCCCATCAAGATCCTCAAAGTCAGTATCTGAAGACAACTGAGATTCTGTTTCTCTGTGCAAAACAAATACATTCATTACAATCACCAACAAAACTTTATGCAAACATATGTGGTCAGAATACATGGCAGTGTAGATGTATAACAACCACAAACATCCTCTTCTTACTGAGTGAACTGAAACTCTGCATGCAAATCCTGCGCTGCTATCATTTCTTAAACATTTTCTGGAACTGCTCTGGTCCCCAAGCAAGAAAGTACCGCTTCAGCAAAACCTAAAGAAAAAGAAAAGAAAAAGTAATCAGATCAATTTTTTGAAGAATCATACTAACAATAATAATTGTATACTGTAGGGAAACTGGAGGAAAAGGGAAGACATGTTATCACTCAAATCTAGAATAAACTCTTAACCCAATTTCAAAGAATTGGTAAAACGAGAATTTATCCACATTTGTATCTATTACTATCTTTTGATTATTAAGGACTAGTTTATTTAGAGGAGTAGAAAATGCTGCCACTTCTTCAGCCAAAAATGATCATTATTGAACAGCTGGCATGTCTTCAATCAATGTACTAAGTTTAACAGTTACAACTGCTTTCCTCTATTTTAAAATTCCTGTTTCCAAAGGAACTCATGTCTGTCTATGCTGAGAGGGAGCACACCACACCTTGATAGTGTTTACAGTTGGCAGCTTTCCTCCAGATAATTTATCTTCCTGTTAACTTAAGTAATCTTGTCAACACTTACAGGTAGCCTCATTATGTTACAATTATGGCTCAAGTAGCTGATAAAGTCAACTGGAGCAAATTTGGTGATTTGCTTAAAAACATGTAAGATTTCATAATTTCCATCTGGAATTATTTTTTTCTCCAATGCTTAAATGTGTTAAAATATTGAGAACATGTACTGAATTGTTGAGCTGGACTGTTGAACAGTTTTTTCATGGATTTTCTGATCAGGATTTTTATAGCAGTTGTAAAATCAGAGCTAGAGTAGGGTGGGTATGTAGGATGAGCCAAAGCCCACTTCAACCTAGTTATATACATGTTATAATTTCTTCTACAATGCAGAGTTTTAAAACAAGCCGAATATGCCATCTAGTCATGTATCTCATAACTAGCGAGCTAACTCGTCTCCCTTCATCTCATATGCATCTTCCCTTGATGCCAGAATTTGCGGAATTTGAACTGCTCACTTAAATTGCATGTCAAGTTGACATGTCATACCATTGTTACAGGACCACATACTGGAGGTCAGACTGCTGTGGGTATACTGTGAGAATCAAAGTTTAGGAGTAATTACATCCAGTGGACACCCCGTGGATTCATTTTGTGTGATCAGAGTTGAGGATTACTGTTCTACACCTTATTTCTCCCTGGTAAATTTACAAACTTTTAATGGAGGCAGCTGGGATTAACAAAAAAAAGTAGAGACTACAGCTAATCTTCTGAAGATTCTTAAACCTAATTCTATGTAGTTTGTGTTGGTTTTGATCAGTCAGCTTAAGCTGAGTGGTTAATACATTTTTCTGGAGTGTGGAAAGCTCAGAATGCAGATTTCTTTCTGCTTTTTCTTTGGACTATAAGTTGAACAGCAGGCATTAAAACTCAGTCTGTCATGCCTGGTTGAGTGAATCAAAGCAATAAAGCACTAGTCTCTGATTGTTTCACAACAGTTATGGTTTTAATGCACAGAAAAAAAAACATTGAACATGTATAGAAAAATATAACATTGTTAGATTTTGAGTGAATGTTGCTGAAGTGTGCTTCCTGGTTTAACTGTCTGTGTAAGCAGCGAATGAGCATATGAATGCTACCTATCTGGCAAGAAGGGGCTTTCACACTTCAGCAAACTCTATTAGGCCAATCTATCAGGCCTGGGACAATATACTTTCCTCCAGATTCGATTCTTTTACCATTTTTTGGCTGCCGATTCGATTTGAATTGCGATACTTCGATATTGCCGATTTTTTGTAGAGTAATTTGTAAAAAATTTACAATTTTCTTTTTTCAAATTTCAATTAGGAAAACACAACACAGTAGTCACACTATCATTCTGCTGCTATAATGCCTACAAGACAAGTAAAAAATGTTGTTTAAAAAATAAATTTTTGCGGGGGGGGGGGGGGGTATAAA
>JAOXYM010000016.1:6884926-6898926 GCA_028567055.1 Leptatherina wallacei | reverse complement strand
CACACACACACACACACACACACACACACACACACACACACACACACACACATATATATATATATATATATATATACTGTATATAAACACCAGAATGACTCAAACCTTTATTCAAAACTGATATACACATGATTAAAACATTCTTCATTTCTCATAAGCTGAAATAGGGGAAGTAGGTGTCAAAATTACATACAAAAAAAATAAAACCTTTCAAAACAGGAAGGAAATACATAACAAAACTAACATGCTTGAAACTGTAAATGAACAAGACTGAAAATAGACTGAGACAAAAACTGTGTGTCACATGGAAATTACTGTATGAGGTGAATACGTAGGGGAAAAGGCAATGAAAATGAGGGAAGCCCTTCTTTCTCTGTGTCCCTTCCTCATCCACTAACCACATCATTTCAAAAGCTCATCTTCCACTAGTGAAGTTTCTTGTGCTTTCTTACAGTTTCTCTTTATGCATGTATGTCACAACTAGGCAACTTAGTGTATGAATCACAATTAGTGTCTTTCTGTAAAGATGACATAATTAGTAAAAAAAGGATTAGATTATAGATGAACCTTTTTTATTCTGCAGGTCTCCCTGACATCAAGAGAGATATGAACACAACAACAATACAAGACAATGGAGTTGCACTGTCATCACAAATACAGAAACATTCATCTCATACTGCACCCAAATATCAGAACCATTTTCAATAACCCATTAGGATTTAGTTTCTCACTCTAATTTTCCCTCCATTCTATTTTTTTTACTTAAAGGTTCAATGTGACAGTCTGTTGTGTGTAATCAAAATATATAACAGGAATATCTTAGCTTGTACTCAGCTTTTTGAAATTCACATAGATGTCTGAAAAGGTCCAAATGTCATTGAAAAACTCGACATTTTTAATCTACTAGAAAGACACAATTCTCTGTCTACTTGCTACACTACATTTCACACCCTCCATTGTGAAATTCAGTTGAAGAGACTTTAATACAACATTGTGTAAAAGGGAACAGGATAATTTAATCATTGTTATGAAATAGATTCAAGCTTGTTCATGCAATGACTCTTTTGCACTTTTTGATCCAGTTTTGCCATCAAGTCTCCCAACGATCTGTTTTGTGACTGATACCTTTCAATTACAACACAGTCCTCCACAGGCCTTGTTTAGGCAATATAATAGGAAACACTGAGTTGATTTCCATTTTGAAGAGAAGGACATTCAACTTTTTAATCTTTCCATAAATTGAAAAACCTTGAAAGAGGTTGCCAGTTAAGCACTTATAGGGACTAGAAAAATAAATCATGCATTAATCAGCCATAAAATTATAATAATCTACCAAACATTGTGTTAATTCACGGTTAATTCTTGTTCTAATACATCATGCTTGATGCCGGTTAGATGAGACAACATACTGGACTCTTTATCATGTCCCTCAAGCCGCTATTAGAACATTTTCTGAATAATTGGACACATTGTCCTGTTGGGGGAGGCCTTTGCTGTCCACGAGTGGCATTTCCATGCCAGCTGCAACAAGGTGTAGTGTGTATAGTTGGTACCGTGCCATGTGGACCCATGTTTTAGTGCAGTGCATTCATTCACATTGACATAAAAAGTATCTGAAGTCTAAAATTCTCTTGATTACAGCAAGTAACAACCTTTGATTAATGTACAGTAAAGCAGAAATACAGTGGCTTAAAGCTTTCCACTATCTTATTTATGTCGACTGACGAATGAGCTTTGAACTCTCATGAGCACTTTGAACCTTAATGAGCACTGCTATGGCCTCAACTGTATAGTATCTAGGTACAGAAGATTTAACAGAAGTGAAACATTAGCATGGTATTGGGAAATGATCCTTCTAACAACAGGTAGGCTGAAATCTCCACTTGGCAGTTTCTAGTCAAGAGGAATTGTCCAAAATTTTATTCAAATCTTTGATATTTTACAACCAACTGTGTACACTTGATGGATATTTTACAAGAATATCTTTCAGCTAATGAAACTCATGTGTATGGTCATCAAATTAGTTGGGATAAGTATAAACTAACATAAGGTCTATCTTATAATCGGGCCTGGTTTTGATATGTGTATATCACAAATAACATCTTGAATCTCGAATCTTAAATTGTGGTGGTCAGCACTGCCTACCCATAGCTTGCTGTTCCCAATAATGCCATGCCAAAAATAATCATGACAGGGATTTTTTTTTGGGGGGTGTTTTGTTTTTCCTGTTTGCGAGAATCTGTGAAACTGCTTTAGTATTACTTGTCACCATCATAAGACTCCAAAAATATTCCCTTAATATCAAAGACAAGACTAAACTTTGCAAAATCTTAAGAAAAAGCTTAGAAAGACAAAGACAAACTTAGACATTTAACATCTTCAGTATTCCTATTTTAATTAAGGGACCAGATGATTAAACGTTATGGGAATATTTGTTGAATCACTAATGAGTCTACACAATGAAGTAATTAGGGCTGTTTCCCTTACACACAGTTGGATTAATTCAAGTAGCTCCAATTCGTAATGATTTTGATATTTTGTCAGCTTGTTTTTGTGACTTGAAACTTTAAGTTTCCAAGTATTAGGTGATATATCTTGAACAAACAGCCACAGACCACAGGAGCTTAATTCCAAAATAACAGTATAAAATGAAGATATATTCTCACATTATGATAAATTATCAAGAAAGAAAGAGAAGGAACTAGATCAATCAACAGAAAACTAACATCATATCAGGTTTCTTGGACAAAACTCCTCTTTCTGAATCATGTCTGACCACAAGATGCAGTACACATGAAGTAAGAAGAGGCAACTTTGGAAGGAAGAAAAGAAAAACTCCAGATCTTTCAGAAACTGAAAGCAAGAACATGACAATATATATACTCTATGGGAGGTTCATTAAGGCATTGAAGTGGCATTCACATTCTCTAACAGTCCACTACTACATCAAGGTAAGACCAGAGAATATTGAATATATATATATATATGTATATGAAATATGTGTGTGTGTGAATGTATATGTGTAAATTGCTTATATCTATGCTAAACTTCTTCAAACTTTAAGAAAATGTTTCCCTAATGGCTAATGAGGTGTCTCTGTATACTTACAAACTTCCAGTATTTATAATCCCTCCAGTTCCAGTGACATTCGTGTAGAGCTAAGTTAGTGTTTGTCATCAGCAGCTGAAGTATTGAGAAATTGGAGAACACTGTCATACGTTAAGCTATGTGAAAAACCTTAACTCAGCAAAGAGATTTTGTTGCTCGAACAACATATGATGCAACTAAATCAAATAAGTATCGTGAAAAGGAACAATTGTTTATTCTCTTTCCCAATGAGTCTCGACAGTGCCATGGACCCTGACTGAAATGGGAACATTAAAACAGTTGCAATTATGCTTTCTGGTTGTGGGTCAGAATCCACTGTCTTGCACAGACATGTTGTGATGCAAGGCCAAAAGAAAGACAGTGTTAAAATGCAGGTCTAACTACACCTGCGATGGTGTCCATGCTTTTCTCAAGAAATTAAGCATGTAAGTGGTTGCCAGGTGGCAGGAGAAGACAAATGCTGTGGCGTGGAATTTCCACAGAAATATAAATAAACTTCCTGTCATGCAAGTGGCAGCTTTTTTCTAACTTGGGCAATTTTTACTTGACTGCAGCTGCTCTACTCCTTGATTGCACAGACTTGTTGCAGCACATCAAGAAGGGCGCACATAGATTTTGATGATAAAAGCGATCTGTGAACATAATATTCATAATAATCTGGTCCTGTTTGTTTCAGATGATTGTTTGGCAAGCTCTCTCCCTCCTTTGTTGTTTGCTGAACTGTGTTGAGTCTTCTGCTCCATCCCCGCTCGTCCCGAAGTATAAATACAACAACTCATTTCGTCTCACAAGGTCCACTCGAACTCGAGTACAGCAGCTGCTGAAGAAATATGTGAGTACTAAATGAGCTGTGCATTCTGGAGAAGCTCTGTTCACACCCATAATTCATTTAGCCTAATTACAACTCATTATGCCTTATTTGTCTCATTTCAACAGAAGGATCAGCAGTTGGGAAATGTGTATTTTGAGGACAGAAGCCAACACCTGACAGAGCTCCCATTTCTGTCCACAGACTTCGACAAGTGGCTGAATTTGTCGGTTAGTAGCTGTTTCTAAATTCAGTCGAAGGTTTCAGAGAATTTTTGAACAATCTTCTTTTTCTTCCATTTTTGGGAGAAAAACTAAGAAAAAAAACCTGATGATATCATCAAAATGTCTGCCCTTGCAGAATATAAAATTTATGAAAAGTTTGAGAGGAATTCCCCTTTTAGAGGTTCAAGCATCAATGAGGGTGAACACGATTATTTTTTTTAATGATGTAATCACGTGGCTTTCTTGCGTTATGTGTTCAGGACTGGGACCGACTGCATGCCGCTTTCTGGGAATTGCAGGCCTATTGGAATATGCTGGAAAGGAAGAGAAAACAGCTAGAAAGGGAGCAGACGGAGCAGATAGAAGTGGATGTGGCCCAAACCACGTTACTTAAGAGTATGAGGCACATCCAGCTGGACTTACGGGACCTGATGAGCCAAGTCAGCAGTCAGGTACAGAAATGTCTTCTTACTGAAAGCCACCCACATTTTGTCGCTGCTCTAGCCCACTCAGAATTTGAAGGAAGTGACACCAAATGTGGATTGATTAACTTTGTTTTGCTTTCTTCCTTTCAGATGAGATTCATAAAGAGTTCTTGGATTAGGCCAACACCTGCTGCAGTCCAGTTTAACCCACGAAGAAGTACCAGAACAGTGTGGGATGACCGAGTGGAGGGTTACATAATTCTTAGGGACCTAGACCTTTACCTCACAAAGCTGGCAAGAGACTTTCTCTTACTGGCATCAAAAACACAAAGATGACTCATCACTAAAAAGGACATGACAAACATGGCCACAAGCAGAAAGAAACCAGATACAAGACTTAACTGACAATATCTAAGAATTCAAATAACAGGTAATAACTTGATTTCTACTTGACACTCCCAGTCTTTTTTTATATGATGTATATTTCAGGGCTTTTTTGGGTATTTCCCAGAGATTTTGTCTCACCTCTAACAGTAAGTCAGAAATAAGCACTCAGAACAGCATGAACATCCTGTTTTTCCACCACAACCTCAAGCTTTTGGGCTTTCCAGAGATATATTTTCTATTTATTTAACATATTTATTAACATGCTATTTATTTTTATGTGTTTTATTTGTGTTCTCTAGCAGTAGAGAGGTACAGTGTTTTACAGACATTTTGTATGTGATGGATAAATACAATTGTGTATGATTTGCAATAAAATGATTGAAGCATTCGAAAATGTGATGAGTTCATGTTGTGATTTTTTCTAATATTTGAACCAAACTCCTAAGTTATAAATAGTTACTGCAAAACCTTTTAATATTAACCATTATGAAAGATCGGGAACTAGTTAAATGAGCAGAAAAATACTTTTGCTGAGTATGTTTTTTGCATTCTGTGGCGTCATCCTATGAGCTGCAAGCTAAAAAACTAGTGGCAGAAAAACTTCTGAATGGCAGTCCTCCAGGTAGCTACAATGATCATTGTTTATCTGGTTGCTTCTATCTGTTTCTTCATGTGGCGTTGATCCGAGGGGCAGTCTGAAGAGTAAAATCAAAATGAAAACGGTCAGCTGGACACAATGTTTGTGATATGTAAACATCCCTCCCTGCCCCGCAGACTCCCCACATAATTCAGAACAGCCGCTGACTCACCACTAGCAGATGTCCTCGTTTGCCTTTGGCCACCTTCAGCTCTGAACCCCTGATGAAATCAATTATTCCCTCCTTCCCTCGAGCCACAGCAAACCGAATGCTGCATTTGAGACACAATGGGAGAGGATAAGATGATGAATTGAGTTGGCAAACTCCACCACTACAGAGCACGAGCCAGGTAGAGCCTTACCTGCCCGGGCTGATATTGACATAGCTGGTTTTGCTGGCCATCATGGCTAGTTTAGTCACCAGCTCGATCACATGGCTGCAGTGCAGAACAGCATCAGCCTGAGGGAGACAGCTGGATTTAGAGTTGCGCTGTTGTGCACTTGTAAACAATGACTGTTGTGTCCTCCCGTACCTTCTGTTTGTTATCCTCACAGGGCATGTGCAGAACACACATCCCATCACTGAGAGCGCTCACAGAGATGCCTGTTTTAAAAGAAAGTCTGGCTGGAGCTTATTCAATCACATAACACATTTACAGTGAAATATTTGGGAATGTTTTGCCAGAAAAGTCTCAGTTGATTACTGTTTCCACGGCTGGAACACTGTGATATTCACTAACTGTGTTTTTATATGATTGCCCTGTCAATCTTTTTTTTCTGAGTTTTTAGATTTTCTATGTGAAATGACACAACTTGGGACGCATACATCAGTTGGTTGCCATGGATATTTTAGGTGACGTAGAAAGAGTAGCTCGCTGATAACAGACGATGACCAATGTAAATAAACTTGAAGTAAAACATATGCATTAAGATAAAAACCCAGCCTCAATGGTGTGAACTTCTAGAACCATCCACCAATTCCTTTTAGTTTCTGTCAAAGCAACAAGACTTTCTGGTAATTTTTTTTTTTTTACAGTGGTCTTGATGACTAGTTCTCCAGCTTTCCCTAAGTTGTCTGTAAGGTTCCTTTTTTTCTAATTTTCAGTCCAGTCCTTGTCCCCGAGCATTTTCAGAGGAATTAGCTTTTTCTTTTTTGTTTATTTAGCCATTTAAAACTGAGCTATGAATTATTCAAGCACAAAAAGGCCCCCAGCTGTTTGGTTGAACCAGTGCTATGTACACAGAAATAAGCAAGTAACTGATTCTAAACTAGTATCTTTAGGTACTTTCAGTGCAAAGACACATCATTTGTTCTCTTTTTCTTTAGTTATATCAAAAAATGCCATAAACAACACAGTTTGACTGGCACAAACTAATATTTTTGCTCCAACATGGAAAAAGAGAAATAAATAGACAACGACATACCCAGTCATGATATGCAGCATGTCATTACAAAGTTAAATAAACTATTTGAAAACAAAAGAAGTGGCAGAGGCAGATGAACAGTTTCTGAAAGTGATGTCCTTAAGAAAGAGGGGAAAATCTAGCAAAGACCTAACACAGGACCTGAGAGATACACCTGACCATTCAGTTGATCCATCTGAAGGGATTTCAATTTGTGATTTATTTGTTTAAACAAATTGCTGCGCCTTTTCTTTGGGCAGTTCATAAAGAAAATGGATTGGTTGAAGACTTTTGCACAGTGCTGTACATGATACATTTCTCAAATTGACCCCCAGATCAGGTTTTTACCTCTCAGAGCAGCATAGTCAATCCTCTGTTTGATCTTGGTCCTGTCCACCAACACAGCAAAAGTGTTTGCGAGGAGCAGCTGGCGGGGGCGAGGCTTGAAACCCCTCCTGTCATATTTAGTCACTGAGACGCCATACTGAGAAGAGCAAGCAGACCATTTACTGCCAAACAACATTTATTATCACCATCACTGTGTCTAAACAATCCCAACTTATCCCACCTGCACTTTGTCGTTCCCAAGAGTCTGGAGGACTTTGAGACTGATTTGCTCACGTTCTGTATAAAGTAATCAAAAATGTCTGTGAATGTTAATGGTGTTAAAAAGGCATAAAGTTAACCAGTGGATGTAAAAACATGTACCAAGCCTGGAGTCTAAGAACAGCCTTCCAACACTCTGAGGGTAGCTGTCTTTCTGATCTTTGAAGATCTCACTGGCAACGACCTTCTGCATCAACTATAGGAGAGACAAAAGTAAAGAAAAATGAAGGCTGGGTTATTAAACCTTCTGATTTTGTCGCTGAAAAGCAACAAAGGCCATGTCCTCTACGGTTATTGTTACCTGCTTCTTCCATTCAGGCTGGACCCTCCGGCAGTACTTGATGACCATGTTCTGCATGTTCAGCCTCTGCAGGTGATCGGAGGCCTGTGGCGAGTGCAAAATTTCCATTAGTTAGCCTTATTAATACTCCCTTACTTGTATGTAATGTTTCAGTCAGGTAAAAGAGCCTCAACTCTATGTATACCTCAACAAGAGAGGGAGGAGGCGTTGGCCAGCTTTTATCCAAAACGCTCTTTGGCAGGTTTTTGCTCAGGTTTTTGAGGAAGGAGTAGCGTACATGATCTAGGAAATACTCATTCTCAGGGCAGTATTCCTCATGACGATAGATGAAGCCTTTTATGAATCTGAAAAGAGAAAGACAGAAGAAACAAGACAGAAAGTAACCAGGAATGCACAACGCAATGGAGAAATAAACATGTCAAAGCATCAGTCAGTAACCTGCGTATCAGCTCAGCAGCCTGGCGACGCCTCTTAGCTCTCCGGCGTGCTTTCATCCCTCGCCACGCTGACTGGATCACTATCACTGCACATATACATGTATGCATATGTCAACATCAATTCAACTTTTACACTCACTCAGCTAAAGAGAACAACCCAAAGTTTGTTCAGGGAAGTTTACAGAAATATAAAATCAACTTAAGCCTTAAAGAAATGCTGGAGAAGTGACATATTCTACCAAAACCCACAAAAAAAAAGCATTTTTATACACTTCTATACAAGTAACTAAATAATGGAAATAGTCCCAGTATTCCAACTAAACATACAAAACATGTAATAAAAAAAGCAAGTTGTTTTAAATTATACGTGAATAAATATGATTGAAAAATGATTGTGTAGATACAATATAAACACAGTAAACCTATATTTAAAGACCCTTTGGTACTATTGTCTATGACAGAAGTAGGACACCTGCATGTCTGATGTGTTGATACTTAGATCTCTCTCTGTAGCCTCTCCATGATGTCTGGAGGATCACAGCTGGAGCACAACAAAGAAGAGAGGGTAAACACGAATTTAAGTTTTTTCATCCAGATATTCAACAAGTTCTGATGTGTTAGTCTCTGGCACAAGAACTGACTAACAATTCAGCTTAGCGTCCATCATGCTGTTTGGATTTGTTTGGTATTATAAGGGCCACATGGTCTGTTTGTAACTATATGAACAATGATTATGTATTATTTGTGTTTGTGATCGTGTGATATGGGGAATACAGCAATGATTATGTATTTTACTACAAGTTATAATTCATCACTTCTCTTACACCCTAAAGTGATTCAAGAGTGCCTCGCAAATGTGATATTTAACTGTTCATGGTCTTACAAACTACTTGAGGTTTATAATTCTGATCAGTGTTAACATACCTATCTCTGGCTTTTTTGCCTCAAGTGCGTCTTCAGTACTGAAGAGAGTTTTTGGGAAACGGATGAAGATCTTTGATCTGCAGAAAGAAGAAAAAGAAAGAGTGATCAACAAAAGCTGATTTTATTTTATGGGGCTGAAAAAAAGCACCCCCTAGAGGAATGTTTGCTATTTTCAAGCTCTTTGGGGAACTGAGGAGACTAGTTTCCTTTCATGACACAAGGTTTCAGTTGCTCAACACTTCCTCCTGCATACACCATGCAATTTTCTCCATAGGAAAGTTAGTTTAGCACCTGATGAAGTCATACTCTTGCTTAGTAGGCAGAATGTGGTCTTTCTGCCATAAGTGAGAACTCCCCTAAAAAGTGTTTTCTAGTTGGCAGTTTATGATGACTCAAATCCTGCAGGTTAACCATGCCAGGTGCACTAATGCACCACCTGAAAGCTCTGAGGTGGAAATCACTGCATGAGCTCATGAACAACTTTAAAATGTTGTCTGTAAACATAAAGTGTCTCTGAATCTACAAATGCAGGTCTGAACTCTATAAGAGCAATAAGTATCCTGCCCTTTAAAATGGACAGAGCAAAAACGCTTGTGAAACCTAAAGAGAAGAGGGACCATCTTCCATTTTCCTTTGTCTATTTTAGATAAGTCAGGGAAAGGTGGGAACATCTCTTACTCTTGTTTACATAGTGTTTCGACCTGCATTTGTTTATGGCCAACAACGGTTTAAAAGTGTCCGTGTGCTCATGATTTTCATTACAGAATCTGTTTATAATGCAGTACGGCCTGAAGGGATGAGGAGGACAACTATTAAAATTTTGGCCTTTTCTCTTGCAGAGATTTCTTCAGATTTTTATTTTTATTTTTTCATATCAGTATATAGATGATAATATCTCTCAATTATCTTAACCTTTAATTTGAGAAATATTGTTGTTGTTGCTGTTTGTCCACTTTCTTCTGACAGACTGAGCCTGTCTGGGAAGCCCTTTTAAACCATGTTACTGATCTGTTACCATTTTCGTTTAAATACAGATTTTCAATCATTTGTGCTGTAGTTGACCCCAGATCTCTAACTTTATTAGTTTCCAATTACCTGCCCAGTTTGTACTCCTCTGCTTTATAGCCGAGGTGGTTGACCAGTGTAGAAACTCCGTCGATGAGTCTTCCGTGCCAGTTGGGCCACGTCTCAGGACACAGGGGCTTATACCTAAAGACATTTATACAGAAGATCAATATAAGGACAGAGGTTAATAAAAATGAACAGCAGCTTTAAGTAGTTAGGAAGGAGATCAATTACCTCTGTAAGAAGGCTTCAAAGCGACGTCGATAGGCAAAGCCAGCTCTTCTGACCCTCAAGTTCTCCATCAGACCCAAGTACTTCACCTGGTGTCTGACCAGAACTTCATCAAAGCGTCCTGCAGGCGGAGAGTTTTCTCATTTCAAGGAATACTCCTAACAACAGTATTGACAACATTGCTACGATTAAGTTTTTTTTTTTTACCTTAAATGAAAACAAACCCAACAACCTGGGATTCTTGCTATGTTTTATTCCAGATCTGCATTAGATTTTTCGTTGTATAGAGCAGGTGATGCAAACCAACAATTTATCATTTTTGTCCCATTTAGAGCACTGTCCCTGTGTTATTGTGATACATGTACAACTGAAGAGCATTTCTAACGTCAACTCTGGCATTTGAGAGTAAATCATTGTAAGGGAATCAATCGAAGATTAATCAATGAGAGAGAAATTTCGATGGAAAAAAGAAAAGAGAAATTAGAGTGCTCAGAAAGTAGAAGCCATGTTGCACTATTGATAATAATTAGATGATCATCTACCACATAAGCTGTTAAAATAGGGAAAACCTCTTTTTATCCTTTTTTTCTTGCATCTTAATCTAAGAGCTGCTAATAATTTCTTCTTTCATCTGAAGCTAATCATCTCCAAAGCTGCTTTGGCATCTGAATTCATATAACAAGATGTAAGAGTACCTGGCTGCTTGGCGTCATTAGGTTTGATACAGCGCACATAGGAAGGCTCTTTAGACATGAGGATCTCCTTTAGCTTCATCAGGCTGTTTTTAAACTGAGTTGCAGCCTAAAGAACAAAAAAAAAAAAAAGAGCATGAAACTGTGGTAAATTTTCCTGTTGATTTCTATGCATGTATCATATGGCAAATTATATATATATATATGTATATATTTTCAAATTTAAGACTGAATGAAAGGCAGAGAGAGAATAATTCATTCATCACCATCTCTGGACGTTTTTGGTCAATCACTTCCTCTCTGCGGAAGCAGTGACTTAGGATCTGGTTGTCTGACTGGCACATGACCTGAACAGAAACCAAACCAAAAAAACCACATGTCAACACATCACGCCCAGTTCTTCCATTTCCTTCAAGCAACAGTGGGACACACAGCAGTTTTAAAGGTTGCGGTAAGGCCACTACCCTCACCTCTTTCAGGTTCCTGTTCAGCGAATCATTGTTCTTGTCAAGAAAACCTGAGAGAGATAGTTTGAGGAATCAGCAGATTTTGAGTCATCCTCTAATAAATTTCAGTTTGATTGTTTGAGTCTCATAAATCATTTCTTACCATTGACATTATAGTTGACCTCTCCAGCATAATGCAGCAGCCTGAACTCCTCCCTGCTCATTACCCTGCGAGTTTTTCCATTCGCTAGCTTGTGCCTGAGGAGCACACACATATACAGATGTACTAACATACATAGACTTAAAGTAACACACTGTAATGAATGATATGACGCTTACGTGATGAAATGAGGATGGCCGCCCACTGTGTCCTCCAGCTTCTCCAGAAAGGAGGCATCGCAAGTCTCTCCAGGTCTCAAACATTCCTCATCCTGAAACACAATCACAGTTCCTAACATAGCGCACAGTAACAGAGGAAAAGACAGCACAGAGAGCCAATGTCATACACACCAGAATGGAAATCATGCCTTTGTACTTCTCCTCTATCAGGTCACAAATGATCTTGTTGTCAAAGTATTGCACTGTTTCCCACTGCAGTTTAGGACAGAAATGTTACGTTTGCATGGATATATACTGTAGATATAAGCAAATACATCAAACGTATTTCTTTTGACCAACCAGCCAATAAACAAACTCACAGCAATTCCTTCTGTCTCGTACTCCTCCTGCTCAGATCTGAGGGTGAGCTCGATAAACAGCTGCTGGAGCTTTTCGTTGCAGTAGTTGATGCAAAATTGCTCAAAGCTGGAGGGAAAGTATGTGAAAACCATTAAAGAGGTAACAACAGAGATAAATTCCTTCACAGACTACACTAAAGATCAGTTAAAGATGTGACAGAAAGGGTGGAAAGAATATAAGTCATACCTATTGTGCTGTAGGACCTCAAAACCATAGATATCTAGAAGCCCTATGACTGAGGAACCTTTGCTGCTGTGGTAGATTTCATTCTGCATATACAAAGTACACATTAACGGTAAAGAACTGCAGCAGCCTCACAAAATGTTTTATGTATATTTATGATTATATTGTAATAATTGTAAGTTCCACTGACGTCACCTTCAGAGCCAGTGACTGGTTGATCTTCTCCACCAACCAGGTGAAGGTCCGACCATACACAGCCTTGGCTAAAGCATCACGAGCAGATACCGCCTGCTCAAAATTTAATGGGCTAATCATCTGCAATGTACAGACACAATCACAATGCAGATAAAAAAAAGGGGGAGAAAAAAACTTCATGCAGTAAACAAGTGAAAATCTAAGGAAAACACACAAACAGTCATTCACCTCCTCTCCTTTGGCTGTCAGTTTCTTGTGAGTGAGTGCCTCCTTGAGGGCTGAGCCATCAACACCCAGCAGCTGCAAAACAACAACACATCTGCTCTCAGCGATGCTGTTTTTCTGCATATTTGAGTATCCAGTAATGTCAGTGGGACTGCTCTGACCTTCGCAAGACTTGATAGCTGAGTCTCAGTGGTGATATAAGTTTCTCCTTCCTCCCCTTCCCCAAAGAGAGTGTTACCCAGATGGAGAATGCCAGCAATGATATTCAGCAATATCTGAGGTCAGACAGAAAAAACAGCTGAAAACAACTTAGCAGATGCTCCCCTTTTACAATGACAAGAAATGGGATGTTTATTTTGTGTATAAACATGTATTATTTCAGACAATAGACATATTAAAGACTGCAAATATGTTCCGCAGTATAATCCAAGATGTCAGATCATTGATGCTGACCTGCACTTCCTCTGCGGCGAAACCAATCACAGGCAGGGCCTTCATCACGACCTTCCAATTATTCTTGTCACTTATTGAGCTGACTCTGGGACAGTTTCCCTAAAGGTAAAACAAACTTAAAATGACATCACAGCTGATGACATAATTTCACTGACCTCTTATTTAAACCAACTAATGCATCAATGCGCCACACATATACAGAGTACCTTGACCAGATAGCGGTAGTTCTGTGGGTTTCTTTCAAGGTCCAGCGTTTTAAGCAATTCATCATCTCCTCCATCCAAAAGCTGATAGAAGATGTGAAAATTTCTTTCACCGTGGTTCTGGTGCACGACACGCGATTTCTCCAGCAGGTAGTTGAGGATGTGACCACCCACTGGCGCTCCCTTGGAGAGGAAGCACGAAATGTTGGGAGCAGGAAGCAGTTATTAGATGCTGGTTATTTCAGTGGTTTAAATGTCTGTGGTATAACCTTATCAAGGAAAGTTATAAGAGCTTATGTTTTCAAAAA
>JAOXYM010000016.1:6855061-6870906 GCA_028567055.1 Leptatherina wallacei | reverse complement strand
CCCTGAGGAACTCCATGACTAACTCTGGTCTGTGAGGAAGATTCATCATTTACATTAACAAACTGAAATCTATCTGAAATTAGACAAGTCATATCATGTTTTTCCTTATTATCTGTTGGATAGCTTTTTTGTGGATGTAAAAGGTCTACAAAGTTACAGTGTTACAATTTTACTCCTGGAAATACTGATATTAACCTTCGAAATTGTAAAATAATAAACTAACTAAGCAAAACCCAACATAAAAGATGTCTGACAACTTTCCTTTCATACCCTGCAATATGTGCAATGTAAGCGTTTAGGGAGTGCCCTGCTTTAAACCAACCTAATTGAGGGGGGAGAAGAACTAGACAATCAAATTGTACGCAAATTATGCTTGCCACCTTTTTTTATTTACTGGTGTTTCAAAAGATTCCCTGCCAGACCCTGTCTTGTTGTTTCAAAAGCTTGGATGAAATGTAGCTAACCCTCAGTATGGCTTCTTGGATCGTTGACTGCACGCTAACATGATTCCACCCTTGTAATTAAGTTGGAAGACAATTTCAGAGCCTTTTCTTCTTGTTTTCATGATGATAAATTTTCAACATAGTGTTCTTGGTTGAAAAATGTCTGTAAATGTTGTAGTCCTTGAACGCAGCATTGCTATCTTGGTATATCAGATATATTGCCTTTGAAATATTTGAGAAAATATTATATTATTATTATTATTATTATATTATATATAATATATTTGTTGTATAATTTCATTTTCATTTTCATTTCATTATGTAAAATCAAATCAACTCGAGACATAGCATTTGAAATAATGTTGAGAGATCTTTCTACACGAATCAGATAAAATGGCAGCGGCCTACTGAGTATTTAAAGTAATCTCATGCTATGTTGCATGCTGGGACAGGGTGCCATCTAGTAAGGATTGCTCTTATTGTCTCAGTTCACTTCCCTTAATTGCTGGTTAGTATTTGCAGTGTTTGAATAAAAACATCCAAATCTTGTGGAAAGGAGAGAAAAGATGGGCTGTACTCAAATCAAGCCGAATAAAAGATTTGTTAAATAATAAGATGGCATGCTGAAATCTTGTTCCTCTGCAAAAAACAACACTACACAATCTTAACTCAGTCATCTCAAATTTTATCAACAATTTTTTTTACTAACTTATTTGGCATACTTTGTTTTTATCTGAGGACATTGAGGGTTTAATTGAAGAGTCCCATGGGTCATTCATGGTCCTTGTTTTTTATTTTATTTTGCCCAAATGTGCCATAAACCTAGTTAACATAAAAAAAATGTTGACGAGGCTAACAGAACACGAAATGTTGTCTTTTAGCTATTCTGTTTCGCCACTTGCTTGCATCATAAACTATGGAAATTATGTAGAAACCTTTCAAATTGCATCACATTTTTGGTTAATTTAACCAAAACTAATACCTGAAAACAGATGAACCAGTGTCATAAGGAGTACCCATTTCCAAGATGGTTGAAGCAAACCCATTTCCATCACAGTCCATAAGCTGTTACCCCCATTTTATCTGTGTTGCATCTTTTAATCAATACAAATTATGTATTAATACTTATTTAGACTTCATTTATAAATGTTACATCATTGTATGTCAGGTGACGGGTTATGTTATGTCTTTGTATAGTTCATTTTGTGAATGCCATCAAAGCTAGGCTACTTAGAATAACTATATAGCAAAGAAGACATGAAATAGTTTATCATTTACTAATTTGTCAGATTTGATACTGTTGATATTAACATGTTACAATATGTTTGGGTCAAACATAGGTTGGACATGAGTACTTTGGGGCCATTCAATACACTATACTGCTATAGGTCCTCACTACAGAAACACCTATTTTGTATTGTCAATACCTTCTGCCTTTGTCTAGAAATGACTTTGTGCCACTTTGTGTTACTTAAGGTAATAGGAGCCATGAAACTACAATAAAGCTAGGATATAAAAAGCTAGCCGCCCCTTTTTATTGTAGGCTATGTGACAGAAAAAATATTTTATTCCTATGGTCACTCTCAGGCGAAATGGTGGCGTTACATTTGAAATATGGATTGAATGCTGAGGGATTGGCTACTTTTGAGTGATGAGCTCCTGAAACGCAGCAGTGTATTGGTGAGTTACAGCAACAGAGAGCCGACCTGCTGCAGTTGTGTGAGGGCGCCGCTGGGTGAGTCCCTCTCTCCGCTGCCTCTGTCTCCACAGCTCCCTTTTCCCAAAGAAAAGAAGAGGAGATCTAGGTCCGGGGAGGAGGGTCGCCGCCATTATCGGAAAGCTGACAGAAATCCCACTTTCACACACGCAATCTGCTCAGAAATTGACCAGGACATGAACGATTTCTGTTGCAGTGGGAACGTATTTGAAACGAAACAAGGCGGAGATTGCAACAAACTCACTGTTGTCTCGTGTGCGCGACCGGCCCAGCGTTATTATGTGGGCACAACAATGGACAGAATAATTATTGAAAAAGCAACGTGGTGAACCGAGAGGAAGACGACTAAGCAAAATTTTACACGCCCCGAATTTCACTGAAGAAAAAGCCCTTTCACGAACAAAAACTGGATTGTTCCATTGTTCGTGGATATTTATTTCTTCCTCCCCAGTCTTTAATTGGAACAAAAACAGTATTGCAGAACACAAGAATCCAGACATGGGTGATGAAGATTTAATTAAGACAACTCCATCCCACGAATCGCTGTGATATCAGTGTTTTCTGAATAGTTCCCACCCGTAGTAAATCCTGCGGCTTTTGCTTATGCACATCAGGCGGCGGCGAGGGCTGCGGCAAGCGCTGGCCTGACAGATGCAAGCGGAGAAAGGGAGAAATGCGATGGTATGTATCTTACATGCTTTCTATTCTTCTTTCTTGGCTATTTCCTCGTGAAGCTGTCGTGTGCTACACCCTAACTGAGGAAATAGATTCCCTTTAATCACCGCCTGCTGCCGTATAGAGGGGCAGGTTATTCCAGATCCCGGCGCAGCAATTTCATTATGTAGACAGCAGGCCTGGCGTGGTCAGCCCCTCAGTGTGCACCCTGAAGCCCATGTAAACTGTTAATCCTTTTGTAGAACATATAACACTTCCTGAATTTAGCCCCTGTAAGCAGGTTAATACAGAGGAAGTAAGTGAAGATGCGCTGTATAGTAGACTGTTCGGATGGTGGCAGATAGGGTCGTTTTTTTGGTTGTATTTATTTGCAAAAGAACTTGCCTGTTCATTCGGGTATCAGGCCTAGCTCAGCTGAGCGGTGTGGACTGCCCATGGTTGCTTTTGACCCTGTCGGAGATGTTTGCCTGTAATGAAAGGGCAGTACACCCGACATGTTCATAATTTCATTTTTACTAGACATTTCATCATTTTTAGCTGGGATTTTTTTTTTTATCCCAGGTGGCCCTTCCTGTTAATTATTTTTGAACTTATGAGCTGATTATTATAACAGAATTACATCAGAGCTGTATTAAATGCAGAAATGATCAACGCTATAAAATAAATGGGGTGATCAAGTTCAGGCTCCTTTGGTTTTGAATGTAGCTACATGTTTATTTTCTGCTAAGTTCTTTTATTGATTTTTTTTTTGTATGCGGAGATGTGCAGGAGAGGTTGCGGTTTCACTTAATCTAAAAAAAGTATTCCCTTTCACTTTACAATGAAGACTGGGGTGCTGGCGACAGGTCAGTCATTTAAATGCTTGTCATCCCGTCAGCTAATCGGCTGATGTTGTCTTTTAACCACTCCCAAAATACTTGTACTAAGATTAATATTTTGGCTATTGTTTTATATCACAGGGATTCTTAACATCACTGAAGCAGTGCTCAAAGACTGCTCAGCAATGTGGATAATGATTGTACAATTATATCTAGATGGTGAAATGCCAGCACCTAGTCCAGCTTCTTCTATATGTCACCATGCGTTCGGGGGAAAAATGTTAATGATGATTCAACTATATTATTAGACAACGCAACCATCAGATTAATTCCACAAATAAAACAAGAGCAGCTGGACATGTATCCTCTCAACCAAGTGCTAAATAAAAACGAATTAAGTCTGGATCTACACCAGAAGTCTGTCACTTTCTACTTTTGGCAAAGACACACCTCTTAAATTATTCTTGCAAATCTGTACACAGATTTGAGTAATCATAGTGACAAACAATAGAACCAAACAAACTTCAATTCCTCATCAGTGTTCTAGAATGGGTACTAATGTCGCCCTCAATTTAATAATGTATACAAAAATCGGAGATTCTCCCGATGTATACATATTTTTTGGGCTATTATTACATCATAAAAAGACTCTGTGGTCTTTACCCAGAGATATTACAACTGGTTGGCATTGTTGTTCTTGTAACTCGGATCCCTTTATGCTTTTCTGCTGACTAAAAATGACAAAAAATAGGGACATTTGATAACAACTTGGTGCTGTACAGTAATCATGTTAATGCAACAATTTTACACAAATTACAGTTAATGTGGCTTAATGCTTTAACATTATAGCTTTTGGTTCAATCACCATTACTCCTGTTAAGCATAATTTGTGGCCTTCATCAAACCTGTTTAACTGAACAGTTTCACTTTGACTAAATGTTATTAAAATTTGAATTCCCTATCATTATTATTATTATTATTATTATTATTATTACTATTATTATTCTTGTTGATCATAAAAATCATACATTAAATGTAATTTGATGAGTACATAAAGTAGCATGTTGATATGTTTTTGAAATGTTTTGATACTAAATGAATGTATCCTTAAACTTAAATGTATTTTTTGATTGTCCACTTTGTTTGATTTCCATTTTGTTTTTTTTATTTGTTTTGACAGGATCTGATTCTCACAAGGAATGAATGAAAGAACCCACTGCTCATATCACGCTGTTATTTAATATAACTGAAGGCCAGCAGAAGAAAGAGCAGTCTGATCTCTTGTGTGGATCAGCAACTTTATGGACAAACATCTAAGTGAACTCCTTTATACAGTGCCTGTTTATGGCAGGATGAGTGTCAGAAGGCTATGATGGCAAAAAAGCAAGATGCACGATCGCCCATTTACAACCTCATTGTGGTGGGTTTGTCAGGAACAGAGAAAGAGAAGGGGCAGTGTGGGGTTGGCAAATCCTGCTTGTGTAATAGGTTTGTGCGACCTAGTGCTGATGATTTCTACCTGGATCACACGTCAGTGTTAAGTACCAGTGACTTTGGGGGTCGAGTGGTTAATAATGATCACTTTCTGTTTTGGGGAGAGGTCTCTCGGGTCCTGGAGGAAGGGCCCGAGTGCAGGATGCATGTTGTGGAGCAAACTGAATTCATTGATGACCAGACATTTCAGCCACACCGTAGCACTGCTATGCAGCCCTATATCAAACGAGCAGCCGCAACAAAGCTGGCCTCAGCAGAGAAGCTCATGTATTTCTGTACAGATCAGCTGGGTCTGGAGCAGGACTTTGAGCAAAAACAAATGCCAGAGGGCAAGCTGCAGGTCGATGGCTTTCTGCTTTGCGTCGATGTCAGCCGGGGCATGAACCGTAACTTTGATGACCAGCTGAAATTTATCTCAAACCTATATGGTCAGCTTAGCAAGACTAAGAAGCCCATCGTGCTGGTCCTTACCAAATGTGATGAAGGAGTTGAACGCTACATCAAAGATGCACATACCTTTGCAATCACAAAGAAGAGTCTACCGGTTGTTGAGACATCAGCACGCTCAAATATAAATGTGGATCTCGCCTTCCTCACTTTGGTTCAGCTTATTGATAAGAGCAGGGGCAAGCCCAAGATTATTCCCTATTTTGAAGCCCTGAAGCTCCAGAGTCAGCAGATAGCGTCTGCCAAGGATCGTTATGAATGGTTAATTAACCGTATAGTAAAAAATCACAATGAAACCTGGTTGAACGCGAGTCGACGCATGAACAACTCACCAGAGTACAAAGAATACGTCTTTTTGGAGGGAACGGCTAAATGCAAAAAGCTTTTCCAACAGCATGTCTACCGTCTGAAGCAGGAGCATATTGAGCGGCGCCGCAAAGCATACTTAATCACTCTTCCTTTAGCACTTAGTTCTTTAGTGCCAGATCTGGATGAGATCGATCAGCTGAGCTGGTCTGGAGTGCAGAAAGTGCTGGAGTCCAAGCAACACTTTGCCCACTGGTTTGTTGTTCTGGAGGATTCACCTTGGGAAGACACATCTCATATTGATAACATGGAAGATGAGCGAATCCCCTCAGACCTGCTGGAGACTGCTGAAGCAGAGGAAATATTTAATGCTCATCTGGAGCATCTGCGAAATGAGTGCAGACGGGCAGAGATGAGGCAAGAGTTCAAGCATAAGTTAACCTCCTCTCCCTTTGTCACACCTGGGAAGCCTTGGGAGGAGGCCCGCAGCTTCATCATGAATGAAGAGTTCTACCAGTGGCTGGAGGAGCCAGAGTACTTGGACCTGTACAACCGCCACCAGAAAGAGATCATTGACCGTGCTAAAGAAGACTTCCAAGAGCTTTTGCTTGAGTACTCTGAACTTTTTTATGAGCTTGAAGTGGATGCCAAGCCAAGCAAGGAGAAAATGGGAGCAATCCAGGAGGTTCTTGGGGAGGAGCAGAGGTTTAAGGCGCTGCAGAAGCTCCCTGCAGAAAGAGATGCTCTTGTATTGAAGCATATCCACTTTGTCTATCACCCCACCAAGGAAACCTGCCCTAGCAGCCCTCACTGTGGAGACTCTAAGATTGAGCATCTCCTAGCTTCACGTTTCCCCACATGCTACCCCTTTTTTGATGTGAAAGCTCATTTTGGGGACACAAAGGCGGACAGAATTAACCTAGTCATACTAGGGAAGGATGGACTGGCCAGAGAATTTGCCAATGAGATTAGGGCTCTCTGCACAAACGATGACTGGTATGTGTTAGATGGGAAGATGTATGAGTTGACACTGCGTCCTATTGAGGGAAATGTACGTCTTCCTGTAAATTCCTTCCACACGCCTACTTTCACTCCTCATGGATGTCTGTGTCTGTATAATTCAAAAGAGTCCCTGTCCTATGTAGTGGAAAGCCTAGAGCGACTAAGGGAATCAACTTTAGGTCGTCGGGATAGCCATCTGGCACAACTGCCTACATCTCTCCTTCTAGTCACTAAAAGAGGTGTTGGGTCGTATGTTGATATTGGTGGAGACACTGCCTTAAACCTAATAACACAGGGACAGCAGGTTGCAAGGAGACTACAGTGTAGCTTTTTAGACCCAGCCTCCCCTGGTGTGGGGTATGGCCATAATGTCAATGAGACTCAAATTAACCAGGTACTGAGGAGCCTTTTGGATATAAGGAGGAGCACATCTTTTAGTAGCAGCTCCCCACCTCTCCTTCCCGAGCCTCCAGGTCTCAGAGACTCTCCTCAGCAGCCAGTCCAAGAGGCAGACCTTCGTATTGTCATGTGCTTAATGTGTGGAGACCCCTATGACATTGAGCAGCTCCTGTCCCCTTTCCTAATGCATCAGCATTGTAGGCCTATGTCTAATAGCGGGACCTCTGTGTTGCTGGAGCAGACGATTGGCGGACACAAACTGGCTATAGAGCTGTCTCTACTCTCGTACCATGCTTCCTTTACTCTGCGGAAGAGCAGGTTAGTGCATGGCTACATTGCTGTGTACTCAGTCTCCCGAAAAGCCTCCCTGGAGACCCTGTGTGCATTCTTGTGTGAGGTTCAGGACATCATCCCCATTCAGCTGTTGGCAGTAGGAGATAGCCAGGCAGAGCTCACTGACAGTGACTATGCCTGTGAACAGCTGATTCAGGGAGAGGAGCTAGCGCATGAGATTGAGGCTCGTTTCAATAGCGTGGTTTGTGGATCTGGAGGAGTAGTGGGAGGCCTGCACAGGATAGAAATGTTCCATTCATTTCTGATGGAGGTGGTAGAGAAACGCAACATTGTGGAGGCCACGCACATGTATGATAATGTTGCTGAAGCATGCACCTATGAAAATGTGTACTCCCCACGCTGCAGTTCACCCAGTCCAGTCACCATGTTCATGGATTCAGAGGATGATGTAGAGCCTTCTCCTCCCTATTATGATGGTACACTCTCCTCTCATAGTGGGGGCTTCAACCTGCCTGACTTGGACTCTAGTGACATCTCTGTCATCTCTGATATCAGGGACTTTGAGAACAAACTCAATAACAAACTACCCCCCCAAGTGAGAGTTAAACCAGGTGTCACTTTTGATTTCCGGAAGGTGAACCGTAACCCATACATCGATACACTGGGTCATCGTCGCTCCCTGCCCTCTGCTGTTACCTGGGTCCCTGGTGGAGATGTGGGCTATGATCCATCAGACTATGCCGAACCTATTGATGCTGTTTCAAAGCCCCGCCCTAGCAACGAAGAAATCATATACTCGGTTCCACATGACAGCACACAAGGCAAAATCATCACTATACGCAACTCTAACAGGATGCACTCCAATGGAAACGGCTCTGATAGTGAAGCAGACAGCAGCTCTCTGGAGCGAAGGAGGAAGTTCTCGGCCATTGGGGTGAAGCCTCGTCTGTATCGTGACCGCTCCAAGCGGCTTGGAAAGTTCAGCAGCTTCCGCACAAGCTTCATAGGCAGTGATGATGAAATGGGAGCACTTCCAAAGTCCAAAGAAGATGACTTTGGGACCTTAAAAGGAGACAGTCTTGTTAATGAGGAGAGTGAGGATCCAAAGAAGAGGAACATTCTGAAGAGCCTCAGACGAACAGCCAAGGTGTGTATTATTAGTTTGCCCATTATATCATGTTGATATTTTAATTTAGTCTTCTTTATGTTCCTTTTTTTTTTTTTTTAAGTCTTGGTATCAGAACTAGTTTACTGTTGCTTACAGAATGAGCTATTCTTTATAGCTCTACCACAGATATTTAGAGGTCATCTCTGCATGAGGATGCTTAAACTGAACATCCCATTGTGAGAGGATCTATACAAAGCTATGGAAATGAGCAGCCATTATGGAGTGCAGCTATGGCAGGCAACTTGGTATCAATGAATTATCTGTTTAAAACAGTCAGAGCCCTTGTTTTACTCTTCCCGCAGAAAACAAGACCAAAGCCCCGTCCCGCCATTCCCAAGCCTATGGAGAGCATTTATTTTGGAGTCCCCCTAGTGAATGTGGTATCCCCAGACAGACCAATCCCACTCTTTATTGAGAAGTGTGTCCGATTCATTGAGACAACAGGTGAGCTTTTTTTTTTTTTATTTACTGTATATTACAAAAGCATTATTGACATGCTATTTAGCAGCCTTGACAAACAATGTGACTATATGCCGAACAACTTAATGTGTAATAAAGCCAGGAAACTTAAAACTGTAAATGTTACAGGTATAAACAGTTTTTTTAGGGGTTTTGTAGCTGGCTGTTTTTTATTTTTTTGAGAATGACCTCTTGTTGTCTTCAGTGGTTGGCTGAAATTTCCCACGACTGGCTGGAGGCCTCAATTTGATGTGCTTATTCAAGCTACTGCTCATGCAGCTGACATTCAGACCTTTCAGACACTGTGGTAATCATTTGCATACAATTCTGAGATTTTCAGATGGGAGCTTTGCTAACTCCTTCATAAAACTACTTCAAACACTCAAATCGACTCAGCATTTATGGTGGTACCTTCAAAGTCTGAATCTCCACAAGCATAAGCCACATTGAATAGCTGAACTCTTGTGTATATTACGTGACATGCAGTATATACACATTACAGGGCCTAAGAAACAGCATGACACACTTTGTTTCCCTCATTTGAACATATGCTACAACACCAGCCATGTTTGATGATGGTTAAGCAGATGTTCAGGGTTAATTTGGACAAATGATGAGGTTAATTTGGGAAATGGTAATCCCCGTTTTCACCAAAAGCCACAACTTCAGATCTCTATGTATGCTTGCTTTCTAAGTTTTTTTCCGTTTCTGTGCCGAGTTGACATCTGCTCATGACAGATTTCTTTATATGATCGTCTGCTCCAGGCACAAAACACTCGCAAAGTCCAACCACACATTTGAGAAGTAGCCATTTCAATAACAGAGAAATTATGTAATGAAGTAGTTTTACAGTGTGGCTATTAGAACTTCCATACCGGCAACAGCAAGCAAAGGTTTACTCAGATAGAGGAGGTATGTCAAGAAATGTGTCAGGCAGTGCATGACTGGATAATAAGTAACTTTGAGAAAAATAAGGATATTGTTTTGCATGTCACTCATGCAGATTTAATTTAGTCTCGTAATAAAAAATATAGAGCTGAAAATTGCCTTAATTCCCTTTTAATGCTACTGATTTTGTTATCCAAACATGCTTGTTGTCAGTTGAGGACAGACTGGGACCTAAAAAGTCACTCATAAGACTTTGTCCAAACGGGTCCACCACAACCAGCACATGAACAAACAGCCACTACTGCGGCTGGCAATGATGCAATCTCACAACATCATAGCAGTGAAGGTAGAGAGTTTACAATACTGAAAAAGATCACAATATAGGGGATACTGATAAGCGACTAGTCCTCAAAGTAAGTTTTTTTTGTTTGTTCTAGTAACTGTATCATTCTCTTATAAAATGAAGGATTTCTTAACTGGGCTCAAAGCATTTCTGTTTAACCATATTGTCATGTTAAGCCAAGCTATGCAGTGAGTGCAGTAAGAAAATGATGTTCAACACTACAAATCTACAAGATGGTGGATGCACACAATTTTCCTAAAACTATTACTGCACATGATTATTTCTGCCTCCTATCTTTATTCATTTTTATTAAAGGTGCTGGTTTGCCTTAGTACAAGTGTTTTTTTTTTTTAAAACTAGTTAGTTTCATACAAGGAGCCTGTATGGATATCTCTCTGAATTGACTTTACTGTTTCAAGTTGCAGTCAGACGTGCCGTTTGGATAAAGCCTGCAATGTTTCGTATGCTGTGATGGGTACTACTTACAAATGCAGGTTTTACCGAGGACTTTCTTTTCGTGCTCTGATTGGTGCTGCATATGCAGACTCTTTGCAAATATGCAGTTATTTTCTGCTGCGGTGTGTTGTTTGCGAATTGACCCCTTCACAACAATGCATTATACCGTGGTTTTCTAGGGGAATATGCATTTGGACATTTGGACATTTTGAAATACATGCAGGCCTTTGACTTGAAGCTTCAAGGCATCTTTAAAGGCACTGATTTGATGAATCACAGAGTCTGGCAAGCTGACAGCCAAATAGGATGGACATCCATTATAAACTTTTCCAGAGCGTCCAGATGGCACAGCCAGGCCACAATGTGATGTCAATGTAAAAAAAAAAAAGAGAGAGATGGAAAAAAAAAGGGTGTAGTTCTCCAGAAACTGGCAGCATCTGTATCGTCTTTTCTGTTTGCAAAGGAACTAATCAAGTGTTTGTGCTTTCCTTGTTTCCCACTGTGACACCCCACCCACATATTCCCCCTATTTCTCTGCTGTGCTCTTCTTCCTTTAGGCCTGAACACAGAGGGTTTGTACCGCGTTAGCGGCAACAAGTCAGAGATGGAGAGCATGCAAAAGCAGTTTGAACAGGGTGAGTTGCTCATCATAACTGTGTGAACCAGCTGTTCGACATGTAATTATATGACTGCCTAGTCAAAACATAAACAGAGAACTATCAAAAGAAAGTGACAAGCAGCTGATTGTTTAACCCTGATGACAGCCACGCCTGATGGGCTTATTTTCTCCCGTGATCACTTTAACTCTGTCATTCTTCTTTTGTAGATCATGGATTAGACCTTGTGGAGAAAGACTTCTCCATAAACACTGTGGCTGGAGCTCTCAAAAGCTTCTTCTCTGAGCTGCCTGATCCCCTGGTGCCTTGTGCTCTACAGGTGGAACTATTGGACGCTTTCAGTAAGCAAACACTGCTGGGCTGGGAGGGTCTTTACTAGAACATAAAAAGATTATTTCTTTAGGAGGGAGGAGGGTAGGGACGGTTTTGACAGATCCGCTTTTCTCCTGTTTTAAGTGTTTTAATCTTGAAAAGAACAATTTTTCTTGATGGCACAGAGACTACTTTAGCTTTAAATTACTGTGTGTTATTATGAGATTTTCGAGGTAATTGCGGAAAATTCTGTGTGTGCAGAAATCAATGACAGAGAACAGAGGCTGTATACCATGAAGGATGTCCTGAGGAAGTTCCCCAGGGAGAATTATGATGTCTTCAAATATGTAGTGAGTCACTTACACAAGTAAGTCCCTAGATACCGTCTAAATCACAGATTCTTTTGTTTTCTTTTCTCACCTTAATGATAAAAATGTCTAAATTGGCGGGGCTTTGTGTGTTTTCCCAGGGTGAGCCAGCTGAGCAGATTGAACTTGATGACCAGTGAAAACCTGTCCATTTGTTTCTGGCCCACACTCATGAGGCCGGACTTCACCACTATGGATGCCCTGACTGCCACACGTACCTACCAGACAATCATTGAGAGCTTCATCCACCAGTGTGCATTCTTCTTCTACAACCAGCCCCTCATCGACTCCCCGACCGGCCTAGGAGGCCTCCCGGCCTCACCCACCACCACCCTCGGTGGGAGCTCTGCCTACTCCTGTTACCGCTCCTCTCCTCCCCACACCACAGCGCACTTCAGCCCTCTGCAGCAGTCTCCGCCCACCACCCCCCAGTCACCCCTGCAGTCTCTGCTCCCTCCCCTCCACCAGCACCCCCACCCCCACCATTCCCCTGCTGAACAAGAGACACTGTGAGAGACGATGAAACCATGTGTGCCCATGATGATTCTGGACCTTATCACCGACATTTAAAACATGCACACACACAAAAGAAAAGAAGAAAATATAGGAAAAAAACGAAAGAAAAAAAAACAAACTTGCACACAACATTTTGATCATGGACAACCTAGATGATGAAGACAGGGGGATGGAGTGTGTCTGAGAAACTACCCCAAACTGCTGTTTGTGTTCATAGTTGTGTGCATCATGGTGGGCTTTAGTGATCAGTGAAGCTTCCTCTGTTCTCTGAGCGTCTGATCGCCTGGAATTGGATGTTGGATCAGAAATGGAGGACAGGGGTCACCGTCACAGCAAGGCTCTCGTCTGTCAACAGCCACCACTTATCCTACACTACCAAGAAATCGAAACCTCTACAACAAGCTGGAAGAAATGATTTGTGGCCACCATGTTTTTATTATGTGTAAACCTTTTTCTTTTCTTCCTTTTTTTTTTTTGTTTAAAAGTACTGCCACTGGATTTATGGACCGGTCTTCTGTAGGTCCTTTGGGCAGCAGTTTGCTCCGTAGTAGCAGAGGTTCCTCTGTGTCTTCCTTTTGGGTTGCTCTCATCGGCTCTCATTGAGGGGTCGTCAGCATTTGGGAGGGAAGGGGGCAGGGGGGTACCACATCCAGGCATGCACTTTAATGATCACTGTTGGGTTTTTTTGTTTGTTTTTTTCTCCCTTTTTTTCTTATCTTTTTCGACATACTGATTTTTTTTGTGTGTTTTTAATTTTACAGCCCAGAAACAGCCATATCCATTGCCTCAACAGAGCTCTGGCAGATCAAATTTGTTTACATCCAACTTGTTTTTGTATCCACAAACTTATCTGAAGCACTTTTTGATAGTGTAGTGTTAAATAAAGTGAAGAAATGCCACATTGATTAATTGTCAATATTGTTTGTTTAGTGCTTGAATGTGGCATCAATGCTGGCGTGTTTTAACAAGATCCTTTTTTGTAAAAAAAAAAAGAAAAAAAAGAAGTAGTCTTTTAATTGGGTCCAGACGTCCCATTTTTAGGTCAATGGGAAATCTGAATCCGCTTCTATTCCTCATTCATCCAGCCATGTGAAAAATAGTTTTGTTTGTCTTCTTTCTAGCTGTTTGTTGATCACAGTGGGATGTTTAGGGACTTTTGTTTTAATTAGGCCATTGTATTATCGGAAAAGACTTTGCCTGCCATCATTGAAGGAGAAATGTTGCCATGTTGAATGTGTAACCTAGTCATATCATAATGAATTTACCTTACCATCTGGTATCCATGGAAACCAAATGCTTGAAACATGAGCGTTTGCTGGATGTGTTGCTGTGACTGTCCATCAAACCAAGCTCTTTGTATTCATATAATATAAAGAACCATTAACTCGGAAGGTTTTTATATTCTCAGCGTGCTGTTACTGCTCATCCTGCTATACAATACATCGACCAATAGAAGTGAAATATTTGTGGCTGGTGTAATATTCAGGAAGGACCACTGGCTGTTTTCCTACTGTAGTTGATTCCTCTTATTCTGGAATATTGTTCTCCCTTTTCATTGACAACAAGCAGCACATTTTCAGCTAACGAAAGGCCCGTAACTAACCATTGAACTTACAGGAGGCAGCACCATCTTTCCAATGAGGATGATGGACAACCATGCTTATGAGCTCTGGAGGATTGAGGCTCTGTCATGGTTAATGATTCAGAATTGTCAAAATCATTGGTTGTATTAGTATTTGGGATCATCTGTTACTGGTACTTTTTGGAAATGTATTGTTGGGAAGTCAGTCACGTTACGTTGAAATGAAGAAAGCGCTCTGAGCTTGAAGCTGTAATATTAAGACTGGTGCAGGACAAACCAAGCAACAGTCCAATACAATTCCTGGGAGTGTATAATGCAACTGCATCACTTGACTTCTGACAAAAACCTTGGAAAATCTGCCCTTTCAGCAAGCATCAAGTGTGTGCATACTACTCTATAATGGTTGTTTATTTGTATGTTGGGGAACACCACCCTTTAGTCAATGGTAGAAAACATTTCTAGTGTGTATTTCAACGATTGAAAGTCCATTTTTACAATTTTTTGTGAATGGTTCGAGGCCACTAGTGCATGATTTAAAAAAAAAAAAAAAACACATTGAGGGAGAAAGATGAAAACCTCCTCTCGTTTTAAAACATGAAATTAGTACAAGAATAAAACCAATATTAAAGTGAAATAGCTGAAACATGGAAGTTATGTACTGTGCACCAGGAGCAAACCATGGAATTTGTCTGACTGAGAATAGTGTTTGAAGATGAAGGCCTTATGTGAACTGTACAATAGTTAATAAATTAAATCTTGTAAAATTGTCTGCGGTTTTCTTGTGGTATGTGTGTGTATATGAGTTTTTCATTGATCATTTTTTTAGAATCTGGAGGCTAACTGTTTATTGACGTACTAAGTTTGACATGAGAATTTACAATTCATTGTTAAAATTGCATGGTTATACAGACCCTTTCCAAGAATTTGAATATCATAGAAAAGTTTAATTATCTCCATAATTCCATTAAAAAGGTTAAACTTTCATAGATTATAGATTCAAGGCTCACAATTCAAACGATTTCAAGTTATTTTGTTTATTTTTACGTATTTTGGGCTTCCAGCTCATTAAACCCACGAAAACAGGAATTTAAAAAATTTGAATACTGTGAAGAAATAAGCATTTATTTCTCAGTTTTTGCAATCAAAATATGGTACTTCCTAAATGATATGTCAATGCTCAATACTTGGTTGGGAATCCCTTTGCCTTAATCACTGCCTCGATGCACTGTGGCATTGAGGCAATCAGCCTTTGGCATTGTGTGAGAGTTATGCAAGCCCAGATTTCCTTGATGCTTGCTGTCAGCTCTTCTTTGTTTTTGGGTCCAGTGCCCCTTTTTTTCCTCTTGATAATAACCCATAGATTATCAATGGGGTTTGAGTTGGCTGGCCCGTCAAGCACTGTGATGGCATTTAACCAGGTTTTGGTGCTTCTGGCGGTATGGGCAGGGGCTAGGTCCTGCTGGGAGATGAAATCTGCATCTCCATACAGATCCTCAGCAGAAGGAATCATGAAGTCCTCTAAAACATTCTGGTAGACTGTT
>JAOXYM010000016.1:6831867-6851375 GCA_028567055.1 Leptatherina wallacei | reverse complement strand
GGGGGGGGGGGGGGGGGGGGGGGGGGGGGGATGAGCCGGAATGATTCAGGTTTACAGACCGACTCCAGTCCAGTATTTACACAATACAATAGTAGTTTGCGCGACCAAAAAGAGCTACGAGTCCCTGATTTCACTTGGCTGAACTAGTTTACGGCACAGGCCACATAGCTTTGTACGTTTGACCCCCTGGAACCAAGTTTTTGACGACAACCCCAAACATATTAAAGTGAACGTGACAAATCAAATTCAACAGAGGAACAGATTTGCCTCTGCTTAAACCAACAAATGAGCAAACAAAGCAAATGGACAAATAAAAATAAACCACAAAACACTATTGTCAGAATGCTTGAAAAAGGCAACCCCAATAGGTTCTGTGTAAATGTACAATATAGCGCAAAATGGAGGGGTTATGGAGATAAAGAGAGTGGGACATTTACAGTACTTCAGACAGGACAACAACAAAGATATCAATTCAGTGAACATTATATCATTTTCAAAACAGAACTCCCTGACATATAACATCTCTTGACATTAAATTACTTAATTTCATTCACATCATGACTGTCATTCCTTCAGATAGTTGTTGCTTTTCCTTTAAAGACTAGTTGAGTGGCACAGCTGACTTGAAATACGTCATCAGTCTCTGCCATCCAGTCACAAACAGCGGCCTTAATACTGTAGAGTAACTGAAGTATGTAACCACTTTGCTGCAAACCTTCTCCTCCCAGGATAAAACATGATTTGGGGATCCTCTGAGAAACTAAACCGGCTTCTGAATGTTATTGTATTTACCAACTCGGGCTCCAGACAAGCTATATATAAAGTTGCAGAGCCTGTATCCTCATGAGTAGAATCAAACAACATCACAGACATCCTTAAAGGCCTTTTGTCATGATTGTTTGCACCGAACACACACAACCAAGAAGGCATTGCAACATTGTGTTCTGCTTGCCTTGCTTTTCCCCATCTCAACACAGGGTTAAGAAAAGGGCCCTCCTTGTTCACACAGGAGCCAGGCCCTCTTCTGTAAGCTGGCCTTCATACAGTAACATGCAGAATATCGTGTATATATACTAAACATTTTCTTTCTTCAGTCCAACCTTTTCTAAATTTCTCTTTTTTTAAATTGAATGATTGAGCGATTGTCTCATTCTTAAAATTTGACATTAACATTAAATTGTTGTATATACTACCACACTATTGTAGTAAATACAATTTATACTTTGTCATAATTTTACTTAAATGTCAACAATATACCTACATAGAAATATATATGTAAATTCTTTATAATACCAAATATCCTCTATATGTCATGTGAGCTGTTTTTTTTTGTGTTGTAATGGTTTGATTGAAGAGTTAGACACTGTTCAGCTTCACAGCGATGTGTGGAGAATGTTGATGTGATAGAAAGTTTATCGATTGTGGAAGTGAACCTGAATCATTGTTGTAGAATCACCATGAATAGAGAATCTGCCAATAGAAATTTGGGACTTAAGAGACACAAAGGGGGGGATACAATAAGAAGAGGGAACTCAGGTGGAAGTCTTGCAAACTGGCAATAATAAATCATGGAGGACAGTATATGTTTGTGTTTATGAAAGACAAGATGGCCACACAGCTTCATACTGGCTATTGTAGTCTTCATCATGAGCTTTTAGCCCATCAGTTTGTCAGTATTTCCAAATGACCACAGGGATCACTTCCTGTTTTTGCTGTTCATCTCCTGCAAGAAGTGAGTGGAGCTGAGCACCAGCCGGCTGGAACTGTTAGTTGGAGTTAGTAGTTCTTTTATAGAGTCCCACGTGAACATGAAAAGTAGGGTTAGCTGGGTCTCTGTCTTGGGGAACACCTTTCCCAAGGAAAATTAGACAGGAATCTGGGCAGTTCACCATTAGTTTGGTTTAAAGAAAGATGGGTGCATGCCCATTCTGGCCCCAGACTAAAGAATACCAGAGTGGGGCTGGCTGAGGTGGGACAGCAGTGTGAGTCTGTGCAGGAGAATAGACTACACCAGCGTGTATGACTTGGAATATGCCCCCACACTCTGTTTTTGCAGTCTCCCAAGTGCAGAGGAGCTGCTCTCGAGCAGCGAGTCTCTGGAGCCCCCCACCTTGTTACTGCTGTTGGGGTTGCTGCTCGTGCTGGAAGTTGAAGCTGTTGCTGCATTGTTGGAGCTGGGCATAGTGAGAGTTCTTTGGGGCAAGGTGGCGGTGCCCGAGCTCGCACCCAAGCTGCCCAGCCCAGAATGGCCCAGCGTCAGGGCCTGCTGCTTGGCAGGGTCTAGAGTTTTGTGACGGCCTTGGGTGTGATACGCCCGCTGCGTGAAGCTACGGATTGAGGCTTCCCGCGGCGGCACCGCTGGGCACGGGTCATGCAGCTCCCCTTGCTTGCGGAAGAATGGGTCTGTTTTCATGTAGAGGGGGAGATTGCAGAATTCACCTATGAAGGCAAACATAATAATCATTAAAATGGAAAAGCTAATTTGCATCGCTAGGACTGCTCACACGAAAAAAATCTCATTCCAATAATGTGGAGCAAAAGGGAAAATTCAACAATCAATCAAATTCAAGGAGAAGTTCTCACAGAAGAAATAGCACATATCTTTCATACTTACTTTTGTTAGCGCGGTGAGGAATGGGCACAGCCACATTTTTACCACGGTCGTAGTCCTGCGGTTTAGGTGGTGAGGCAGTGAAGCGGCAGATGCCCGGTTCAGAGGGTGTACTGAGGGAGGTCATGCTGTCCGCTGGGTCATTAGTTCCTGTGGTCATTTGGTCAGATGAACTATCGGAGATGAAACATTCTGTGATGGTGAACTTGGCATGCTGCAGGTGCTCCTCCAGCTTGGCGTGCTCGTAGGCTCGAGCCAGCTCCTCATAGGTGGACGAGGCGCTCTCTGTAGACACCATACTGTTCCGACCCTTATCTAGAAAGCAGATAAGATTGTAGAGACAATTTCTTTAGCCGTTTTCTGAGTGTAAAAGATTTCTGAGTCATTCTTTGTTCCTGATACATGTTTTTAATTAAGTCTTTACTTCTGGGGAAATCTTTGAAAACAGTCTTCATATTAGACAGTCTTCATGTATAAGAAGTGCATCCCCCCACCCTTCTTTTAGCCATTTGATAATGCATCTCATGTTGTGTAGTGTTTTCGTACTTCTTAATAGAGTTTAAATTTGAGGAGAATCTATACTGGTTAGGGTCAACCCACCTGTGTCCTGGGACAAGCTTGCGCTGTAACTGTCACTCTCTGTGGCGGTGATGCCATGAGAACCCATCGTCCGCCAGTCTGAGGTCAGAGTTCTTGCCGAGGCTGTTGACTGGCTCTGACTGGGCCGGCTCAACGTCCACTGGCTGGAGTATCTGTTCCTGGAGCTGTGAGCTGATTTAATACTCTTCCTGGACACAGGGTCTGAAGAAGGTTGCAGAAATCAAACATGAGCTTGGTATCACTGAGGTGCCGAATCCATGTAAAAACAATCAGGAAGCCTATATTGAGATTTCCAAAAATAAAAGTTTAAAATAGAAAATAAACTCACTTGTGCCAGGACGGATGTCTGACATGTCAATTAGAGGCCCTGAATTTTGGATGAGGGCCTGATGATGCAAAGACACTCCTGTGCAGAAGTTTTGTGGATTCACTGACTGGCTGAACTCTGTGTCTGTCACCGGCACCGCTGCCTTGTCCTCTCCTGTTGCAGACACATACAAGGAAATGCATCATTAAGATATATATGCCAAAAATGATCAACTAAAGGCTGACAGTGCAATGACATGCCTATCTGTTTGATGCCTTCTTTGTCCTCAATGAGCAGCTGAACACGTGGAATGTCAATATGAAGCCTCGGTCCTTGAGGAGGGCCCTTCACTGGTGTGTCTATGCTGCGATTGTTTTTGCTACACACACACAAACACACAAAGATTTGAGACATTATAAATCAGATGCCCCGTGTGCTGCATTTAAAAAATGAATGAAGCCAGTAGTCATGTCGTGGCAGTCTCTTACCTGATAAGCATCTCAGCCAGGCTCTTAGCATCTATAAGAAGACATAATTTTAATTAGATTATAGTTGGGTTCAAGGATTATGTGTGCAACGTGTCACTTTCTGTTTGAATAATCCATCAAAGAAAATTTGATCAATTTCTCTGCGAATGCTCTTTTTCTCTCACCTCTGAGCCGTTTGAGTCTCTTCTCTTTACGTTTCTTACGGATGATGAAGAGCAAAGCAACGCCCAGAGTAACCAGGATAACAGGAGAGCCGATGGAAAATAGCTTTTTCACATCATCTCCCTCTCCACGGGCTGATTTAATGGGAGGGATTGTACCTAAAAAGATGACAAAAAAAAGAAGAAAAAAAACAAAAAAGATTTGATAAAACTCAGAGAGATCAGTCAGAGTTAAGAGAAGAGATATGACTAGAAAAATGAAGTGTGCACTCACTGCCGTCGTAGTCAGTAGTAGCAAACTGGGAACTCTGGTTGCCGCAGCCAGCACTGTTGCAGGCCTTCATTTTGAGCTCGTACCAGGTGGCCTCACGCAGCTCGCTGAGGAAGATCTGATTGGTGGAGTTGGCTTTGAGGCTTTGCCAGGCCCAGGTGCCTTTGGGTCGGAAGTCCAGCATCAGGTCAGTGATGGGACAGCCGCCACTGGTCCAGCCCTGCAGGTTGAGCCCTGCATGAGTGGAGTTGATGTGGGTGAGCAGCGGCTGGTCTTTGTTGAAAACTGGTTCTGGAGACAGATAAAAACCAGAAAAACAAGTTAGAAAGACAGTGATAAAAGAGTAAAAACAGTACCCCTCTTATGTGATCTATTGTAAATGTAATATCTAAGGTGAGCATGGTAACTAAAGGCTTAATTTACTTTTTTGAACAATATAATATTGTGGACTATAATATACTGTAAGTAATAAAGAAAATATTAAACTATCCCTCTTACAAATTTCCTCAACGATGAAAAAAAAATCTATGTTAAAATGATATGTCTGTATTTCAAATAATTTAAAAAGGAGAGAAAAATACATATAAATCACTGAATAAGTTGGAAAATCAAGCAGAATTAATAATCAAAATGACTCAAACACAAAAATATAAGCTTCCCTCTCACCTCTTCCATGTGTCTTGGCCTCAATGATCTCGCTGATGCGCCCTGAACCCACGCTGTTCTTGGCAGCCAGTTTAACTTTATACCACGTTCCGCAGCGAAGATTGTCCAGCCTGAAAGAACGCTCGCTGGAGCTGATGAACACATCTCTCCATTCCTCTGTATTGTCCACAGAATATTGCAGCACAAATCCTGTAATCACAAAGAACAAACTAATGTCAAACACAAGTGCTCCAAAATATGGCTCCCTACTGGAGCTACATGTGTTGAACACCAGGGGGCAGCAATTAGCTGTGATTTGCTACAGTCAGCTTAAATTTGACTTCCTTTAGCACAAAATATAAGCTTACTGTACAATATAACTACAACCAGCAGCTACAAGGTGAAGTACACAGAAGTGAGAGGGTCCTATTAGCAATATTTGTTTTTTATTCAACCACAAGGTGGACTGGGCATGCAGTCTCTGTTCACCTAAAGCTTAGTCAGGAGAATACCTCTGATTGAGCTTCCTCCGTTGTCTCCAGGAATCCAAGCCAGTGTGATGGAGGAGGTGGAGGTGGTGGAGACAGTCAGCCGAGGCTGGTCAGGAGGAACTGGATGTGCAACACACAGTCAATGACTCAACAACAGAACAGAAATACCAGAAAGCCGACTCACTCGCTACTCATATGAAACAGTTTCCTCTTACCTTGTACCACTAGATTTACTATAATGGTGTCAAAGCCGAGTGTGTTAGTAGCCGTACAGGTGTAGTACCCAGAATCCTCTGCTTTGACTGAGCGCAGCACCAGTGTGCCATTGGATAAGATCTGCCGCTGACTGTCGGCTGTCACGGGAATGGCAGAGTCCTCGCTGACAGAACAAAAGCATCGGTCACACATAGTTAGCATTGTAAAGTGAATGAAGGCATTATTATAGGTGACATATCTGTCTGAGTGAGTCATGACTCGGACACAGATGTGCGCTCTGACCTGTCTTTGGTCCATTTAATTGTGGGGGCGGGCTCTCCAACTGAGCTGCAGGGCAGACGCACTTCCTTCATCCAGGGTGTGGTCACTGTGCCCCCGAAGGACAGAATCTTAGCCGGTACTAGATATAAAGACACAAAATACTCAATAGTTACCTTAAGTCTTCAACATACATGCTTGCACTCAAATGGTAATAAATATACCAAAGTGTCTTTTTTCATACTTTATGTTGTCTGTGTGTGTCTGCTACTTATGTATGAGTAGCCCAGGTAGCCTTAGGGGAGTAAAAAGCTGTAGCAGAGGGTTTCAAAGTAGCCCCTCCTTAAACTTCTTAGTTTCAGTCTATCTTTTCTCCATAGATCCTCCCCTCTATCGATTCTCGCCTGCTACCTCTCTCCCTGGGGGTCATTTTACTAGATAGGCCCTGTTCATCACCGCATAATTAACAACAGCGTTTCTCGCAACATAGCCACAACTCAATCAATACTACAGCTGTCAATCAATAGCAGCTAGCGTAGACAGAGAAATACGGAGAAAGAGGGCGATGAAAGCGATCTGCTCAGAGGAGATCATGTTGTCGGTTCATAGCTGTCTTTAGAGCGCTCTCCCTCATAACCTTTACACAAATCTCTTTACCCTTCTCCTCCACCACAGGCTCGCCCGGAGGACCCACCTTTCCCAGCAGGCTCCACTGTGACCTTTGCGCTGATGTTGCCTCGGCCAGCAGTTGTCACGGCTGCAGCCCAGATGTGGTACTGTTTACCACGGGAAAGGTGCGTGATACGGTAGAAGAGCATCTCTGGGTTAGCCTCGTACTCGCTGGGCGCCTGGAGGATGAGAAAGCACGCCATGTCATATTAGTGCTCTGATAACACATTAAGAAGGCAAATGCTCATAAATGTACATCATACATCATACATAGATGTACATCATAATGGTACCTTGCCTCGGTGTGGACCATAACACGATTTATTTCTATCACCAACACTTTTTCCTTCTGAGAAACTCAACATGATGTTGACCTTTTGTGCAGCAAAAGTGTGTTAACTTTATTCATTCAGAGGTTTTATATAAGTCACATAAACAGGGATGTTTTTGACTATTTTTACATACATTTAAGTATTTGCTATATTAATTAATTTAGTGGCATTGATGATCTTGTAGATTATTTTGATTTTTAAAATGAGGTTTCACTGATCCTAAAATTATTGGATTTTTTTTCTTTTTCTCATTCTTATTTCTAAGCCGTTCATATAAATTGCTCTATGAACTGAAGTCAATATAGAGATTTGAGAAATACAATAAAGCTCCATATTCATCTCTCCAGCCCAGAGTTAGGATTTGAAAATTCCTACTAAAGTCAATATTTTTCCATGCACCTGCTCAAAGCTACAAACTGTGAATTATAACGGTGATAAAGAAGTTATTGAACCTGTTTTAAAGTTTTCGCTGCAAGTTTACCAAAGTTTTCGCTGCAGTAAAGAAGCGCAACAAAAACTGTATTAAGAACTAAAAAACTTCTTAAACAAATGTGACATATTCTGAAGTCATTGAAGTAATGTGCTCTTTGGTTTTATTTTGGCAAAAAAAAATGTATTTAGTGTGCAGGAGCCTTTTGCACGTCAGTTCAAGTGTTAAACTGCTGACAACAAACTGAAGGGCCAGTTCATTAAAGAATTTAGGTTAGTCAGGAGTGTTAGGAGAGTTAAAAGGAATAAAAAGGATTCAATTAAATATAATTGGGGAAAAAACGTGATGCCTAAGTGTGATTTTCCCATTAGTGGAGTAATTTATAATCCTTATTCTTGTTAATGTATTTTTCTTTCCTATATACATCTAATAGGAAGCAGACATGCTCTTAAACTCACAAAAAAAGGTGGTACGTGAACAAAAACACTTGTATTTCAAGATGATCCTTTTCTATCTCTTTAATCTGCTCATCTCTGTTCATCTTTAGTTCCTTCACTGCTGTCTTTTCCCTCTATCCCTCTGTGTTGCTCAGTGAAGAGGAGAGGATGGAAAGAGAGAGGGGGAGGGGGGCATGGGTGTGTATGTGTGTGTGTGTATGTGCACGCGTGTGTAGGGGGATTCGAACATTCCTCCAACATCATGGTGGTGTTGTGGTGATCCAGGGAGTGATACAGGGAGATAATGAAAAGAAGGACAAAAGCACTCTCATCTCGATGTGACTGATACCCTCCTCTGCTCCTCCCTTCCACCCTGCCTCCCTCATCCCTCTCTTTTTCTATCCTTTCCCCCTCTGTGTCTCCCTACCTCTTAATGGTGTGTCTCTTTTTCTCTCTCAACCTCCTTTCCCCCTCCCTCCCTCCCTCCCTTCTCTGCCCGTGCTCATTTACATGGCACTCATGCACAGGAAGGGAGGAGTATTTGTGAATAATAAGAAAGTGAGATTCTTTCCTCATATCAGACTTCACTGTGTGCTTGGTGTTTGCGTGCATATGATCTAACCAAAATTGAAACAACGTACATACGTACATAAATAGAAAACGTTAAAATGCAACGTCTGTGTGTGTGTGTGTGTGTGTTTGTGTTTCTGATGCGGCAGTGTGCATGTGTGAGCTTGTTCTCTGCCTCATTTGCATATCTACGTCTCATCACGTTGCCAAGACAACCTCATCTGTTCATCTGGGAGGGCAGGAAATAAAGCAATGGTGCAAACACAGTGAAAGAGAGACATGCACAAAGATCCACTCACACACACACACACACATAGGTTCAATTAACTAGAGTCGTGACAAATGAATTATTTCCTTCTGCAGATTTGTATCAACTCACTTGATCCACATGCACCTGAACATTTTTTTCACTCACCCCTCATGAGCCACAGCTACAGAGGGAAGACTTACCGGCTGTCCAGATCCTGGACTGGAGCAGTAGATGGTGTACTTGCGGATAACACCATTGGGTTTGAGAGGAGGCAACCAGGACACAACCACACTACTCGGAGAGGAAGGAACTGCCTTGATGCCAGCTGGTGGACCAGGAACTAGAGAAATCACATAGCAACATCAGCACATGCAGCCAGGCATATGTAGTGTGTGTGTTTGTGCATGCACATATTGGGTGTTGAATGCTTGTTAAAGTGAGCAGGGCTGTTTGCAGATTGGTAGTCTTATCCTGCACTAAGCCGCTCTGGGAGGACTTGGAAGAACTCCCTTTGGGTGGACGGCGGTGACATATGTTCATTCAGACATTGGTCAGCAAGTCTGACTCAGTGACACCCAGCATTCTCTTAACTCTCAAACCCACAAACAGATTAGACATTAGTGTCTGATCCTCCGCTAGCCACTTCAGCTTTACACAAGACGGCGCTTAATGCTTTGATTACAAGATAATAGCACAAGAGGGGTTTATGAAAGGATTCACACTTCACAAAAACACATCAGGACACTGGATAGTGTGAAAAGGGAACAAAGGTGCTTTTGTCACTTTGGCCGAACTGTATAGGGCTCAACCTATCAAGCCTATTCAGTCCACACCATAAATATAACTCATGGCTGACAGTGGGCCTCATCTGGGTTCCACAGAGGGAGCCAACCACAGTGTAAGAACCAAGCATCTAAATCTGTCCCTCGCTTCTTTTTTTCATCCTTTCTGAAGCTCTCTGATCCAGTCTTTCAACCAAGCCATTGCCCTCGACTCCTCCGCCTTACACATGACACGAGCAGGCATGAAAATAACATATACTCAGAAAGGAAACATAACAAGAGACGTTTTAAAAGAGAGAGGTGGGGATGAAACAATGGTGAAAAAGGTAGGTGCAGTTCCTGAGGAAGTGATGATGGCAGTAGCGAAGAGGAGCAAAGGAGGCAGTCATCATTATCATAACTGCACCGCCATGTCAAAGTAGGTGTGGCCGTGAGAGAAAAAAGGGGGGGGGTAAGTCCCATCTGGTGCCCAAAAGCTGCCCCAGACTACAGACAGACAGGCTGCCACACAGCCAATTCACCCCAAGTCATGATGAGGAGCAGAGGCACAATTGTGCACAGGAGGATATGTCGCTATCAGAGCACATATAAACTGCTGAGACACCCAAAGAATTGGAAATATAAACCTCACCTGCTAACTATATTTCACCTAATCAGGAAAATAAAATGAAATAATGGTCATGACATTTATCTTTAATCCTTATTTGCAACCAGTCAAGATGAGAATGTGTGATCACCCTTCTATCTTTCCATCTTCAACCCCCCAGGCCCCTCCTCCTCCTTTATAAAGAGACATGGATCTGGCTGTAATCCCGCCTCCAATGGTGTAAGCACAAAATTAATTCCCTCTAATCTACGAGGAGTTAATCCCCATGCCTATGGCAAGAGGGCTGGTGGAGAGGATGCGGGCCTGGCCTGATGGCTGACTCCTGGATGCTATATGCTCTGGGAGAGCATCCCCCTCCTTCTTTCCCCCAACGAGTCTCCTGCCAGCCCTCCTTCAGCCCTGAGCTGCAGACCCAAAGCCTCTTAATTCTCATTAGCACCGCTAATGGAGCTTCCCAACATAAATGAGCTTTTGTCATGGATTGAAGAAGCACCCATTTTATCTGCCACCCATCCACAATCTCCTTACAGTGTGGACACTTTCCTGCACTTAAATATTTAGAGGAGCAGCTTAGAAACTGTATACTCACGATCTTCACGGGTTTGGATATAGAGGACATTGCTGCGGACTCCATCTCCAGCTTGTGTGTAGGCCAACACCTGGACACTGTAGTTGGTGAACTTCTCAAGTCCTCGCAGCTCCACCTGTTCCCGTGTGGTGGTGATATTCTGCATTTCTCCCCATTCTGACGGAGAACAGGGATGGAAGACTTGTTTTCTCACAGACCAAATGTATCTCAGACAAAATACACTGACATGAAACATATTTGCTTTGGTAAATGTTTTTTGAAGGGAAAAGACTGCTGGGATCACAAGGCAGAAGCTAAAGCGAGGAAGTTTTCCCTCCTATGTAGCATCTTTAGCAAATGCATAGTATTCTTAAGAGACAAGGATATATATCACAGCTATACAGACACACAACTGCTCCCCACTGTAAGTCTAACACATACACGGACAATTTAATCTACACAGTACCAAGGAACAAAAAAATGTGTTATGAGAAATGTGTGGACAGACAACACATTCTTATTCACAACACTGACAGAGTAGCGGGTGAGTGCGAGGGTGGGTAAGTGAATTTTAGAATGAGATAGGTGATAATTACTCTGCATTGGCCACTGGGCCTGGCCCCCACAGCACCCACCTCCGTCAGGGAAGAGGGACCAAAACACAACCCGGTAGCCTTTCAGCACACCGTGCAGCGTCAGCCGTGGAGGCTCTGCCCAGGTGATCACCGCCTCATCCGATGTCACCGAGATCGCTCTCACGTTCTGCGGGGGCTCGCTGGGCACTGGAGACAGCAGAGAGACAGTGTTAGCGCTGCTTTGTTAAAAAAAAAAGAAGATAAAACTAAAAATAATCTTGTTGCCTTTAAGAAGACCTGACAGATCTATCTGACACAAGCAGATGAAGCCCTGATAAGCAATGATAACCCGACACTACAAACCACAAGCAATCTACGCTGAAATAAATCAGTCAAATGAGCTCAAATTAGCTTTCAATTGCTTCTTGTTCATTCCCAGCTTTTAGAGTGGAGCGGAGAAGGGGTGGGGGATTGATGGAGGGGAGAAAGATCACTGGGAGAGCAACATGAATTGTAAAACAGCTACATCTAAGGGGAAAAAATTCAGATGAGGTGAGCTGAAATATGGAGGACAAAATCTGTAGGAAGACAATGTCCATCTTCAATCCAATGGCAGTTGTAAGGACAGCTTCAGACCGCACGCTTGGCAAATTACCATCACTCCAGGTGTCTATTGTCACTCCATTCAGACATGAAGGGACCATAGAAAATATATATAAGAAATGAAAACTCAGACAGAGGAGTCATGAGAGGGAACCAATGAGAAGAAGAGCAGGGAAAAAAGGAGGTGGTGTTGGCAGACATTTAAAGAGTAATGGGGTTGCTTGTTCAACTCTTGCTCTCTATCAGCCTAATGAGCTAGCTAATTAATGTAGAGAGTATAGTGGGGGGATGTGCGGCAAATCCATTTCTACCATTTTGTTAAAGCATATGTGTCTGTATATTTATCTGCATTCATTTCCATCCTGTAATTGCATTTTTTCTCTTTTGGACAAATCAAAGAAGTATTCCTCTTTACTACCACTCCCTCCTACTCTTCTACTGATTCATCTTGTCGTCTAATTTTCCTACCATCTTCCAATGTGGTGGCATTGATCTCAGTGCTGGATGGGCCCGTCCCAGCTCTGTTGAAGGCCTGGACCACGACCCCGTACTGGGCAAACTTTTTCAGATTGTCCAAAGTGTACACTTCACTGTCCCCCGTGGCTTTCATCTCCACAATGCTGTACTGGCCGTTGCTACCTGGACCGTTCTCTCTGTAGCCAATCTGATAGCCTCGGATCACCCCATTCTGCAGCTCCTTCTTAGGAGCCTGAAAGTTTTAAGGAGAACAAGATTAATCTTGGAATATATAGGCACATATAAAGCAGCATAAAAAATAAATAAAACAGTTCAGTTTGCATCACTCTGATTCGTTCCAAGATATCTTAACTCTAAATACTTTGAGTGTTTTGACTAGATTAGAGTAGATCTTTTTTTATCGTTAAAAAATAAGAAGTTAAATCTCAGAAAATTTTTTAGCCTCTAAATTATTATAGTATTGAATATTACAGGTGAAGCCATTTATCTTGGCTCATTTTTCAATACGGTTCTAATATGCTAAAATCCAGACAAGACTGAGGCTGTTGTCCTTGCCTCAGGAAAACACTGTCTAGCTATTTAATTACTCTGGATGGCATTACCTTGGCTTCCAGTACTACAGTTAAGAAACTGGGAATCATTTCTGACCAGAATCTGTCCTTTGACTCACATATAAAACAAGTTTCTTGGACTGCCTTCTTTCACCTATATAATATTGCCAAAATTAGGAACATCCTGTCTCAGAGTGATGAAGAAAAACTAGCCCATGCATTTGTTACTTCAACATTGGGGACTCCTGCAATCCCTTATTGTTGGGCTGTCCCAAACATGCTCTGAAAGGTCTCCAGCTGATCCAAAATGCTGCAGCAAGGGTTCTGATGAAAGCTAGCTGGAGAGACCATATTTTTCCAATTTGTTTAGCTTCTCTTCTCTTCAATGTCCAGGATAAAATTTAAAATCTTTCTCCTCATATGGAAAGCTCCAAGTGACTAAGCTCCATTGTATCTGGATCTCATAGTTCCGTATTTTTCTCAACCGAATACTTTCCTCTCAGACTGCAGGTTTGCTTGTGGTTCCTGGTGTTTCTATAGGCGGTCGAGCTTTCAGTGATTAGGCCCTTCTCTTATGGAACCAGCTTCCACTCTGGGTTCGGGAAGCAGGAATCCCCTCTACTTTAAGATTAGGCTTAAAACTTTCCTTTTTGATAAAGCTTAGAGATATGGCTGGCTTGGGTGGCCTTAGTCATTCCTTTAGTTATGCTGCAATAGACTCAGGCTTCTGGAGGACGTCCAACGATGCACTGAGCACTTCTTTCAGTTTTTCTCTCTTCACTCTTTTCTCTCCATGTATAAATATATGACATTATTATTGTCACTAACTTGTGTTCCTCCTTTTCTTTCTCAGCAGGTATCCCTGGCTTAATGGTGCAGCCAGTCCCTCTTTCCTGTTCTCTCCATCCACAACCAGTTGAGGCATATGGCCACCCTTCCTGATTCTGGTTTTGCTAAAGGTTTTTCTTATTATTAAAAGGGAGTTTTTTCCTTTCCACTACCGCCCTGTGCATATTCAGGACAGGGGATTGGGTCAAAGAGAAGATTCAATGCAATCCATTGGTTTCCTTAGCATGTAATTATTTATGAATTGGCTTGTATTCAAATCAAATCAAACTTAATTTGTATAGCACTTTTCATACATGATGCATCGCAACGTGCTTTACATCAGAAAAACAAATATTTAAAAATAATAAGTATAAAACATTAAAGATCAATAGCACACACCTGATCATACTTTGTCATATTCACACATTCATCATCACACACACACATACACATGTATTGACTTAGTTATTATAAATTGGACTAATGTAGGACATATAATGGATTTGTTTTAATTGGATTATAAATGGTCTATAGTAAATTATATTGATTTGAACTATGTCTGTCATGGTGCCCTTAGATGATTGTTTTGAATCGGTGTTATACAAATAAAGCTGATTTGAATTGAATTGAACTGAATTAAATATCTCAACTTAAAATACAACTGTCTCAGTAGTTGGAGACTTGACTTTGCCACTCATTCTTAACATTTAATCTCCTCTCAGGCTCCCTGAAAATCAACTAATCAGTAAAAAATAGTAAATGTCTTCATCAGCCGTAAGCGCTATATAGGACATAGTGTAACAAAAGAAGTCCAATAGAAAAGTGATTTTACCCTCCATGTAACTCGGATGCTCTGAGATGTCATCGGCTGCAGGATTACATCCATCGGCGGCCCGTCAGGTGCTGTTGATGTCAATTGAAGAGTTACTGTTAATACTAATAGCATGGAAAACAGAGACAGACACGAAGTAAACAGACAAAAACGTGACTTACGTGCTTCCTCTGTGCTGATTGTGAGCTCTTTACTTGGGAGGCTGCGTCCAATCTTGTTATAAGAGTACATGCGGATGCTATAAACACAGGCTGGGTGCAGCTCAACAATGTTGGCTTGATTGTTGGTTGGTGAGATGTTCCTGGTTGTGTACATGTGATCCCAGGAGTCTGTTAAATATAAGCAGATTTTATATCTCTTTATTCCTATATTTAAAGAAAAGGTTGCATTAATGCTCAAGTTTAGGCTTTTTTTTATTCACCTACCTGACTTGTTCTTGTACTCAATGTCATAGCTGGTGATGATGCTGTTGCCATCGAACCTTTGGATCCAACGCAAGTTCATGCTTCTGTCCTTAACTTCCCTCACTTCCAGCTCAGGGGGATCTGGTGGTTCTGCATTTGTGGAGGAAAAGAAAGAAAAGGAGTGTTTTGTGCCACGATTAACACCAAAGATGTAACTCTATAACCAGTTGATACCACGCTACTTAGATGCTCTACAGGATTTTGTAGAAATACCTTGTACTGTGAGTTGAATAAGCCCTCTACCCTCTCCATAGGAGTTGATAGCATGGCAGGAGAAGAAGACAGAATCTCCTCGCTCAGCTGGGTTCAGCTGTCAGAAACAGCATGCACAAGAAACACTGTCACAATGTGCCACAAAATGAACACAAAATACTCCAAAGGATGAACTTCAAACACTTTCTTCACTTGAATCTGTATCGTGCTTTACAAACATTGCTCTATAAAGTCAAATAATTCAACCATATTCAATTAATATTGTTGTAAAATTATTACCAACATAAAGTTTCTCTAATTTTTTTTTACATTTACACTTCAGCTAGTTTAATTTGCTTTGTCTTCCTGCAAACATGTCTAAAGCTCACTAATCAACAAAATACACTATTGTTTCAATAACAAAGCACATTAACATGTCTGCAGTTTTGAAGTTTAGTTCTGGGTCAGATAGCCGTTCTGACCTTTAGGGTTGAGATGACTTCATCCCCCTTCTTGTTGATGGTGATGGAGTACCGGGGGTTCCTCTCTGCATCAATGACTGTGTCTCCTCTCTCCCAGCGGATAATAATGGGCTGCTCGCCCCGTGCTGTGCAGTTCAGCTCCTTGGTCTGGCCCTTCCTTGCCATGGTGGTGTTGGGGTGGCTGGTGATCATGGCAGGAACTGAGCAGATTCATAGACACGTGTCAGAGTAATAAATAGTTTTATATAGAGTAATGAGATGAGGGAATGGGGATGTGGTATTGAAAACTGAGGATATATTACAGACGTATAGACATCACTATTCCTGTCCTCCGTTCTCCTTTGTCATTTCACGCTTCAAGCTTCGCTGGCCCTATTATACTACGTACATCCACCATATCTATTTGCTTCATCTTGTTCTCTTCTTCCCATACTTTTGATTTTTCTTCCTTTTCTGTTCCTCAGACATGGATTATTGATTGAGGGAAGATCCTGTGGTTTTGTTTTCATCACTAATTCATCAGCTCTTTTTCCCAGCAAACATTCAGGAGCGCACAGGCCGAGAGCCAAAACACATAAATCAATAGCAAAAGCACCCCCAGTTAAGAGTGTGCAGGACAGAGACAAGACCTCGTTGTATTCAGTACAGGCCATAGCAGCCTGGGGCAAAAGTGCATCTTAGAAGTGCTGATTCCTGTCCAAAACTGCTAAGATTGATCTTTGTACCAACCAGAGATGTGGAAATGAAAGGAAGTGGGTTTATACCAACAAAGGAAAAGGGGAAAAAAAGATTGACACTTACTCTTGACAGTGAGGATCATGCTTTTACTGATGTCTGAGCCCACACCATTGGAGGCCTGACAGAGGTAGTACCCCCGGTCGTCCTCGAGAACATGTCGGATGAGCAGAGAGCCATTTGACATGATCTGGATGCGGCCTGTAAGTGGGACAGGATGGTACTGCTGTGGGTTTCCGACACCTGCAGGACAAAAGGCAATGCGTGCATGTTAGCATGTTAGCCAGTGTCTCCATATTTTTCATTGTTCACATATGTTGTTGCAGCTGCTTTTACCTTTGGCATGTTTCCACATGACCTTTGGAGGTGGGTAACCCTCCACAGAGCAATTTAGAACTCCAGCTTTTCCGTATATGCAGTCCTGGTTGTTGGGTTGCACCACAAAACGTGGAGGCACTGAGAAACAAACAAATGCATTTTAATCTAAATGGGGAGAGAGTTAAAGTAAAAGGTAAAAAATGTATGTGTTCCTGAAAAACCAATATAGTTCTAAGTTTGCACTTCAAGTCAAACCATTCTCACTGAGGAATTTGTAATAGCTAGTAGCTAGCTAGCTTTTAATAACTAGATAGTCCACAGTCCAAATTGTAGCAAATCTCCCAACAAAGGGACACAAATTATTACAAGTGGACATTTTTATTAAACTATGATATATTAGAATTTTCTCCCACTGAAAATGTGCTGCCTAGCAGATACGGCCTATAATAACCTTTAAAGATTGTGCAACGTCAAGTGCTCATAAGTGGAACGACAAAGTGTAAAAATGCCGTCCATGAAGACAATTGTTAAATGCTAAGAATAATGCATTTTATCCCAAACCATGACCATCTTCTAACTCTACCCAAATATTTTGCATTTTCAACCCTAGCAAAATGATGGTATGCCCTGAAACCCAGCCGGAAGTGACAAAGTGTTGTCATAACATGTTGTTTTCATGTCACCATAAACACAACAATCAAAATGGAGTAATTGTAAAAAGAATGTATTTCAGCCCAAATCATGATAATCTTTTTTTTTGTTTAACACTAAGGAATGATAATATCTTAATGTAACCAGAAAGAGTGAAAAATTGTATTTAAATTTGGCTTGCTCTTGATTTGATGTAACTCAGTCAAAAGTTGATCCACCCCCTCTCAGCTCCCCTTTAGAGGGCTTGTGGCTTAAAAAAATATTTAACTTTATAAGCACATTATGTATGGGCTTGCACTGATTGGAGGACTTGTTCTGCTATGTTTCTATTTTCCTTGTAGTGAAACTGATACACTTTAAATATGCCCAAAAACATTTCTAAAGAAGTGGGAGGTCAAAGTTAGTGATGTTATTCAACAGACTGTTCCACAAGACATCTGATATTGATAAAGTTTTGTTCACTTTTCTACATTTCTGTCACTCCGGGTTGGTTAGGTTTAGGCCTTCATAATACAAGATTAGGGTTAAATTCTAGTTCATTGCTGCTAGTCCATTCTCACCAGTGACAATCAGCTGTCTCTCCCAGCTGACGGTGGCAGCGGCGTTGCTAGCGATGCAGGTGTAGTTTCCATTGTGCTTCAGAGTCACCTTGGAAATTTGCAGGGAGCTCATGAACTCTTTGGTCTCTATTGCAACGCCAGAGGCGGAGCCTGGCACGATGAGCTGGCCGTCTTTGTGCCAGGTGATGCGTATGGGCATGTCCCCAGATGACACCACACAGGCGATGTACATGAGCTTCCCCACTGAGGTAGAGGGGATATCGAAGGGCTGGATGAGGGGTGGCACTGAGGGACAGAGAGCGCAGAGACTCAGTTGAATAAAAGAAGCAGTAAGAGTGGCAATGCAGCCATCTGGAGCAATGCTAAAAGAGATGGAGAAGGTCATTGGCCAGTGGGCCCCCACTTTGCCACCACCCCTTTCGGCCCCCATCTCCTGCAGCCCATAATAGCTGCTCTGGTTAGAGTCCAATTGGCAGGGGGAAGTCATTCTGTTGCCATAGTAATGGAGGTTGAGATGGGGGAACTACAGCTGAGACATCTGGGGGATTTAATCTAGGCTTCATTATTATTCATCTAATTAAATCAGAGACACACTCAGGCACATGCACACACACTTAAACACCTCTGCAGCTGCCCTGTTACCATCGTTAGCCGACTCACAGACTAAACAAAATACAGAGACAAACATTTAAAATCCAGAAAAATAAAAATTTTAATCCATCCCAAATCACTATATCCTCTATCTGTATCAAATAAGCAACCATATTCCACAATGTTGTCAATTCCAGGTTTGTCTGTTTTTTCTTTTCTCTTTTTTGGTCAGCTTGAACTGTCTCATCATTATCTGGTGACACTTTCGATTTTTTTTATAGTTACATTTTCTAAAGACATTACCAAACATATCCATTCATGCCACACCTACCTTTTACAGTGACATGCACAGTTTGGTTGATTGACACCTGGGGCTGGATCAAAACGCTACACAAGTAGGTCCCCTCATCTGCACCCTTCTGCACGTCCGTAAGCCTCAGTGTGCCGTTCTCAAACACCACTTGACGATGATTATCAGGCAGCTGCATGCCATCCTTCAGCCACTTGATGGAGTAATATGGGTACCCAATCACGCGACATGTTATATAGGTGTTTCTACCCGCCACTGCAGTGATGTCTCGCATGGGTCTAATTCGAGGTGGACCTGGAGACACGGGGAAGGGAGGGAGGGGATGGAGGGAGGAGACCGAGACAAGCACGGAGGCCGGAGAAAGGGGCAGATGAGGTGACGGAGGTCATGGCAGAATAAGAGGGCAGCCACGGAGACGGGAGGTGAAGAGATAAAGGTTGAGGGATAGAGTGATTGGGGCGAGTTGACAGGTGGAGAGGAAGGTTAGTTACACCCCCTTTGCTAAAACCTGATGGAGGGTATTTGTTGATGTTCACCTAATCAATTGATCTATATATCTTAATTACTGAGAACAGATAGATAGATAGATAGATAGATAGATAGATAGATAGATAGATAGATAGATAGATAGATAGATAGATAGATA
>JAOXYM010000016.1:6806131-6829229 GCA_028567055.1 Leptatherina wallacei | reverse complement strand
AAATAAAATAAAATAAAATAAAATAAAATAAAATAAAATAAAATAAAATAAAATAAAATAAAATAAAATAAAATAAACAGTTAGCAGCTTACCCATTACAGACAGCCTGGCTCCGTTGCTTTGCCGTGTCTCACCACTGTACTTATGTTTGGTGATGCACCGGTATGTGGACAGGGCATCCTCTTTCTGAACATCAGAGATGTAAAGAGCCCCAAAGGAGGTCAGCGAGAACCGATTACCTGAAGAAGACACATTCAGTAAAGACAAACGTTAATTTTCCCCAAAGAAGAAGTATTGACACACAGGAGCATCTAGTAAAATAATGCTGAAAAAAAACAAAAAAAAAAAACTTTCCCCTTCCCTCTCACTCTCCCTTAAGATTATCACTCCGGTACAAATACATTGTGCTTATTGCAAAACCGTATTGTACTGAGAACAAACAGCTGCCTGAACAGTTGGCACTATCTGCCTAATAATGTTGCCTTCCAAACTCTGGCACTCTGTCAAGACCTGGAGGACAAACAGCGGTCACTTATACCACACATGCAGAAAGAACAAGGAGCCTAAGTGTCTTGCTCTGCATACAAGAAGTAACCACACTACAATCACCAAATAATCTAAATTTTAAATGTTCTGAAAAAAATGATAAACCAGATACTAAGTATGCCTCGGGAGGAGCAACCAGTTCTGTTTCCTTGCATTTCCTTTCATGCTGGCCAAAATAATTGTGGTTGCGTAGATAATTCAAAGTCTCCATGCTGTACCTGATCATCAATGATTTAAGGTGAGGGTTCTCTCTTAACCCACTACGATTTTATGTTTCTAAAAATGCTTTTTTCATATCTGACATTTCTTGAAGAGTGTGCTGGACCTTGTGCCTGCAAACCCAAATTCATTGTTAGTGGTTTTTATCACTCAGTCTCATTCACTAGTTAAAGAGCCACGATGACGTCAGTAGTCTACAGCCTTTAATGATTCTTTCTGTGGGTCCATGTAACAAGAAGAGTGACAGCAGGATTTGTAGGCTGAAACACTAACATTATGTTTTCATAGTTTCAAGGAACATAAAATATCAAAGCCTTGCTCTGGCATCTGCTCTTTTTTCCAAAGTTAAATGACGATCTCTGATTGTTTCCCCACACCCTGATATACAATAATCCAATATAAATAAAGTTCTCCTATCTTTAAACATACATTAGCAAAATATCTCACAGATTACGCTAAAGGACCTGTTTCAAAATGGCTGCCAAACTACAATAAGGTAAGTTTAGGGTTGTGAGCATTAATTACTGCCGGCGTTATTCAACATCTAAACTGCAAGACTGCTTGCTTTTAAGTGCCCCTATGTGTTTATCAGCATCAATACTTTATCTTCATCGCCTGTGTTTGTCTGTCAGATGGTTGAGTTGGTACAGTTACGGGCCGAGCATGTGTTTGCATCGAATATGCTGCCTGACCCGAGAGGAGGCACAGGCTGCAATTTCACAGCAGCCTTTGTTTGCCCCCCAGAATGAAGCCTTACAGGATAATGAGCACTTTAGGGCTGCTACTCCCACAACACCGAAGACTTGCCTGTCACAACACTCTGACACAGGCAGGGAGAGAGACGGGGAGGGGTGGGTGGGGGGTGGGGGGATGGGGGAGTCAGCTGGATCTGTCAAAGACACACTTTTTGTATCTGCCCTCAGCAGAGGGCTGAATTCATCCCATCTGCAACCTCTGAAATGATGCTGATTACACAACATATCAAATTATCCATCTCACTATCTGTCCATCTTAACTAAGTTGTTTGTCCAAAGAATCTCTCTTCACATCATCTGTCTCACCTTTTTCATCTTTCTCTCCGTCTCTTGCTTTCAGTCTCTAAGCAGAGTGGCAGACGGAGTAAAATATTAATTATGAAATCCTAAATCACTGTGCTCCCTCAGCTTTTATTCATGCTGACTTGACTAGATAATGAGAAACGGAGCCTATACGTGCATCTCACACACAGACACATGCACACGCACACACAGCTGCAGCAAAACATGCAGAAACTCATTCATACATGTATAGAGTTATTTTTTTTAAAAGAGTTTAATAATTTTTTTATATTCCTCCCTTTAATTGAAGTATGCAATAAATTTTTTTGCTTGATTTTTTTTTAGCAAGCCTTTAGGAAAATGCCTTCAGCGTGTGGTTGTGTTTTTTTTCTCTTTTTGTTTAATTCTTGATTGAAAAGAAAAACCTTTGAGTACACAAACAGAGCAGACGAAGGCCTTGGTTGGGATAAAATTGGGATTGGAATCCAACACCATGCAAGTTTTGTGTTTAAATAATTTTTAAGCTAAGCAAGTTGTACAATGCAAGAATATATTGCTAAATAAGAAGAAAAACATTTTTTGAAAAAAAAAAAACTGGTTTCCAGACAGGAGCACACTGACAATTTGACTTTAAATTGAAACACTTTAGGTTTATAATTGTGCTCTAATTCAAAACAGGCTCACCCTGAACAGGCCAGTAACCTATCCGTATCCTATCTGAAATCCACCTTTAGCCACTCAGTGGCGTTAAACTGGGCAGCTACCCTGTGGGCATGAGGGCCTGCTGCCTGCTCTGTAATATAAACCAAAAGGCCAAAACTCAATAGGAGTGCTCCTAACAGGAATCACTTCTATAATAACGGTTGATTTCACTTCTTTTTTCAAATTCAACAAAATGGCAGCCTCATAGTCACACAACAGATCAGACCTGCTGCTGATGACGACAAATTCCAGGAGAAAAGGAGGAAGGAAAGACGGAAATAATTTAAGTACAAATATGTGAGAGACGGAATAAGAAAAACTAAAAGCATGACAGTCTATAAATAGAACATATACTGTAGCCCATGTGGGCCCAATAGTGTGTGTGCACTATGTGTGTAAGTTAGTAGCAGCCTCATTTTCTCACATGCAAATGAAGGCGTCGGCGCAAAGATAACGAGGCCCATATTTCCACCTCCTCAGCGGGGCCATTATTTATTGATGTTCTGCATCTTTCCCCCTCCCTCCCACTCTCACGCTTTCTTCATCCTCTCCCTGTTGCTAGGGCCTCCTTACCGCCATCATGTCAAGATTTCGGCGTACTTTCCCCACTGACTAAATCACTGTGTTTTTTTTTTTAAACAATCACTGAGGACTACAGCAACAACACAACCTTTGTAGCTGCGTGAATGCGAAAATTAATAGTTTAGAACTGCTACGGAAGTCAGTTAAATGAATAAAAATATACAAGACTAGCACAAGGCTGCTAGATATAACTTTTCAAATGTGTGTAGGTTTGTGACCAATCACAAGTATTTTGCAAAAATATAAAGCATTACAGACTTTCTTTATTGGTTTCAAACATTGGGGGCTTGGCTTATTTGTGTAAACCTTATGAGCAGGACCCTTCTACAATTAATTTCCGCTTCCTTTTAAAGGGTAAATTTCCACACTGATTGGACTGAACCATGCTACAAGTCCAGTACAAGGTAGCACACGGAGACAATGTGTTAAAGCAATGAAAGGTCAAAGGTTTTTACTTGAAAACTAAAGTCAGAACAAACTATCATCACAGTATACCATAATCCCTCAAAAGAGATATATAATGGGTCTATAACGGGGAACAGGTTTGATCTCTTGGTTTCCACCAAACATGACAACTAGTTGTTTTAATTTTGCTTTTAGATTAAAATAAAATATTCTTACAATCCCTGCAGGCAACAAACAAGAGTTTGACTCGTTTAAGAAAAAATAATCTGCATTCTGACTGTGAGTTTATCAAAATTGCATTCTGTATTTCAGCTTCATAGCTTTGCTCTCCACAGCAAGTTGCAGAGAAGAATTTGAAAGAAGGTGAGAAGACAGAGGGGAGGAGGAGCGGATCAAAGACTTGTGACTGTCACAGAAAGAAGACGAAAGAAAGAAGAAAAAAACACAGCGTATTCTGGAGATATTCTCTGCAGTGCTGGAATATACTTGGTGCTCACAAATGCAGACATGATAGGCACATGCAGACACTCACAGAAACAGCTACCAAGGCTTAAAATAGGACAAATTATATATCTCTGCTGGTGCAAAAATAATATTAAACTTCAAGTTAAAATTAGCACCTGGCATTAGTCCGGTTTTGGAGAAGAGGAATGTGCAAAAGACATGAGAAGCGTTGAGTAAATAACTTGATTTTGATAACATGAGATGAGAGAAAAGAGCCAGAAAGAATGAAAGGAAAGATTGGGGGTTAACTAAGGAAGAGGTAACAGTACATGTCTGTGTTCTCCACTCTTTCATGCAGAAAAAGGGGTGTTACATCTATATTCAAAGCAAGAGCCCACTCCAGCCTCCTTTTGCTCTCTTCCTTCTCTCTGCTGTGTACATTTAAACAGCCAAGTAGAAGCAGGTGTCAGCCAATTGAATATATATGCACTTTCCTAGCTTTTATACTGCAGCACACTTACTTACCATCCATGATTAATGCCCTCTTAAGTCCTTTCAATTCACATTCAAAGCAGGTTTTATTGGCACAACTGATGTGCAATAACTAATCCTGCAATGGAAGCCCACCCTGCTGCATCTATGCAATAAAAGAGACTTTGTTAACGCGACCAAACTGCTCAGACGGAGCATGAGTCAATCTGCCAGTTAAGTTTAACACTGCATGAGCAATGTCTGAATCCCAGCATTCAACTCTCTCTTTTTTCCCCACTCACTTCTTTGTCACTTGTTCATTTTCTGGAAAGGGGTCGAGATGCATGATGTTGGGAAGAAGCTGCAGCTCTGTCATGTTTTCATTAAAAAGCCACGCTTCACTGTCTAATCCTAACTGCTGTCCTCTTTCCTAACCAATTCTGACTGCTTACCTCGTCTTTCAATCATGTTTGCCCTGCCCTGCCTCTTGCCTATGTGCCATGTTGTACATCGACTCAATGTGCAGCACAGACGATGCTGGAAAGTTGAGGAGACAAAAGTGAGGAGGGGGACAAATGTGGAGGTAAAGAGGGGGATGAGACACAGCATTGAGAAAACAGAGTCCGGTTTCCACTACGATGGGACCACGTCTCTTCTGCTCCACTGGCTTCTCTGTCCCAATTTGCCCTATGTGACTTTAAACAGTAAACACTGGGGGAGGGGATGATGTGGAGGGCCTTATCGAGAGCCTGAAAGGACCATTGGGGACAAACATAAAACCGACTACATGCATAAGACGTCGTTTACGTATATATCTCAACACAACGCTGCAGAGGCACCATGTTCCTCTCCATAAAGCCATCCTAACCAGACAGGCCGACGATGCTGCATAAAACTAAATGGACCATCCCAGATAGAGGCAGCGCTGAGGAGATTAGGCATCAGTGGAGGCATCAGAGGAAACGAGGGATGGAGGGGGAAGAGGGTGGGCGGATGGGAGAGAAATGGGGAGAGATGTAGAAATAGGACTCCATTATTCATGACGTGTGTTTCATGTGCTTGGTGACATCTGGGACAGCAGTGATAATGAGAGTCCCGCGAGAGAGAAACCGCATATACACACACATCCCAATACACGGCCCCATGCAGATGCCTGCCACCATGGTCCAAACACCTACCCTTAACCCGATGTCCCATTAACTCCTATTGAACTGTTAATTGTCTGTGCAAAAACGCTTAAACACTGAAGCATCACAGGGTTTGAAAAAAGCATCACTCGGTAAAAGTAAACAACCGGCAGCAAAAAGCTCTCACCCATCCACCTTGTTTTGATTTGGTTGGAGATAAGAGACAGAGTTAGATCTACGTTTCTGCCATCATACACATGTTTACGTGTATGTCTGTTAGTGTTTGTGTGTGAGTGTGTATGTGATGCAGTGTACTTCAGCTTAGCCCATGGCCTGGGGCAGTGAGCTGCATTAGCAGCACTGAGTGAGCTTCCTGGTCTCTCCCTATTAAAGTGCTGGTGGCAGAGGAGTGTCACTGCCCAGCACAAAGGCAGACGGAGAGAAAAAAAAACATAAATGCTGCTCCACACACATACACACAGACACACACACCAACACACACTGATTTAGCACAATCATCAAAGAGGACAAAAGACCTTAAACACATTCTGAATCAAAGGATCAAATTTAGTAATTTAAGTAATTTTAAGATTAGATATTTGGTCTTATATCTATGTTTTCATTCCACATTTCAACGATAAAGAGCTCTGTCACACACATGGCAAAAACATCAGGACCTCCTGGTGTCACAAATCTACACAGGATTGACCTTCAGCATCAGTTTTAAAACTGGATTTGCATCTTTATCAAACAAAATGGCAGAATTCTACACCATGAGATGAGAACAGGTTGCTCCATTACTGTGCCAGTTAAGATGAGGTTCAGCTAAACAAAAATGATGCCAGTGACCATATGAGTTTAACCTGTCCATTCTCCTTATTTCTGATGGTTGTGACGATTTCCTCCAAAAGTAAAACAGCTGGGTCAACTAGAAACTAAATCTCTTTAAGAAATTAGTGATTGTCTGCATTTGTGGCCATAACAGTGAGTAGTGACTGTTCTCTGGTCTGCTTTTACTGCCTCGTCTGTACTCGTCTGCGGTTTAAATGAAATTGTTGCTGATCACTGATGATGCATTTACATGTTTCTTGTTTTGATGCCGTGCATACTACCTGTATGTCATGCTTTAAAATCTTATGTGTGGTGTACTTTTCATTGTCATGTAAAACTTTAAATCTCCATGTCACTGTTGGCTGATACCGTCAGCATTATTTGCTCAAACTTTGGAGTGAAGATTTCAAATTCAGACCAATCCTTAAAAATATTTGTTTCTTCCTTATCATATGTAAATGCTTTGAAGTAGACTTAAGTGTTTTGACTATGGAGAAAAAGAGGAATCAAACAACACATGCGCTGTAAGAATGTCAAATTATTGACCTGCTCACAGGCAAAATCTTTGTACAAGATAATAACAATTTAAAAAAACAAGAATCAAGACATTACTCTCCATCCTTTTTTTAAAAGACTTTTGCATCACATTAACATCACAGAAGCATTTCTAATGCTCACTCCTCTGTTCAACTTCCACTACAGTCAATAGGGGCCTGCAGTGTTGATTTGACCTTTGTGTGTGTTTGGATGGCTAATGGTAAAGTGGATCAATAGGTCTGATTGAGAGGTCATGTAGGAACATGGCATTTGGATAACCAAGAGGGATCCCATTTGATCCCCAATCATGTCTCCTTAAAGTCTCCAGGCAATCTGGAGACATCTCTCCACCACAGTTACAAAGGTGATTCTAGTTGTAAATGAATGTCACTGTACAGAAGTCATAAATCACAATGAATGTGTCTATACACACTCTACTACATATAACAGTCCCCATTAAATCTGACAAAAGTGGCAGGTACAATTCCTTAACCCTCATTTGTTGAGGAATATCTAAGAAGTGGGATTATACAGAAAATCACTGCCAGAAATATAGAGATGGAGATTGGAAATCAGATTCAAACTTCATGCCACTGCTGCAAGTAAATAAGCATTTCCTTAAGTACAATTTCTTAGTAGAGCCTGCTGTAATCTCCCATCACTAATCCCTCTTTCGTTAGCCCAAACAAAAGAATAGAAGGAAGAAGGAGAAAAGGGGTAAAAACCTCTTTACTTAAATCCTATTTCTTACTCCAATCCAGGCCACGTAACCCCTTAACCTCTTTTTGCTTTAAGCCTTGACACAAGCCTTCGTGCTTTCCCTTTTCTTAATGACTCCGGGTGTGGTTAGAAGTGCAGATTAACAGCTATCCTTTACAAAGCCAGTGAGGACAAATTGTTTTGTTGCATCACTTTTATGAAAGAAAACAGAAATCCTCATGTGATCCAAATGCAGAAACTAAAAGTGGATTTTAAGACCTAAAATTGATGAAAAGTTTCATTAAATAAACTAAAAAGAGAACAAAAAACTTTCTTCTGTATGTGCCTTAATTCTTTCCTTGAACACAGAGCTTTACAGGGTTTGTGACCGAATGGATGCTGAAACTTTAGCTTTGAGGTTATTTCTATTTATTAATGTGCTTTCCTGGAAAAGAAAGAAAAACAACGGCTTGGTCTTTGTTTGACTCGTCAGACTTTATGGTAGCATCGCCACCTTGTTCCAGCTTTTCTTAAATACGTAAAATGTTACTATAAACCAAAAGAAAATCTGTAAATCTTTCTTTCTTCTATAAGAATATGTTTTTTTTTGTGTGTGTGTGTATGTGTGTGTGTCCTTTTCAATTATGATTATAAAATAAAAACAAACATCCCATACTTTTGTCCTCTGTCACTCTCAGTTGCTACGTACGCTCTCACACAGCCTGGCTTGAAGGGTGAGATAGTGGCCAGATTTCTGTCAGAGTGATGTGCTCGCAGGGGCTTTCCCATCTCTTCCTCTTACACTGAGTGACACTGATACACTGACACACTGTAAACATGCCCGCTGCACTGCACACATGTGTGTAGGAGAGCTTGTGTGTATTTGATGGAGACACAAAGAGAGAAAAGGCAGAGGGGAGCGACAGCGGCGGCGATAGTGTGTGCATTACGTGCGTTAAGTGCACGTGAGCAGGCGGGTGCAGTAGTGTGTAAATAGTCAATAATAGCTGACACTTGTCAGCCCTCTGCTCTGTACACACAAAGCCTGTGGTTGGGCAATTGTTGAACTCCGCCTCTTTACCCCCCCCTACATCCCACCCCTACTCCTCTCCCACCTCTAAACCCTCACCCCACAACTGGGCCTCTCAAGCATAGATAATTATCCCTATTGTGCCCCTTGTACACACACACGCACACACACTTATTTGTGCTAATTAACACACCCACCCACGTGCCTACTCGACCTAACTGAGTAAAAGATGGCTGCCAGCACCCCATCTGTTCCTGCCCTGCTCTCAGCACATTGGGGTAAATGTGAGATGGGTGAAAATATCCAGTGAAAGTGAAGGAAGAACTGAGAGAAGTAAACAAACTGTAGAACAAGTGAAACTGCCTTATATGGCTCCGCTGCCACCTCTGTGGCAAATCATTTTGCAGGAGACAGTGCATGGTTAAGTTTAGGCATCTCTGCCATGTGTTTTCATGTGCATGCTTATAATAATAGCACCTTCATCTGCATGATTTAGTATTCCACTAACCCCTCCACCTCATGGCCTGCTGTGTGCCACATGGGACATAGGCAAGGGAGAGATGAGAGAGGGGTGATCCGAGACCCAGTGGTGGTGGGGGCAACAGTCGATGGGGTTGTGTTCCAAGAGCCCTGGGGACGCCACGTGCTCCCCGTCCTCCTCTGCCACACACGGTCCCGATGCACCCAGGCAGCCGGAGCACAACAACAGGACAGCCGTCACACAGCCGAGCACACCACAGCCTTAATGTACCTCGAGTTAATCTTTAATGAGCACTCGATATTCAGGCGGCTTCATGCAAAAAATGTGAAAATGGCTTTATTGTGTTACATCTAAGGGGTATGAGTGCTTGTGGCTTGTACAGTTGTACTTACTAGAAGCGAGTGTGTGTGTTAGACCAGTGTTTACAAGAATCTGTGGCGTCCCAGACAAGTGTATCTATTAATGTATTCCTGTTCCGAGTGCACAAGCACGGATTTACAAACAGACATCGTGTCCTCACATACTGCCGCTCTCCATGAGGTCTCTCTGCCTTTGTCACCTCTCTCCTACACCTGTGTAGAGCCACTCTCTTCTTAATTACGGAGAAGTTACACTGTACTATGTTCATGTGGGAAGTCAGAGGGACCATCCATATGCATGTATATGTAGTTTAACATACTCAATATATTGTGAGCAATGCTTAACCTGCAACAGTTTAGTAACATCCTCATTTCGACTGATGTTTTTTTTTCAACTGTTATGTCAAGCTATGTTTGTAGCCAAGAATGAACAGTACACAGCAGATACAACCTACTAGCCTACTTAAATTCAATTATTCCTTCACTATTTACTTGTGATGCATTGCTGAGCCTAGCACATATTTATCTATTAAGCGACAGAATGAAACTGATTGTTTTTCATATCAAACCCTCACAAAAAAATTAGCTTGTTCGAGCTTCTGAGGCCAGCTTTTCAGTATTATAAATTAAATATTAGAAAGCTATCAGAAATTCTTGAGCAGAGGGAAATCATAAGATTTTTTAAACCATTATCCAGCAGACTGATTCATTAAAAAAACCATCAAACTCTGACCGGAACTCTGCCAAAGAATTGGCTCAATTACTGCTGCTCACACACAAGCTGGTCAACTCAGTTGTGGTTTTCTAGCTGTTTTTGTTGATGTGTGCACAAAGGCTGTGCCTTGTCACGTCTATTGAATGTCCTGACATCCAGCAGGGACCCGAGGGGCAGAGGATCGATCTGTAATGTAGCCTGTAAGTGACCTCGCCACCTGGTGACTCCCGTTAGGATCTAAGTTGGCATTAAGGTTTGATTACTCAGCATCGGATTAAAGTCACCTAGCCTCCAACGGACGGGTCTGAAACACTGAAAGTGGGAAAAGCAAATCAACAATGACAAGTTTAGTTTTTTCCCCCCTTTGTTTTTGTTTTTAGGCCCTAGATTTCACAGCCATGCATATCAAATCGCTGTGTAAATACATAAACAAGAGCAAACTGTGTGGCAGGTGGATTAGATAGGGCATGGTTGGACATCTTCTGTGGACCACCATGTGGCTCCAGCCATCTGCTGGTCCAGTCTCTATTCATCGGAGCCACTCATTAGCTTTCTGCTGGTTAGACTGGCGGCCTCGATCTGTAAGCTGAACCCTCTCTGTGTCCGACGGTTGTTTTTATTCCCATCCATGAACCGTCCATCTCTCTGTCTCCTCTCCAGCTCTCCTCCCTCTGATCACTGCTCAGACTAGTGGGCTTCCATTGTCTCACGAGGGGTCTCACACACATTCACGCAAATACAACACCCAACTACAGGGACAGTACAGTATGGGACGAGGAAGTGAGAGGGAAATAGGTCAGTCTGCCTGCACCCCTCCCCTCTCAAACCCCTTCACTGTCCTGGCTGTAAGTGAAAGTGGGACAAGCAAGGGGACACACGCACACATAAACGCACAACGCACCAGATGGGGAACATGTGTGCTTGACAAAATGGAACCTGTTGGGGTTCAAAGGGCACTGCTGCGTTGTGTTATGCCATCAACTCAACCTGCAGACCAGTATGTGATTGTGCTGCTGATCAGCGTCTGCACGTAATGACTCCACGGTGAAAGAAGCGCATATAAGGAGTGAAAATTAAGTAGACAATTTGAATTTTTAATTCAAGGGAAACAAGGCTGTCTAATCACTTGTGTATTCTTAGGTTGTGTGCAGATGGTGTGAAATTACAGAGGAGAGACAGAGGAAGGAACTGTGTTGTGATTCAGCCCGGGGTCAGTGGTGGCACAAACGTTCCTTTAAAGTTTAGAGGCTTCAACACGTCACTACCCCTGATGGAGCTTTGTTGGAATCTAAATAATCAATGCATAAGCAAAAAAAGCAGTTCTGGGTGTTTTCAAACAAAATATTTCTTGAAAAAAAAAATGAAAGTGACGTGCGTTGTTACAAAAATAGCTTTTCTGCTATTGTGCTGCAGTTACCCGAGCAGCCAATCAAAGCTCACCTGAAGATAAATGGTTGTTTCAAAGATTCAATGGAAAGAGGCCAGTGATGGTTGAAGCTTTGACTTGCTGTTTGACATCAGTAAATGTCCCCCTTAATCAATATGATAACCAGATAACATCCCGGGCAGAATACTTGCTAGCACAGGGATAGCTACGAGGGTCAGATCAGGGTAAAGAATTGTATCTAATCACCCATGTCAGTATGGTTATTTGTCACTAGGCAATGGGATGTTTTCTCAGCTCTCTCTCTGTGCTCCTCTGCCCTGCACAGGGATTAAAAGAGGGGGGGGTCTATTGCTAGTATATTTGCTTCATTGTTTTGATTCTCTTGATTGTCCAAACATCTGCAAGAGGTGAGAAAAATGTCGGTGTGATGAGGCCTGCTGGGGGTCCATTGCTATTGCTGATTGAGCACATCCAATCTATTTTTTCAATGCATTCCTTAGATTTTATTATGGTTTACCTTATTGCTCAAAAAAGCTCTCATAAGTCTCTTTTACATGATGTGGCAAAAGAGGAGTGTCATAACACTTTCTTACCCTGAGTAATAGCATGCAAGTTAAGGAAGTGATGACTCGATTATGTGAAGAAACAAATCCACACTTTCACACTGCAGATTTACTCACTACAAATCAACTGCAACTCCTCCTGCTGTGTTTGTTAAGATGGGCTCAGGAGATCGTGACAAGTAAGACAGGCAATCAGCCACTCACTTGTATGCCGAGAGCTTTCAGTCACAAAATCAATTTTAATTTTCACATCTTCATTAGATCTATCCAGACAGAGTCTTGCTGGCCAAGTAGGACCAGAGTGAAGTAGAATAAGGCTTTCAGATGGTTAACAGAGGAGTATGAGATCAGCATGAGTAATGTTCACCGCTGGACTGTTTACTCGGCCGCATGTATCTTCTGTGGACATTCATTGGCTGTTTGCATGTATCTGATGCATCCATATAGAGGCCGATTTATGCTCGAAACAGGAGACGGATACACAAACACTTTCGTCCGTCTCCTGCATCGTTTACACGCATAATTTAGTCTGTTTTCGGGGGCATTGCAGTCTGTCACTTAATGCAGCAAATGGAGCAATACCACTGGAAACCGTGTGGGTAGTGATAAGCAGTAAAGCTGACATGCAACCAGTGAAAGGAACAAACCAGAGAAGAAGAGGAACAGGAAGAAGAAGAAGAAGAAGAAGCAAATTGCGTTGATTGACTGAGAAGATGATTAGGTCACCGTGTTGATTAGCAGGTCAAGGTTGAACGCAAACTCCCAGTGAGTGTTTTCTGCACTTGTGAGTGCCGCTGTCGTTGGGAAACGAAGACCAAGTTCAGTGAGCAGCGCATCATGTTCGGCATCTGATCCTCACACTCACTGCTCATCAACTGACCTATATACTCATAATTATGCACAGCAGCCTCATGACAGAATGCACACAAACATCCCATACATAGAAACCGTAAAAATACACGCAGAAAAATGGCACATCCAAACTAGATCATGGGAAGTTGTGTTGTCACAGTGAGGCAAACATTACATGAACTACTCAGAATATGGAAAGCAAATGAGCTGATAGGAACAGAGACGAAACCAAAACAGAGAAAGTAACGAAAGAAGAGGACATTTAAAATGTTTTGAACAACAATGAAAAAGAGCAGGAACTTTTGCACAAAACTCTGGCTGAGTGATATGTATATGTGCTGTATAACAGATGATTTTTGGTGTTAATTTTGCATGTTTCTGCCAGGTTAGCTACAAAGGATGAAATATAATTTTTTTTTAAAGTGCAGCAAAAAACTAAGATGTCGTGCATGCAAACTAAACTTAAAAAAACAGACAAAATGTTTTTTTTATAAATGACCAACAACTGTAACCTTGGTGCATACATATGTGCAACACACTTTCTGTGTGTTATGCATACATATAATATAAAACACCATCTGCCAGGACCTGAGGCCGTTCTTGCCCTACTACCCTCCTTGCTTTTCTTCCTTTCCTCTCTTCCCCCACATTGTTATTGCAAGGGTTTTAAATGCAGAGAATAAACATGCATGCATCTCAAACATTAATCACAAAAGAAAATTCACGTATTGTCGAGCAAGAAAACAGACATGAAGAGCCAACGCAACGATTCTTTCTCGGTCTCTCACACACGCTCACATACAAATGAGGTTAATGAAGATGAATGTGAGGGCACAGTCCTATTGACACCCTGTGTCTCTAATTGTGGCCCTGTTCTTCAAGGACATGGTGGCAAGACAAGAAGAGAGTGGACAGAAATAGATCTGATGAGGAGAAACTGTGGAACAGTCATGCCACTCCGAAAGAGTCTGCCTTTCGTTTTCTTTAGTGTCAAGCACAATTACAGGCAGGACTTGACAGAAGCTTGGGAAAATTGAATGTGATGAATGTGATGAGAAAAGCAGTGAAAGGAAGGACCGAGAGAGGGAAATATCCAAAGAAAGCAGGATGAAGGAGACTGAGGGAGGACAGACATGGAGAAAAGGAGGAGGAGGAAGAGGGTGACCAGATCAGTGATCCAGAACAGTAAGCGGACAGAAGACACACGTTAAGAGTTCGGTCAAGCACAGCAGCGCATCAAACCAACCTCACACAAACTCAAACACACACGTTAAAAATAAAGACATACTGTACCGAAGTCCAACACTGTCAAAACAATCAAACTGGCCACCCCCAAGACGCCCCAAACTCATTTATGTGATATCCTACCTGGGACAATGGACACAGTGTCTCTTTCCCAGGACACAACGCTGACATACTCCTGCACGGCAGCAGGGATGAGGCACTTGAACACAGCTACGTTGCCCCGCATTGAGCGTTGGTCCGCCACCCGCACGGTGTAGGGCTCCCTGAAAACTACAAACACAAAAACATGATTGTTTATACAGTTGTTTTTTTTTCCCAGTAAGGACACCTTTTTGGTCATCAGAAAATAGAGTATATCCATTTTATAAACAGAAAATTTTCCAGAGAAGTTCCACCGAGCAGCAAATCAAGGAAATAGTCACTTCTAGGGCAAAGAAAATAGTCAAAAACAACGCATTAATATTAAAGAGCAAAACATCCTCCCATCAATTACTACTGCACTTCACATTTATTTACTAGAAATTACGAGACTCTTCTTGCTTTTTGTCTGAACTCTTCTAATCCTCTACTTTCACCATAAATGGCACAGGCCTCCATTAAACAGGATAATCATGGAAGTTATTTTTTTTTTAGCATTGGTGTGACATAACCAAGAAAGCTGTTTTTTTTGTGGTCTTTTGGACAGAAGTTCATAAGAATATGACTGAGTAAGCTGCAAAACCGATGGGTTATTGATACTTTGGTTTATGCAGCTTCACGTAATATTTAACACTCTATTGAATGAGCAGGAGCTCATTAGCAAAATCACATGAAAGCCAGGATGTATCTGAAGGTTGCTAAGAGACTGGTTAGGAATCCCTTGCCTGGTAACAGACATAAAAAAAAAGAAAAAAAACACATGCAAGTGCAGAGAAATTGACATCTCGTTTACATAGATGAACAGAGCAAGCCAGATCTGTTGGTCGGGTTGTTGGAAATAATACTGCCACGAAGCAACAAAACGGATACAAGAGTGATATCTGTTGATTGATGTTCAATAAATGAGAAGAAGCACAAAACTGTGGCACACACTACCTAAAACGAAACATCCCTCTCTGTCTGCAAGTGACCTGTCCACCAAAAATACCGGGGCCTGACACAGGCCACTGGCTGCAGGATGTTTGTTTCATGCTAATCCCTCAGCTCCTGAGGCTGGGCTTTTGGGTCATGTGGGAATGAAGGCAGCAACCGGCTGCCATGCAGCTCAGGGTCCTGGCTCAAATCCCCAACTTGGCACTAGTATTAGTATTAGAATGAATATGAGTATTAGTTCAGGTCAGTGTTGGGAGGCAGAATATGAAAACAGATGTTGATGGCAGGAGGGAAGGGGGGAGGGACTGACTGGCCTGAATGAATGGTGGCAATTGGGGAGGGCGGGACAATAGATGCACTGTAGGCTAACTGTAAACCAGCTGTGTGTTTCCAGTATGTGTTCATTGGTTAAATTTCACTTACTACTTCACGTATCTCCTCTCGTTGTGGAGCTGAAAGAGCCCAAAACCCCAGATGTACTCTTTTACTTTAGATGAGGTCTCGCTTATTAAAGCAGCCTCACATGGTCTAATCAATGGAAAGCACCAATTAGGTTGGTTAATGAGAGATAATTAAAGAAGTGTGTTGTGGCTATATTTAGTCTGGCACAAGAGGACAGTTTAAAGATGGAGGGGGTAGAGAGGAGAAGGAGGACAGAAAGTAGAATATGATAGCAACAGAGGCAGCTTTTGGTGGAAGAAAAAAAAAGAAAGATAAGATAAGATAATCTACGATACCTGCTGGTGTTTTTTCATTATTCCTCTATTCCAATAGACACCTGAAAATAGCCTTTTTTTATCTTGGCAAAAAAATAAAAATAAAATAAATGTGTTGTTTAAGTGGCTGTAAACATCCAGGTTGCCTCTATCATCCTGACCTTTCCTGAAGTATTTCCCTTTTTCTGAGCTGGATTTATCTAAAAACAGAGCAGAGTTTGATACGTAACTCAAAGTACAGAAAGCGCTTTCCATTTTATTCTACCAGCTGGTGAGGCTGAAGGGGTGATGTCGGACAAAAGTGCAGTGGTTCATCAGTAGCTCTGTCAAATAGGTGTAAGCAAAGGCTGAGGCCTTATGTGGTTTGTGATGCAGATGTTCTCTGCAGACTGTGTTCTAGGTCAATCTGTGTTCAGGACGAGGGCTATTTTGGGGCAGGTGATTCTGTGTGTGGGTTGGGCTTTTTGCAGCTGCCAATCACATCTGCTCTACTTTATGCTTAAACAACTGTCTCATTTTGCAGAATAAATCATTGTATTGGGTCTTCATAGGCTCCAAAAGGTTCTTTTAACATATTTTTTTTTCTGAATTTTTCAGTCTCTCCACAACTCTCCATCCAACTCACCAGCTTTGATGCGGATGTTGGGGCTGCGGATCTTGCCGGCCTGGTTTTCGGCAGTGCAGAAGTAGTCATTGTCATGGATGTAGCTGTTGTAGGCAGAGGGCGAGAAGGGGTACAGTTGGAGGGTGCCATTGGCTTGCACATGGCGGATGTGGGGCACGTCATAGATGTCGTCGCCAGTGGCCAGGTACCAGCGCAGTATGGCACTGGGGGTGCCCCCTGCAGGGCAGGGCAGGGACACCCCCACTGAGCTGGAGTAGGTTACCCTCTGCAGGGATGCATTCACAAAGTACAGTCTGGTAGAGCCCACATCCTCACTGTGTACTGAAAGGAGAAATAGACAAATCCTCAGTTGACAGGTCAGGGTGGAAATTTAAGGCCAACAATGCACACCTGTTATATACAGTAACCAAAGTACAGACACAGTGGGTATGAGCTGGTGGTGAATGGATTTCAACAGCATTGATTTAAAGCAGCAGGCATCCCAGTAATGGATAAGAGTTGAAAAGGGTGGGGATGTCCTTCAGATGTGAAGCAAAATAATCATAACAAATGTATGTCAAATGTCCAGCTGCAAACATCAGTCATGTGATGCAGAAAGCCAGGGATTTGGTCTAAAGCCTGCCATGGTTTAGGTGGATCGGAGGGAGGAGGAGCTCCATACAGTGTGTGCACACATCCACAAAGACAAACAGAAAAAGATAGAGGGAGGGAACACGCTGATAGGTTATGTGATTGGAATTTCTATGCCAGACACAGAGATTTAAGTCTATTTAATCTCCTTACATATTTAACACACACACATGCACGCACAACCCTCAGAAACATATACACACACAGGCATGTTATTCATAGGCACTCAGATTAAACACATACACCTCCAACAGGGAAAAAGATAGTGAAAAGAGGGGGTTGCATGAAATTCGGGGTCATTATAAGAAAGATTAAAAGAGAAATTGATGGGACAGATGTGGATGTTGAATTTACAGTATGTTATCTCATACTCATCCACCACATGTTCACCCCCTTAAAGATGATTGCAGCACAGAAAATCTTAAAAATATTGTAAAAGATACTGAAACATTTTGTTTCTATTTGGATAAAGTAAGAACTGTTGTAGATGATTCATTGTTACTGAAAGTTTTTCTTTTTTGTGAAATTGGTAATATATATTTTTCTCCCAGATTGGCCTGTTATTAGAAAAGGCCAATGACAATACTCATTGAAAAGTGATCAGACTAAATATCCAGCACTGTAAATGCAACCTTTAATGGTTGACAAAAGTAAATCACTGGGTTTTGATGATGTCATGAAAGAAAAGCGTCAAGTGGTCTGAAGGTTTTATCAGCTCTTTGCAAGATCTTTTTTTATTCAACACCAGCTAATTTCAGGTCTTGTTAATATGATCATTTCTGGCACAGATTCATGTGTTTGCACTCATTTTATAGACTTTTTGAGATGTATTACATAACAGTTCCATTGAAAATCTATCCAATTCTATCCAAGAAAAATATGATTGGGGGGGGACTGAGTTCAAGATCTACAACTCAAATGGAAAATAAGCTATTTTTTCTCCGCTATAAATCCACACACAAAAGAAATAAAGGCTGAAATGTGATTGAATGAAACAAAGAAAGGAGCTTAAAAAAGTTAATAAAAAGCTGATTTTATACAAAGTTTGCCTTTGGATTAATCATTTTGGCAAGCAAAATGTCAGAAAAATAGCTTTTCTCTTTTTCAAAATTTTGAACTAACACCTGATCGATGATCTCATAAATGAAAGAAAAGCAGCTAAAAGCTATGTCTAAGAGGCTACAACCAGAGAATACCTAGCATTTTTGCTTGGGAAATTACATACAGAAGAGCTGATTATGTTTTTTCCCTGACGACTGATTAATCAATTAGTGGTTTAAGCTCCAACAAAGAATAACACAAGTCAAGATCCATGCGGCCCTGATCATCTGTTGCGTGGACTGTATTTTAAATTTTTGACATGTAAGGTAAGACCATGCAGCAAAAACATTACAAACAAAATCCATAAGAACCAGTTAAGTGTTTGGTTATTTTCAGCATCTACAGATCAGATAATAGCTTTTGTTGTTGTTTGTTTGTATGTTTATTTAATCATTTATTTTTTCAAAACTCACGCCACTTTTGTACCACTAAACATTGCACATAAAGCCTGGCAGAATAAACCATCAACAGTGTCAATGTGCTGGCACTAAGCTCAGTGCAACAGATCGAAGAAAAAAGCAGCTATCTTATCCATCCAGGGGGTGAGTCAATAATGCCAGCTTCCTTTGAAAGAAGTGTGCCCCGGTCAGAGATTGATAAAGCCAGGCAACATGTTACAGATGGTATATGAAAATGTGTCTGGCAGTCCAGTGGTGGGCTGCAAAACCAGGTCAGACGCCCTCCCCTTCGCAGATTACTGATAATGGCCTCTGAGCATAAAGCCCATATTAAAGATTGCAATATCTATAATCTCCCAATGGGGGGACAGCACTAAAGTAGAGGAGTGAGGGGGTCACCCTGGGGGGGGGAGTGGGGAGGGGTCAGCAGGAGAACCTCTCATACAGTAGATTATATGGCCTTGGGGCATGGACACTGGGGGGCTGGGGAGCACTGGGACTGATGGAGCGGGAAGTGGAATATAAAGGGGATCAGAGCAAACTCCTACCACTCAGTGTGTCAAAATCAGGCAAACCACACGTGCACTCAGTTGACACACACACACATGAATACACATAATAACATTCACGTACACACCAGAAAAAGAAGCTCTCCGCACTCAGCCTTACTGGGAGGAGGCAAAGTGGGTGGCCATGGTGGCAATGGCACTTAAGCTGTGTTCCGATTTATGAAAAGATGTGATAACTTCATCTAATGACAGTGGCCCACAGAACAAAGTTCAGAAACTTTAAAAGCACAGTACGTATATTTTCTGTCCCTCTGGGTCTCTCAATCAAAACAACAACAAAAAAATGTTGTGTGATGACGTTGGGAAGGTGTGCGGAATCACAGGATTTGTTATCTTCAAAACCAATGCCCATGAAAATCAATCTGATATGAGTCGGGCAGAAATCATGTGCATGAATGAGGTAATGTATTCAAAGTTTTATCCATGTAACATTTAAGCCCCTTTCAGGCATGCACTCCTTTCTATTGATCTGACTGTAACCGAATGTGACAGCTTCATGTCGAAATGAGCAGCTTTTAGGTAACTTAACTTTTAACATTTCATGTGTCATCTAGTGCCATAAAATGAAGAGAAGTGAAAGGCAATAGATTTTACTTGCATTAGAAATAACATGCCAAATGAACCAGAGGGGGTACGCTATCTACAGAATATGCAATGCCATAATACCATGTTAGTCTGACTAAAACATGCAATGGATAGTCAGTCTGTCAAGATGCCGTGGTAGGGATTATGATGTTATTGTTTTTAAAGAGTTGACAGTAACTATGCTTACTGTTCTAAGTCCAGTTAACGACCTAAAGGAATCCCCTTGTTATCACCTGTTCCACAAACTTAAACATGTATAATGTGATTTTTTCAGCTCTTTCTGCCCAAAACTGGTATGTATTACGCAACCAAATAACTCCTGTAAAGGTATTACAATTTATCATCCCAGCCTCATTTCTTGTGACCTTGTGTTGACTTCATGTCAAGCCTTATGTTCATGGCAAGTACCACACTCCAGCCAATATGGTGCCCATTAATGTACTGGGTATGTCTGAATCAAGCCGTGAGGAACAAATTTTCATCAATATTCATGAAAATCATTTCATTCTTATGATAGTAAAGTAGCAAGATTTAGTTAACTACGCATTCGGCTACCGTAATTGCTAGAGTTATGCAGCTAATTCAGTCACAAAAAAGCCCAGGGCTGTTACCTGAGAACAAAATATTGATATAAAAAAATGCATTTATGAGTGTGTCATCGGTCATTGTTGTGATGTTATAACTTTAATGTAAACATTAGTGTTTTAGTTGGCAAAACCCAAGTACTGCATATTGTGGTAAGATAAATCAGTGTTATAAGATCATATTTACAATTTAGATCCCTAAAGGATCATTGTGTAGCAGAACAGCATGTGATGAATGAAAAAATGAATCAGAGAAAATGATGAGTTGAAAGAAAAGTTGTTAATAAAGGAGGGGGCGGAGCAAGGTATAATGCCACCTTCATGGAAACAAATATGCACTATTATTGCATCCACTTATTTATTTACCAGGGTTTAAACACTGTTGGCAGCATTTAGAATAGGAAGTCACAATTCATATAACTTTGGTCTCGTCATCTACGCCAACTTTTTAGAACAGAAATGATCATATTTGTTAAACTATAATTTCAGTAATTATTGATTTGTATTCCTCAACACAAACCACACAAGAGTGGACCTTCTGATAAGAATTACTACCTTCCTCTACTTTTCCACTCTGTTCTGCTGACATTATATTCCTGCATAAAAACAGAACGCTTAACCTGCAATTCTTTACATGCTATATACAAAAGGCAGTGATTTTCACCACTCATTTTCTATCACATCCTGTATTCTATGCCAGTATTCAATGGTCGTTTTGCCTTAACAGAAAGTATACACGAGCAGGTTTGCTACTGTCCACAGCAAAACTGGCACAGTGCTGTTTCATGCTGGACAAGCAGAGTTTCCACTCCATTTAAAACTAACAGATCAAACATTTCTAACCACCTGTGCCCGCTAGTGTGATGGCTTGTGTGGCAACAAAGCAACTACTGCGGGGTAAACCTACCTGCATCTCTCTAATGAGGTGTAAAAGCCGTGTTCTAAAAGAGAAAAAAAAACCTTCTGAAATGTCTTTGGCACTGACAAATCCAGTTTACGGTTAGATTCAGTCCACATGAAACTGTTAAACATGTTTACAATGTTAAGCCTGTGATACCGATGTGCTTCAACACTAGTCATAAGCAATCATAAGTGCCCCCATGACTGCCTTCACTTAATAACTCTGGCAACAATTAAACAAGGAGAGTTCAATTAAAAGGTAGTTATGATAGAAGGTGGCACATCTGACAACCACTATTTTGGCTTTTCAACGTAATCAAGTCAAGTTTTACATGCTGGTATTCAGATAAGTCACATAAACATGTTGTATAGTTCACACCCTGTTAAACCTGCATGTCATCAAGTAAACCTACCAGCTGCAAGAGCAAGCACAAACTAGGTTCAACAGCTGGCATTTTTACACCTTTCTAAAATAATGCTTAAAGTCAGTCACATTCAAAGATTTGAATGGAAACCCATCATATGACTCATGGAATCGTTAGTAGGAAGTCAAGCAACCCTAATGCTAGAATTGATATACAGTAACAGAATGAATTAGTTTCAAACTACAACACCTAGCTGTGTCTCGTCATCTGATAACGCGCTAGTTAAGTATTCTATCTTTGTCTGTTAGCAACATAAATCAAAACGTTTTTTTTTTTCAGTTCTAGTGGCCTTCTTTTGGCAGTTGCTAGACAGGAAAGGGGGTCACAGAGAGCGGGGAACATGCAACAAGGGCCCCAGGCCAAGACTCAAACCTGGGCCAGCTGCACAGAGGAGCTAGCTTCTGTACATAGGGCAGCCGATCAACCAGTTGAGCTACACACTGCCCATAACTCAAAAAGTAATGGATGGATTTTGCTGAAATTTCCAGGAAATCTCTGAAATGTAACAAGAAACAAGTGACTAGATTTTGGGGATGATCCAGATCACCGGCTGGATCCAGGAATCTTTAAAAGGATTCTTTACAAGCGCAGGGCAGGTGCAAACATCCGGGAACATCGATGAACTTTGTCACATCCGGGTCTTTCACCGGTGAAAACAAAAGGTTGCGAAAGTGTAACATCATTGGATTTTTCAGCGTTGATCCTTATAGATTTTTCTTGTAATTTTATAGAGTTTCCTTTAAATATTCCAAAAGATTGTGTTGTGGTTGCCTGTCATAAACGTAGTTGTTCCACAGATGACAAGAGATCGTTCTTCGAACTACCAAAAAGGCACAAAAGCCCAAATAGATGTAATAACTGGCTAGTGGCTATCGACCATGTCAATGCTGACGGTACACCTCAGAGTCCTTCGAAATATTCAACAATTTGTTCAGACTTTTGTCACTGGTGAGTAAAGCACTTATTACCGTATTACTCCTAAAAGACTTATGGTTGGTTTTGTATAGATGCCAAAAGTATCATGAAATGTCTGCTTACAGTAACAATAACAAACATCTGTTGGTGGTTTTTGTGAAGTTCTCCATGTTTCTTGTTCGCACCTCCTTCACAATGTGACCGACTTAAATTTCATATTATGATTTCATAATACTGGCAAGCATCTTTATTATGTGTATATATATATATAGTCGTAAACAAAATTATTCATACCCTTCCATTAAAGAAGGAAAAAAATCAGCTGTCACTGAAATAAATTGAAACTG